>SJYO01034137.1:74532139-74637980 GCA_006410555.1 Capra ibex | reverse complement strand
CCACTGTTTCCCCATCTATTTCCCATGAAGTGATGGGACCAGATGCCATGATCTTCGTTTTCTGAATGTTGAGCTTTAAGCCAACTTTTTCACTCTCCTCTTTCACTTTCATCAAGAGGCTTTTTAGCTCCTCTTCACTTTCTGCCATAAGGGTAGTGTCATCTGCGTATCTGAGGTTATTGATATTTCTCCCGACAATCTGGATTCCAGCTTGTGTTTCTTGCAGTCCAGCGTTTCTCATGATGTACTCTGCATAGAAGTTAAATAAGCAGGGTGACAATATACAGCCTTGACGTTCTCCTTTTCCTATTTGGAACCAGTCTATTGTTCCATGTCTAGTTTTAACTGTTGTTTCCTGACCTGCATACAAATTTCTCAAGAGGCTGGTCAGGTGGTCTGGTAGGCTTCACTTATCCTTAATTATAGGGCTTCCCTCATGGCTTAGCAGTAAAGAATCTGCCTGCCAATGCAGGAGACTCAGGTTCCATCCCTGATCGAGGAGGATCCCCTGGGGAAGGAAATGGCAACCCACTCCAGTATTCTTGCCTGGAAGATCCCATGGACAAGAACCCTGGTGGGCTACAGTCCATGGGATCGCAGAAGAGTCAGGCATGACTTAGTGACTAAACAACAACAAACAAAATTATCTTTTAATAGGCCCTGTCTCCAAATACAATCACATTGAGAGTTAGGTCCTCAAAATATGAATTGAGGGGAACACATTTAGTCTATAACAGTGCTTACAGGTTCGGTATTCCCACAGTGTTTATTATTAAATGTATCAAAAGATACATTTTGAGTTAAATAGTCCTTTTTAGCTAACCTGGGAATTTAACTGTTCCTGGTACTGGTAATCTTTATAATACTGTTCCCAACTGAAACATAATCAGTTAAAAACTGGGGATTTACGTACAAAACGTGATTTTTAAAACTTGAGATTTACTAATCCGTGAATTAGAGGTAATGATCTATGAATAGCAACAGTCTAAAAACTAAAGTACAAGGGAACAAGATACAGCATATAAGCAATAATCTGGGTAATGAAATTATGCACCACTTGAATTTCCTCTTTGTACCCTTTGGTATGAAAAAAAGTATGTCATGTGAGTATGTGTGTGCCTGTGTATCACTTTTGTAATAGAAGAAATGGTTTAATTGTAAACAATATAAATTAAAGATTAATCTCTACATACAGTGTTCTACGTTAATTTTCAACTTAGAGTTGTTAATGTCCCTGTTTTTCCATACATTTCCCTCTTTAACATAAAGAGAATTGATGCTTACAGCATATCTTAAGAAGGCCCCATCATGTCTTCAGAGTTATTTTCCCCAAGCTGCCGACCCCTATTCACATTCTGATGCACAGACAATGACAGTTATGTCATAACTGCTGTCTCACTGACAAGGATTATATGAAACATCCCAAGTTTTGAAGTTATAATATGAAAAAAAGATGTGCTCTTGAAGCAGTGAGATATGGTGCGATCAGCCTTCCCTGTCTATGGATTCCACATCCTTGGATTCAACCAACCTTAGGTCACAAATATTCAGGAAAAAAATTCCAGGAAGTTCCAAAAAGCAAAGGTTGAATTTGCTGCCCACCAGCAGCTATTTATATATAATTTACATGAGATTTATATGTCATTTACATGAGCTATTTGTATATCATATTAGGTGTTATAAGTAGCCTAGAGATTATTTAAAATATACAGGAGGCTATACACAGATTATATGCAGATACCACACAATTTGACATAAAGGGCCTGAATACTCATGGATTTTGGTATCCACAAAGAGCCCTGTAACCAATCCCCTGTGGATACTGAGGGAGGTCTGTACTTGCTTTTTAAAGCATTTCCCCTTCTTTTTTCCTCCCTATGAGCACTATTTGTAATTTTTAATATTTAAAAACATACATATAGTCCCCTGCTTAGAATGATTTAACTTAGGATTTTTCGACTTTATTTTTTATCTTTTCCCAGGCTAGCAGTGTGCAATATGATACTCTCTTGTGCTGTTGAGCAGTGTCAGTGAGTCACAGGTCCTAGTCAGCCATGTGATCATGAGGGTAAACAACACAGTTCTGTACCCATAAACCCATTCTGCTTTTCACTTTCGGTACTATACTGAGTAAATTACATGATTTTATCAAGGCTCTTCGACTGAAGGGATCTGAAATGTATTTTGGGTAGCTCAAATAAGAGATGTTATTTTAGAGATCTCTGAATCCTCAGCTGGGCCTTGTATGCATATTTCAGTCCTTGGAAAATGCGGTCTTGGTGTTTTTCTGTTCATCTGTGGGGCCTCATGGTATCTTTCATCTCTGTGTTCTTGTCTTCTCAATCTCAGTTTACTTGTCTCTTCATATCTCGTCTTGCATGTTGTCCAACTTGTTTTAACTACCTATCAGTTTCCGGGCCCTCTCGATGTCAGTAAAGAATCCGCCTGCAATGCAGGAGACCCTGGTTCGTTCCTGGGTCGGGAGGATCCCCTGGAGAAGGGATAGGCTACCCACTCCAGTATTCTTGGGCTTCCCTTATGGTTCAGCTGGTAAGGAATCTGCCTGCAATGTGGGAGACCTGGGTTCGACCCCTAGTTTGGAAAGATTCCCCTGGAGAAGGGAAAGGCTACCCATTCCAGTATTCTGGCCTGGAGAATTCCATGGACTGTATAGTGCATGGGGTCCCAAAGAGTCGGACAAGACTGAGCGACTTTCACTTTCACTCAGTGTCTGTAAGTTTAAATTTTTTAGACAGGTAGTTAGCCAGCCAGCACTGTAATTAGCTCTTCCCAAAAGTATGGAATATGCCTGCCCCTTCTGTGGTATGTTGGGAGTTGGAGCCAACTAGAAACAATAGGCATGTTTAATATATATAATTTGTATTATAATCTGTTTATAACTGTAGGAGTGGGAAAGGGGGCATTCTGAGGGGAAAGAATTATGTGACATATATGAAAATCTAATTGTCAAATCACAAATATTCTTTTAAAAGGAATAACATGATCAATGGTTAAATGACTGTATTAGACTGTATATATTATTTTTTCTTCTACTAAAAATATGAGTGTAAAATTTTTTATCCACTTTTTTCAAATATTAGCCCCCAAAATAGTGCTTAGAAAGCAGTCAATATAATTAATTAATATATTTTACCTTATCTTTTCAGTTAATAGTTTAAATCAGCAAGTATCCGATATGAAGCTATTATGCTGACTACTATGACTAATTTTAAAATAGNTCTACTAAAAATATGAGTGTAAAATTTTTTATCCACTTTTTTCAAATATTAGCCCCCAAAATAGTGCTTAGAAAGCAGTCAATATAATTAATTAATATATTTTACCTTATCTTTTCAGTTAATAGTTTAAATCAGCAAGTATCCGATATGAAGCTATTATGCTGACTACTATGAGTAATTTTAAAATAGTTATAGATATTAAAAAAAAGGAAGGGGATTGTGTAGGTCTGCATTCAAGGAGTTTATAACAGAAAACAAGGTAAGAAAGATATATATATGAGTAGAGTTAGTATTTTGTAAGTAAAAAGAAGGTACCTTTTACTCCTAGGATGTGACAGTGATAAATCCTATTCTCTAATGTATTTTCTAATCCTTAGGCCACTTGCCCCAGGTCTTTAGTTAAAACAATGGTTGTTTGGAATTTTAAAGAAAAAAGGATTGTCTTTGTTTGCTGATCTCTTTCCATCAAGTTATCACATTAATTGTTTTATGAGTCTTGTCATAGTAGCAATATTATAAACTGGTAGATCTCCTTTTCTTTTAACTTATAACCTGTGACATTCAGCATGTGCCCTAAATAAAGTCCAGAAATTTAAAAGATTTAACAGCTCTTCTGCAAGCCTTTTCCAGTTTAACCCGTACTACTTGCCCTTTGAATGCTTTTGTTTCCCACTTTTCCTGTTTTGACTACTAATACACTATATTAGCCTGTTAGGGTTAGTGTTCCTGTCAGGCCTGTTAAAGAATCATATAGTTTCTGCCACTGTGGTGGTTCTCCCTGAGTTCAGAGTGAACAAGCAGACAGTCCCTGAGTGTGCGTCCTAGGCCTTCATCCTTAATAAGCATTTTGACTTTGGTGTGTATTAAATAAATGCTGACTTAATAAATGGCATCAGTATAACCAGTCTCTTTTTATGGCTATGTGTATCCCAGTTGTTGTGGTGTTATATGCATTTGTAAAATGTTATTTTCATAAGTATATCAAAGGAGATATTCATTTATGTGAAATGTGGTGAATGCATCTATATCCACTCCTGACAGTGTAAACACTAGTTTCAGAAAATATTAAGGGCTGCAAGAAACTTGCATGTGTTCATCTTTTGTGATCTTGTGCAGAATTCTTTTGTAATATCTTTGTGACTGTATTCAAAAAAGGCAGTAGTATACAAACGTGTGGAAAGTGGATGTAAAACTATTCATGGTATTGCCTCCCTGTGTATCTTTTTTTTTTCCTCAAGAGGTTTACTTTTTTTTTTTTTTTTACTTTACAATATTGTATTGGTTTTGCCATATATCAGCATGAATCCGCCACAGGTGTACACATGTTCCCAATCCTGAATCCCTCTCCCTCCTCCCCACCCATCCCATCCCTCTGGGTCGTCCCAGTGCACCAGCCCCAAGCATCCTGTATCCTGCATCAAACCTAGACTGGCGATTCGTTTCTTATATGATATTATACATGTTTCAATGCCATTCTCCCAAATCATCACACCCTCTCCCTCTCCCACAGAGTCCAAAAGACTGTTCTATACATCTGTGTCTTTTTTGCTGTCTCGCATACAGGGTTATTGTTACCATCTTTCTAAATTCCATATATATGCATTAGTATACTGTATTGGTGTTTTTCTTTCTGGCTTACTTCACTCTGTATAATTGGCTCCAGTTTCATCCACCTCATTAGAACTGATTCAAATGTATTCTTTTTAATGGCTGAGTAATACTCCATTGTGTGTATGTACCACAGCTTTCTTATCCATTCATCTGCTGATGGACATCTAGGGTGCTTCCATGTCCTGGCTATTATAAACAGTGCTGCGATGAACATTGGGGTACATGTGTCTCTTTCAATTCTGGTTTCCTCGGTGTGTATGCCCAGCAGTGGGATTGCTGGGTCATAAGGCAGTTCTATTTCCAGTTGTTTAAGGAATCTCCACACTGTTCTCCATAGTGGCTGTACTAGTTTGCAGTCCCACCAACAGTGTAAGAGGGTTCCCTTTTCTCCACACCCTCTCCAGCATTTCTTGCTTGTAGACTTATAGATCGCAGCCATTCTAACTGGTGTGATATGGTACCTCATTGTGGTTTTGATTTGCATTTCTCTGATAATGAGTGATGTTGAGCATCTTTTCATGTGTTTGTTAGCCATCTGGATGTCTTCTTTGGAGAAATGTCTATTTAGTGCTTTGGCCCATTTTTTTGATTGGGTCGTTTATTTTTCTGGAATTGAGCTGCAGGAGTTGCTTGTATATTTTTGAGATTAGCTGTTTGTCAGTTGCTTCATTTGCTATTATTTTCTCCCATTCCGAACACTGTCTTTTCACCTTGCTTATAGTTTCCTTTGTTGTGCAGAGCTTTTAATTTTAATTAGATCCCATTTGTTTATTTTTGCTTTTATTTCTAGTATTCTGGGAGGTGGGTCATAGAGGATCCTGCTGTGATTTATGTCGGAGTGTTTTGCCTATGTTCTCCTCTAGGAGTTTTATAGTTTCTGGTCTTACATTTAGATCTTTAATCCATTTTGGGTTTATTTTTGTGTGTGGTGTTAGAAAGTGTTCTAGTTTCATTCTCTCCCTGTGTATCTTAAGCTTTTGAGTTGGTACCAAAAAATGGTTGTATTTTACCTGTCTGTAGTCAGCATCTGGCATACATATCTCCCACATTAGTAATTTTCTGTTAGACTTAGATCTTTACAGATGTAGTCACATCCAGTGTAAGTAACCCAAGTGTACTAGTCTATGAATTAGCATAAATAGTAAAACAAATTTTCCAGTTACTGAGAAAAATACCAAAAGCTGATCATAAAATCTAGTTGAATGAAAGGAGCCTTGTAGAGGGGTCGGAGCAACTGGGAGATTGGGATTGACACATATACAGTACTGATACTATGTATAAAATAGGTAATTAATGAGAACCTACTGTGCAGCCCAGGGAACTCTACTTAATGCACTGTGGTGACCTGAATGGGAGGGAAGTCCAAAAGGAAGGGGCTATATGGGTAAGTATGACTGATTTATTTTGCTATACAGTAGAAACTAACATAACACTGTAAAGCAACTATACTCCAATAGAAATTAATTTAAAAATAGTAAGTTGAAAACAACCTGGAAGGAAAAAGGAGCCTTGTAATTAATCTGATGAATGTATGTGCGTTCTTTATATGTGAATGGTCCTCACAGCCAGACAGCTGCAGAATTTCTCTCCTTCCTGGTTATGCTGGTACTATTTTCTTCCTCTTCATTCCTCCCTTTCCTTTGTATTACTGTTGCTTGTATGTGTTGTGCGTTGCTATTGTCTGCTATAATTTTTCCTCTTCTGTCCCTCCTCTACCGTAACAGTCATTGGCAGAAGTTATGGGAAAAGCAAAAGAGGGAGTAAGTGAGAAATAATGAGAAGCTAGGAGGAAAATGAACTATAATAGAACCTTCATAACGTGTCTTCCATCCTATTTTAATTGATTCATGGGGATAGGGATTATGCTCTACCTATTCTTAATTACTTACTTGGATTCTTTTTCCCAGTTACTTTGATTCTTTTTCTCAAGAGTCCCTAATAGTCACCATTTTCCAGGCCCTGCAACTGCTCTTCATTTCTTGGTTTCAAATATAGGCTTGATGTCCTTTTACTATATCCCAGTCTCATATTTTTATTTTCCTCAATTATGATTCTAAATGATTAGGAGCACTTACTTGGGTTTTCCCTGTTATAATGATATGATGGATATCTAACTAGGCATTGTCAATATTTACCTTACTTTCTTTTTCTTTGTTCTGTTTCTAACTACTCATACTCCATTTGGATTGAAAGACTTTTGTTTTATTGACATCAATTATTATTATGCTCATGCTGCTAGGACTCACCTGTTACTCTGATTCTTAAGGTGACTTGCATCTATATCTTAGACTCACTTATGTGCTAATATTTTACCATGTAACTCTCCAAGGACAACTTTATTTGAGTAAGGGAAAGGTACCTGTTGGTAATGCATTGCATACAGCTGCTTAAAAATATGTCATATCCCATGGAAAGTTCTAACATTCATCAATAAGACTGATTTCAGAAACAGAATTTCAAAGAACATGTACGCCACCCTTTTATCCTGTTTCCTATTGTATAGAGGAGAGCCAAGCCAGGCATGTTCCAAGTAGAAATATTCTTTCTTACTGTTGAATAAAATTAAAATTGTATTTCATTATCTTTTGTTTATATGTTTGGTTTTGTAGGGTTAAAAACGTATCAGAGGTAGTTGGTATTTAATAGGTCTCACTATAACAGTAAAACATCCTTTAGTCTCAAAAGTAGTGTTTGTAGCGTATGCCCTAAGAAAACCACAATTCTAAAATACACATATACTCCAGTGTTCACTGCAGCTCTATTTATAAGCCAGGAGATGGAAGCAACCTAAATGCCCATCGACAGATAAATGGATAAAGAAGTTGTGTTACATGTATACAGTGAAAATTACTTAGCCGTAAAAAGGAATGGGAGAATGAATTTGAGTCAGTTCTAGTGAAGCAGATTATCCTAGAGCCTCTTATACAGAGTGAATAAGTCAGAAAGAGAAAAACAAATATCATATATTAAGACATATGTATGGAATTTAGAAAAATGGTAGCAGTGAACCTGTTTGCAGGGCAGCAGTGAGAGACGCAGACATCAAGAACAGACTTGTGGACACGGCGGGGAAGGAGTGGCTGGGCTGAACTGAGAGAGTAGCATGAAGCATAGATATGACCTTATGTAAAAGAGAGAGCCAGTTGGAATTTGCCCTGTAGCGCAGGGAGCTCAACCTGGTGCTCTGTGATGACCTAGAGGAGTGGGGTGGGGTTGGAGGTTTAATAGCAGGGGGACATATGTATACCTATGGCTGATTCATATTGATGTATGGTAGAAACCAGCATAACATTGTAAAGCAATTATCGCTCAATTAAAAAAAAATTTAGAAAGTGAAAAAAAAATATGTCGTATACATCTATAGTAGATAAACAGGAATATTACTGTCTAGTCCCTACGTATATACATTTTCCTTCTGTTTTTCTCCCCTAGCTTTTGAGTCTTTAACTTAGCCTCTTTTCATTACTTCGAGAAATTCTTTTGGTAATGTATTAAAGCCGTACTACATAAAGCGTTATGATATTCTTAAGTATTGGTGGAATCCACGTGATAATTATTTTGTCAGTGTGTTTGCTTTCTGTTTCTCTTCCCAGCCCTTTCATTGTTTCACTTTTACTGTAATTTCAGATCCTCTTTTCCTTAGTCACATAAACTGAAAATTATCATTATGAAATACACATGTTGTTATAATGATACAGTTTACCTTCATCTTCATTTAAAGTATTTATTAAGAACTTGCTATATGATGACCCTAATTAGGGTGCTGTAAAAATGAGGTACATACTGCTTCTTTCATAGTCCCATTATTCTAGCATACAGAAATGTGTGTCTAAGAATACAGAGTTAATACTAAGACTGTTTAGAAATATAGACAAAAATAAGTAATGAAACGGTTGTTATGGTTTTAACAGTTACATTATTATTAAAAAGCAAGGAGAGCTTTAAAATTGCCTGTCACATAGTAAGTGATCAGTGTATGTGGATGAATGGAATAAGTTTAGTTGGTTAATGATTGAAGGGAAATTGTAGGGATTGCAATTAACAAAGACCAGGAGAAAAATCACTAAGCACAGTTAAAATTAATAAGGGACTAAAGAACCAAATTCCATCATAGTTTTTTGTAAGGAAGAAGTATCCTTTGTTAAGGACCTACTCAGTATAGAGATTGTTTAGGTTTATCACATTTAGTATTCATTTTTCACAAAAACTCTGCAACATGTACATTATTCTTATTTTACATGTAAAGAAATTAAAGTTCAAATAGATAAATTGCCCAAGGTCCTAGCTAGTGAATAGTCTAGCCCAGATTTCTGAACCTCGTAGGCTTATGCCGTGTGCATTCTATACATATGCAGTTGTCTCTATATCCTTTGGGTGTTGGATTTGTTTCCAGGATCCCAAAGGTACCAAAATCTATGGATGCTAAAATCCCTCATATAATAATGGCACGGTATAGTTGGCAGAGTACATCATGCGAAATGGCAGGCTAGATGAAACACAAGCTGGAATTAAGATTGTCAGGAGAAATATCAATAATCTGAGATATGCAGATGATACCACTCTTATGGCAGAAAGCAAAGAGGAACTAAAAAGCCTCTTGATGAAAGTGAAAGAGGAGAGTGAAAAAGCTGGCTTGAAACAACATTCAAAAAGTGAAGTTCATGGCCTCCAGCCCCATCACTTAATGGCAAATAGATGGGGAAACAGCGACAGACTTTATTTCTTGGGCTCCAAAATCACTGCAGGTGGTGACTGCAGCCATGAAATTAAAAGACGCCTGTTCCTTGGAAGAAAAGCTATGACCAACCCAGACAACATACCAAAAAGCAGAGACATTACTTTGCCAACAAAGGTCCATCTAGTCAAAGCTATGGTTTCTCCAGTAGTCATGTATGGATGTGAGAGTTGGACCATAAGGAAGGCTAAGTACCGAAGAATTGATGCTTTTGAACTATGGTGTTGGGGAAGACTCTTGAGAGCCCCTTGTACTGCGAGGAGATCAAACCACTCAGTCCTAAAGGAAAGTGGTCCTGAATATTCATTGGAAGGACTCCTGGTGAAGCTGAAGCTCCAATACTTTGGCCACCTGATGTGAAGAGCTGACTCATTGGAAAAGACCCTGATGCTGGGAAAGATTGAAGGCGGGAGGAGAAGGGGACGACAGAGGGTGAGATGGTTGGATGGCATCACCGACTTTGTGGACATGAGTTTAAGCAAGCTCCAGGAGATGGTGAAGGACAGGGAAGCCTGGCGTGCTGCAGCCCATGGGGTTGCAAAGAGTCGGACAGGACTGAGCAGCTGAACAAGAACAGAGTTGGCCTGCCCTGTCTGCACCCACGTCTGCGTAGTCAGCCAACCTGGGTCCGTCGGTTGGTTGAATCCCCAGATGTGGAAACTTCAGATACAGAGGGCCAACTTTATTTCGACAAACAACAGCTGTGATCGATAAGCATTTAAGCATCTGTTAGAGCCAGATTACTTTCTAGGTATGTTGCATGGTTTTCCTTTAGTTCGACAATTTTCTTAAAAGAAAATTCATCCACAGATGTGTTTAGGGTGCAACAACATATAATAAAGCCAGTTTACAGTTTTTTTCTGACTGATAACTAAAGGCGTGTATTTGCTCGCGAGGCTGTGTTCTAATTACCCATAAATAATTTAAGTGATCTCTAAAGCCTGTTGCAATCATCCTTTTGTCTAATGTTGATAAAGGAGTTATATATTGATCTAACTGTTATGTCATGAAAAGTAGTCATTGGCATTTATCATCATGTTATATATATATATAGGAGTAATTTAGGAGTAATCTTGAGAAGTAACAATAAAGGGATAGAGAACAACATTACTAGAAATTATAATAACACATAGTAAACTCAAGTTTTTATTTCATATTTTCCTGAAATAGGTCATGTCCTTTGAAAGTAACTAGTTGCTCATTGACTTTTATGTGTGGTCCTGGAACTAACCATTTTTAAAATGAAGATCCCAGATTTCATATGCATCTTTAATAGTAGCTTCTAGCATAACATTACTTCTGGCTTTTGTCTTGCACTTGTATCATCCAAATGCAATGACATTACAAACATTGACATTCATAATCTAGTTTTAAAAAAGCAACCATTCTCTTTCCTTCATAATTGTCAAACATTTTCAATTTTATGTTTATAAACACCAATTAGAATGAAGGCCAATAAAATTTAAATTTCTTCATCGTCACGTCCTGTTTCCTTTGTGTATATATCTGCATTAAGCATTTGTACACTTACAAATTATATTAAGTAACTTTTAGTGCACAAACATCATAAAGAATGAAAGAATACTGTCATGCATCCTGTTAGCCAAATGGGATGGTCCAAATTATTCTTGCAAAATACCCTGTGATGAAGTCCTCCATGTTGAATGACAAACTGGGTGGGAATGCCACATTTGCTTCTTATTCTTAAAAGTGCATTGTTCACTCATTGATTTTTGAGTTTGATAAAATATATCTATGTGAATCATCTGAAATTTCATAGCCTGAGACTTTGCTTATAAAATGAATTTCACCATCACTATGGTCTATAATACTATTAGTCTCTTTACATTTGTTTTTTGGGTTGTCTGATAATTGTGAAACTCTTCTGTCAAATTTCCTCTTTTTGCCTGTATGGGTAGAAAGTGAAAAATTTAGAACTCTCAACTATGTATAATGAAAACCACCAAAAACAACAAACCCTGAAAAATAATGTCTCTATGCTTCTTGCATATTTACTTTCAAAGACATAATACTATGGGCAACACAGTAAGAAAACTGAAGAATGATGTAATAGTGATAATTTATTTCACTACTAGATCATCTTTTTAGATGATTCCATTCCATTTCCATATAATTTTAAAAATAATTGATTAGTAATGATTAAATAATTCACAGGATGATAAAATAACAAAGGATAAGAAAAATAAGATTCCCTAAGGTACCATAAAATATCTTCAATTTATAGAAATCACCATAATGTATCTTCAGTTTATGAAAGATTCAAATAGATCCATACAGAAATTTCAAAATAGGGTGAATTTTATTCTGATTTAAAAAAAAGTAAGTTTGAGACTACCCTGGCTGTCCAGTGGCTAAGACTCTGCGCTCCCAATGCAGGGGGCCTGGGTTTGATCCCCAGTCAGAGAACTAGAGCCTGCATGCTGCTACTAAGACCCTGTGCAGACAAATAAATTATTTTTTAAAATGTGAATTTGTTTTTGTTCCTTGGAAGATTCCTAAGAATGAATAAGATTTGAAATGTCAATTCCTATAATAAAGTTGCTCAAAGAAAAAAACTCAAACTAAAATGAGTCTAATAGTCTTTGTTGGATACCAAGGGTTAATATAACCACATTCCTTAATTTTATTTCATAACCAAACCTGAACTAGTTTGTTTCCTTTCCTGTCTCAGGTGAAAAAGTTAAAACTTGTTTGTATTTCCTTCTCCAATTTCAGGCAGAAGGTTAGCCATTGTAGTTCATTCCAAGATAACGTCTTGGCCGAATGACAGACACACCTTAACTATCAAAGCATATCTTAATATATAACAGGTTCATTTCTCTTTGCCCAATCCGGTGGAATTTTTGCACTTTTAAAAACTAGATGGGGAAAGTGTACGAATAGATGTATTAAAAAAAAAAAATCGTGTAGGGGTTTCCCTAGCAGTCTGGTAGTGAAGACTCTGCAGTTTCACTGCAAGGGGTGTGGGTTTGATCCGGGGTGGGTGAACTAAGATTCTATAAGCCACACAGCACAAACTAAAGAAATAAAAAAAAGTTACAGTAATTTTTAGGAATCAAGTATAAAGTATATGATAAAAATTTGACCTTAGGGACATCACAATAGTTCATTTTGTTAGGAATAACTAACATACTAAAAATGTTTCAGTTTTTCCCATAAGAAAAGCATGGCTGTCATGTATATACCAATGTAGCAAGCATTTCACAGTGGAGCCATACTGTATGTATCATGATCTGAGAAAATTATCAAAAACCAACAAGAACTCAAGGGAATCAATAAACGACATGGGATAATGCCTACTTTTGCCTCAGTCAGACATGTTAAAAGATGTATGAAGTAAATACTGGTGAATTTCAGAGGCAAAGCCCTTCTCTTTGCTTCTTTCTAGGGATTATTGGTAGTTTGGTTTGTTTGTTTTTTTTCTGTTGGTACCTTTTTTATGGAATAAGAACCCAGACTCTTTTGTGAGTAAGATGAGAATAATACTTGCTATTTCAGATAGTAAACATCTTAGATGTGTGTGTGTGTGCTCAGTCATCCAGTCATATCCAACTCTGTGACCCCATGGACTGTGGCCCGCCAGACTCCACTGTCCATGAAATTTTCCAGGCGAGAATACTGGGGTGGGTTGCCATTTTCTTCTCCAGGGGATCTTCCTGACCTAGGGATCGAACCTGCATCTCAAGTCTCCCGCATTGACAGGCAGATTCTTCACCAGTGCACCACCTGGGAAACCCAGTTAAGCAGGTACATAATTCAAATCTATTTGTAAGTCATATTCTTGGGGGGGGGAGTTGGGAATTTCTGAAGCATTGGAAGCATTTTTGCTCTTTCTCAAAAGGGGATATTTTGGAAAAAAAGAAAAAAGTAAATGCAGTGGAAGGGTGGGAGGGGATAAGGAAGACAGCTGTGCTGCATATCAGAAACAGAGGACAACTCCAGTCAGTTCTTTAAAAGAGCAGATGAAGAGGAAGCAGGAGCAGAGAGGGAAGTGTTCACGGAGAATATAGGAACCTGGTCTGGATCTGTCCTTTAAAGGAAGGTATGTGTCTAGGCGCATCATGACCAAACTGTTGAAACCAAGATTAGGAGGAAAAACTTGAAAGTCAGAAAGAAATAACGTGTATATAAGGAACAACAACTTGAATGATTATGGTCTTAACAGATGTAATGGAGACGAGAAAACAGTGAAGCAGCATCTGAAATTCACTGAAAGAAAATGAACTCAGTTCTATATCTAATGAAAATATCTTTCAAGAAGAGAGGTCAAATAAATCTACTGGCATCTCAGGCAGTATTTATATATTTGGCACACAGATGTAAAATATGGGCTCTGGAGACAGAATCTGGAATTGAGTTCAGGCTTGGACACCTTCTTATATATCTTACTGTCATATACTCTGTTAGGATAATATATAAATTACTGAATAAACATGAATAAATTAGAGAATGCTTCTTAAGCAGGTGCCTAGCATATGGTAAGTTGTTAGAACACACTAGCTATCATATATTCGTATGTGTTTTTAGAAAATGTAGCTAACCTTATGGAATTTCATATTTTCTATTTTCATCTGTTCTATTTTTTACCTTAACTGAATTTGGCTATCCTTGAAAACGGAAGAAACCACTGACAGGGTTGTGAAAGAGAAGTCATTTTTGCTGCTACTTTGACCTGTACAAAGACCATACTTAGGAAACTCTCATTTTCATAAAAAAAAAAATCTTTTTATGAATAATGCTTTCCCTTTATTTTCTGCATTGCTTTCGGGAGAAATATAGGGCTTATTATTTTGATAATTGATTTTACTATGATTATTGAAGAAATTGCCCTTCAGATTACTAGGAAGATCTGCAGTTGATCCCCCAATGTATTTTTATTTGTATAGTGTTTATAACGTTTCAGGATACTCTTTAAAATTTCCTAGTTTTTAGAAAAGTCTGAATGAACATCATATTTTCATAGTTTTATTTTAGTTTCTTTGTCATTATTTCGTATTCTTCATTTGAAGACTTCCTAGGCTTTTAGAGAGTTTTCAAGACTGTAATATCATTTAAAATATTACAGCAAATATATGATATTTTATGTATTATAACTATTATCATCAATCATACCACTTTGATGTTACTTCCATATTAGTCTGCAAAAAAACTACTCTTTTTTAAAATTTCACCAATTTTCTATTTCACCTTTTTTGTGTTTATAGTGTTAAGTGTGACACCTTTGAAGCCAAATCTGAAATAGTATCAAATCTCTATAACTTTAAGGTACTTACTAAATCTGCGCCTTGGTTTCCTCATCTCTTATGTAATGCATGTTAAATACTGTAAGATCAAAACACTTTTACAGTTATTGCATTTAAAAAGATTTAACAAGCTGTTACCATTAATTTTATTCCTTTCTGTTTATTAATCTGCCCATCATTCATTCATTCAACATGTATTTATTAAATAACAGGCTCAATTACCTATCACTATACCCAGATTTTGCCCTCTTGAATTTTATTTTGGTTATTTTGTTGATCAGGTTATTAGTATCTGTACAATTTTCACCTTAATTCCAATGAAAACAATTGGGGAATTCCCAGGCTGTTAGGATTTGGAGACCTAATATCCCACAAGCTGCATCAGTTCAGTTCAGTTGCTCAGTTGTGTCCAACTATTTGCAACCCCATGGACTGCAGCATGCCAGGTTTTCCTGTCCATCACCAATTCCATGAGCTTGCTCAAACTCATGTCCATTAAATCAGTGATGCCATGCAGCCATCTCATCCTCTGTTGTCCCCTTCTCCTCCGCTTTCAATCTTTCCCAGCATTAGGGTCTTCTCCAATGAGTCAGTTCTTCCCATCAGGTGGCCAAAGTATTGGAGTTTCAGCTTCAGCATCAGTCCTTCCAATGAATATTCAGGACCAATTTCCTTTAGGATGGACTGGTTGGATTTCCTTGCAGTCCAATGGACTCTCAAGAGTCTTCCCCAGCACCACATTTCAAAAGCATCAGTTCTTTCAGCGCTCGGCTTTCTTTATAGTCCAACTCTCACATCCATGGCTACTGGAAAAACCATAGCTTTGATAAGATGGACATTTGTTGGCAAAGTAATGTCTCTGCTTTTTAATATACTGTCTAGGACAGAGGAGCCTGGTAGGCTGCTATCCATGGGGTCGCTAGGAGTCGGACACAACTGAGTGACTTCACTTTCACTTTTCACTTTCATGCATTGGAGAAGGAAATGGCAACCCACTCCAGTGTTCTTGCCTGGAGAATCCCAGGGACGGGGGAACCTGGTGGGCTGCCATCTCTGGGGTCACACAGAGTCGGACATGACTGAAGCAACTTAGCGGCAGCGGCAGCAGCAGGTTGGTCATAGCTTTTCTTCCAAGGAGCAAGCATCTTTTAATTTTATGGCTACAGTCAACATCTGCAGTGATTTTGGAGACCAGGATATAAAGTTTGTCACTTTTTCCATTGTTTCCCCATCTATTTGCCATGCAGTGATGGGGCTGGAGGCCATGAACTTCGTTTTTTGAATGTTGTTTTCAACCAGCTTTTTGACTCTCCTCTTTCATTTTCATCAAGAGGCTTTTTAGTTCTTCACTTTCTGCTATAAGGATGGTGTCATCTGCATATCTGAGGTTATTGATATTTCTCCTGGCAATCATGATTCCAGTTTGTGCTTCATCCATGCCCGCATTTCACATGATGTACTCTGCATATTAAGTTAAATGAACAGGGTGATAATATATGATCTTGATGTACTCTTTCCCTGATTTGGAACCAGTCTGTTGTTCCATATCCAGTTCTAACTGTTGCTTCCTGACCTGCACAGACTTCTCAGGTGGCAGCTCAGGTGGTCTGGTATTCCCATCTTGTAAGAATTTTCCAGTTTGTTGTGGTCCATACAATCAAAGGCATTGGCATAGTCAATAAAGCAGAAATAGATGTTTTTCTGGAACTCTCTTGCTTTTTTGATGATGCAGCAGATGTTGGCAATTTGATCTCTGGTTCTTCTGCCTTTTCTAAATCAGCTTGAACATCTCTAAGTTCATGGTTAACATACTGTTAAAGCCTAACTTGCAGAATTTTGACCATTACTTTGCTAGCGTGTGAGATAAGTGCAATTGTGCGGTAGTTTCAGCATTCTTTGGCATTACCTTTCTTTGGGACTGGAATGAAAACTGACATTTTCCTGTGGCCACTGCTGAGTTTTCCAAATTTGCTGGCATATTTGGTGCAGCACTTTCATAGCATCATCTTTTAGCATTTGAAATAGCTCAACTGGAATTCCATCACCTCCACTAGCTTTGTTCGCAGTGATGCTTCCTAAGACCCACTTGACTTCACATTCCAGGTTGTCTGGATCTAGGTGAGTGATCACACCATCATGGTTATCTGGGTCATGAAGATCTTATTTGTATAGTCCTTCTGTATTCTTGCAACATTTTCTTAATATCTTTTGCTCTGTTAAGTCCATACCATTTCTGTCCTTTTTGGTGCCCATCTTTGCGTGAAATCTTCCCTTGGTATCTCTAATTTTCTTGAAGAGATCTCTAGTCTTTCCCATTCTATTGTTTTCCTCTATTTCTTTGCATTAGTCACTGATGAAAGCTCTCCCTGCTACCCTTTCAGTTCAGTTCAGTTCAGTTCAGTTCCCTCGCTGAGTCCTGTCTGACTCTTTCTGACTCCATGGACTGCACCACTCCAGGCCTCCCTGTCCATCACCAATTCGTGGAGTTTACCCAAACTCACATCCATTGAGTCCATGAGGCCATCCAACCATCTCATCTTCTGTCATCCCCTTCTCCTCCTGCCTTCAATCTTTCCCACCATCAGCATCTTTTCAAATGACTCAGCACTTCGCATCAGGTGACCAAAGTATTGGAGTTTCAGCTTCAACATCAGTCCTTCCAATGAACACTCAGTACTGATCACCTTTAGGATGGACTTGTTGGATCTCCTTGCAGTCCAATGGGCTCTCAAGAGTCTTCTCCAATACCACAGTTCAAAAGCATCAAGTCTTCAGCACTCAGCTTTCTTTATAGTCCAACTCTCACATCCGTATGTGACTACTGGAAAAACCATAGCCTTGACTAGACAGATCTTTGTTGGCAAAGTAACGTCTCTGCTTTTTAATATGCTGTCTGGGGTTGGTCATAACTTTCCTGCCAAGGAGTAAGCGTCTTTTAATTTCATGGCTGCATTCACCATCTGCAGTGCTTTTGGAGTGCTCAAAAATAAAGTCTGCCACTGTTTCCACTGTTTCCCCATCTGTTTGCTATGAAATTATTAGGTCAGAAGCCATGATCTTAGTGTTCTGAATGTTGAGCTTTAAGCCAGCTTTTTCACTCTCCTCTTTCTCTTTCATCAAGAGGCTCTTTAGTTCTTCACTTTCTGCCATAAGGGTGGTGTCATCTGCATATCTGAGGTTATTGATATTTCTCCCAGAAATCTTGATTCCAGCTTGTGTTTCATCCAGCCCAGCATTTCTCATGATGTACTCTGCATATAAGTTAAATAAGCAGGGTGACACTACAGCCTTGACGTACTTCTTTTCCTATTTGGAACCAGTCTGTTGTTCCATGTCCAGTTCTAACTGTTGCTTCCTGACCTGCATACAGATTCCTCAAGAAGGAGGTCAGGTGGTCTGGTATTCCCATCTCTTTCAGAATTTTCCACAGTTTATTGTGATCCACAAAGAGTTCTCTATATTCAAATGAGTATATGTTTCCTTATCTCCTTTGCCTTTCACTTCTCTTCTTTTCACAGCTATTTGTAAGGCCTTCTCAGACAACCGTTTTGCCATTTTACATTTCTGTTTCTTGGGGATGGTCTTGATCACTGCCTCCTGTACAGTGTCACGAACCTCCATCCATAGTTCTTTAGGCACTCTAACAGATTAATCCTTTGAATCTATTTGTGGCCTCCACGTGTAATCATAAGGGATTTGATTTAGGTCTTATTTGAATGGCCTAGTGGTTTTCCCTACTTTCTTCAATATATATCTGAATTTGGCAATAAGGATTTCATGATCTGAGTGAGCCACAGTCAGCTCCCAGTCTTGGTTTTGCTGATTGTAAAGAGCTTCTCCATCTTTGGCTGCAAAGAATATAATCAATCTTATTTCTGCATTGACCATCTGGTGATGTCCATGTGTAGAGTCGTCTCTTGTGTTGTTGGAAGGGAGTGTTTGCTATGGCTGGTGCATTCCCTTGTCAAAACTCTTTTAGCCTTTGCCCTGCTTCATTCTGTACTCCAAGGCCAAATTTTACTCCAGGTATTCTTGACTTCCTACTTTTGCATTTCAGTCCCCTATAATGAAGAGGACACATTTTTGGGGTGTTAGTTCTAGAAGGTCTTGTAGGTCTTCATAGAACCGTACAACTTCAGCTTCTTCAGCGTTACTAGTCAGGGCATAGACTTGGATTACTGTGATATTGAATGGTTTGCCTTGGAAACAAACAGAGATCATTCTGTCATTTTTGAAACTGCACCCAAGAACTGCATTTTGGACTCTTGTTGACTATGAGGAATGCTCCATTTCTTCTATGGAACTCTTGCCCACAGTAGTAGATATAATGGTCATCTGAGTTAAATTCACCCATTTCAGTCCATTTTAGTTCACTGATTCCAAAAATGTTGATGTTCACTCTTCCCATCTCCTGTGAGACTACTTCTAACTTACCCTGTTTCACTGACCTAACATTCAGTTTCCTATGCAATGTTGTTCTTAACTTCCATCACCAGTCACATCCACAACTTGACATTGTTTTTGCTTTGGCTCCATGGGGTGCATAGGGTGGTCAAAAAAAGAAAAAAAAAAAACCACAGTAATAATCTTTATTATACAGTTGTTTTAAAGCACTACTGCTCCAAATGTGGCCTGTGGACCAGTACTAATCATTAACAAGATAATTACTGAATTTGAGAGTAAAGTCTTTCCCTCTCTCTCTCTCTCTCTCTCTCTCTCTCTATATATATATANACAGTAATAATCTTTATTATACAGTTGTTTTAAAGCACTACTGCTCCAAATGTGGCCTGTGGACCAGTACTAATCATTAACAAGATAATTACTGAATTTGAGAGTAAAGTCTTTCTCTCTCTCTCTCTCTCTCTCTCTATATATATATATATATATATATATACACACACACACATGACCAGTCATACATATATATGTATGTATTAAAGTGCAGTGAAAGTCACTCAGTGTGTCCAACTCTTTGCGACCCCATGGATTCAATCCATGGAATTCTCCAGGCCTGAATACTGGAGTGGGTAGCTGTTCCCTTCTCTAGGGGATCTTCCCAACTCAGGTATCGAACCCACATCTCCTCCACTGTGGGCAGATTCTTTACCAGCTGAACCACAAAGAAAGCCCAAGAATACTGAAGTGGGTAGCCTAGCTCTTCTCTAGCAGATCTTCCCAACCCAGGATCAAACTGGGGTCTCCTGTGTTGTAGGCAGATTCCTTAGGAAAACTGAGTTATCAGGGAAGCTCTACATATTTAAAAGCTATATAGATTCACTATCTCCAAGTTTCTGTGCATCAGGAATCTTGGCTAGGCTTAACTGAGCACCTTTGGCTTGTGAGGTTGCAGTCAAACTCTTGTCCAGGACTGCAGTCTTATCTGGAGACTTGATGGAGGAGGATCTAGTTCTACATTCACGCACGTGGAGCTCCGCTCAGGACTGCCTCACATGGCAGCTGGCTTCCCCAGAGTGAGTAATCCAAGTGATAATGAGCGTATTAGAGATGGAAGTCACATTCTTTCATAACCCATTTTTGGATGTAACATTTTATCACTTCTGCTTCTGCTATATATTTTTTGTAAGAAGAGAGTCACTTTATTATACATTATGGTATTGTTTGTGGTTCCTTTTTCTTAGTTTTCCTAGCATCTATGATGTATTATTAAAGTTTATTTTAGTAGTATTAGGAAATGCATATTTCATTTGTAAATGAAATATTGTTTCTTATTGTGCTGCTGAGTCGCCTCAGTCGTGTCCGACTCTGTGCAACCCCGTAGACGGCAGCCCACCAGCCTCCCCCATCCCTGGGATTCTCAAGGCAAGAACGCTGGAGTGGGTTGCCATTTCCTTCCCCAATGCATAAAAGTGAAAAGTGAAAGTGAAGTCGCTCAGTCCTGTCCGACTCTTAGCGACCCCATGGACTGTAGCCCACCAGGCTCCTCCATCCGTGGGATTTTCCAGGCAAGCGTACTGGAGTGGGGTGCCACTGCCTTCTCCAGTTTCTTATTGTACTTAGCGGTATAAAAATGAGTGCTTCACATGCTGGAAACTACTGCCAAATTTGCTCAATTTTCATAATTCAATACCATGTGCAGATTTAATAACAAGGTTAGTTCCAGCAGTCATGTATGGATGTGAGAGCTGGACTGTGGTGTTGGAGAAGACTCTTGAGAGTCCCCTGGACTGCAAGGAGATCCAACCAGTCCATCCTAAAGCAGATCAGTCCTGGGTGTTCACTGGAAGGACTGATGTTGAAGCTGAAACTTCAGTACTTTGGTCACCTTATGCAAAGAGCTGACTCATTGGAAAAGGCCCTGATGCTGGGAAAGATTGAGGGCAGAAGGAGAAGGGGATGACAGAGGATGAGATGGTTGGATGGCATTACCAACTCAATGGACATGGGTTTGGGTAAACTCCAGGCGTTGGTGATGGGCAGGGAGGCCTGGCATGCTGCAGTTCATGGGGTCGCAAAGAGTCAGACACGACTGAGCAAGGGAACTGAACTGAACAGAGTTAACCATAATAGCTTACTGTTACTGGGCAAGTGGTTTTTGGCAAAAATATTATCTTAGTAGGTTTTACAAATATGCTAATAACATTATGGTTTAAAATTCTTAAACCTTGATAAATTTAAGCTGTACCTTTAATAAAGACCAATACTTTATTTTAACCTTCTATAATTATATTTACATAGCAAGAAGCCAGATTTTAAGTCCCAAGACAGAGTTGCTATTAGTCTTAGCTTAAAGTAAAGGTGGTAACAAGCTATATGGTTCTAATCTCTGTTAAAATAAATGGGTGCAGTTTTCAGAGTCAGCTGGTAAGGAGGATAGAAACATTTCCAATGATTACTAAATTGGAAATCAAAAAGAAAATCACGCAAAGATGCTGTGATTCTTGGCCTCCTGAGGAGAAGAATTCAATCTGGGGCCAGAGGCGAGGCTTGATTGCTCAGAGCTTTTGTGTAATAAAATTTTATTAAAGTATAAACGCTGTGATTCATGGGGTCGCAAAGAGTCAGACACGACTGAGCGACTGAACTGAACTGAACTGAACTGAAAGTATAAAGGAGATAGAGAAAGCTTCTCACATAGACATCAGAAGGGGGTAGAAAGAGTACCCTCTTCCTAGTGTTAGCAATGGAGTTATATACTCTCCAATGAATCCAAAGAGTGTCTGGAGCTTGTAAAGACCTCACCAGACCTACTCCCATAATTTACATTTTAAAATAACAGAATTAGCCAGAGAGACTGTCCTCAGGCAGGAGACATTATTGTTTTATAATCCTAAGGAATGTAGAGGCAGAAAAAGTTTGCCCTTTATTCCTCCTTGAGAATTCCAGACCCCTCTCTCATTGGAGACCCCTAGACTTCTTATCAACCTTCCTAGGAAATGACTCTCTCATTAGGATTCATTTTCCTTTTTTTTTAAGAAAATCATGGTGTCCTACAGAGGAGAAATACATCTTGCTTACTTGTGAAAGTTATATAATACAACTACATTTTTAGTTTCAGTTCAGTTCAGTTCAGTCGCTCAGTCGTGTCCGACTCTTTGCGACCCCATGAATCGCAGCACGCCAGGCCTCCCTGTCCATCACCATCTCCTGGAGTTCACTCAGACTCACAACCATCGAGTCCTTGATGCCATCCAGCCATCTCATCCTTGATTGTCCCCTTCTCCTCCTGCCCCCGATCCCTCCCAGCATCAGAGTCTTTTCCAATGACTCAACTCTTTGCATGAGGTTGCCAAAGTACTGGAGTTTCAGCTTTAGCATCAGTCCTTCCAAAGAAATCCCAGGGCTGATCTCCTTCAGAATGGACTGGTTGGATCTCCTTGCAGTCCAAGGGACTCTCAAGAGTCTTCTCCAACACCACAGTTCAAAAGCATCAATTCTTTGGCGCTCAGCCTTCTTCACAGTCCAACTCTCACATCCATACATGACCACAGGAGAAACCATAGCCTTGACTAGATGGACCTTAGTCGGCAAAGTAATGTCTCTACTTTTGAATATACTATCTAGGTTGGTTATAACTTTTCTTCCAAGGAGTAAGCGTCTTTTAATTTCATGGCTGCAGTCACCATTTGCAGTGATTTTGAAGNATTCTTTGGCGCTCAGCCTTCTTCACAGTCCAACTCTCACATCCATACATGACCACAGGAGAAACCATAGCCTTGACTAGACGGACCTTAGTCGGCAAAGTAATGTCTCTACTTTTGAATATACTATCTAGGTTGGTTATAACTTTTCTTCCAAGGAGTAAGCGTCTTTTAATTTCATGGCTGCAGTCACCATTTGCAGTGATTTTGAAGCCCCCAAAAATAAAGTCTGACACTGTTTCCACTGATTCCCCATCTATTTCCCAGGAAGTGATGGGACCGGATGCCATGATCTTCTTTTTCTGAATATTGAGCTATAAGCCAACTTTTTCGCTCTCCTCTTTCACTTTCATCAAGAGGCTTTTTAGCTCCTCTTCACTTTCTGCCATAAGGGTGGTGCCATCTGCATATCTGAGGTTATTGATATTTCTCCCGGAAATCTTGATTCCACCTGTGTTTCTTCCAGCCCAGCGTTTCTCATGATGTACTCTGCACAGAAGTTAAATAAGCAGGGTGACAATATACAGCCTTGACGTACTCCTTTTCCTATTTGGAACCAGTCTGTTGTTCCATGTCCAGTTCTAACTGTTGCTTCCTGACCTGCATACAGATTTTTAGATTAAGGGATTAAAATTATCCATTAATGTGAGCATTGTAAAACAGCAGATATATACATTTCTACAATATGCATGTTCTAAACTAAAGTTCCAGAGTTTGACTTGAGGATATTCTGGGATTTGATTCAAAACCTTACTCTGAAAAAACTTAATTTACTCTTAGAAGTATATTTAATGTGTTTTTTTAATATTAAAAATGCATTTATGTGTCAAGCCTCATTAATACAAAGTATTTCTGTACATATTCTACACATTAATATATGTTATTTTTAAATCAGTCATGCCAAACATGACTGCATTTATACAATTATTTATTATTAGGTCAAATTCTACATTAGGTATTAATACTGAAATTTCATACATGTCTAGATTTGATTACCTTAATATTATATTCATACACTTAAGGTAAACTAAAATATAACTCCTTGGTATCTTGATTTGAAATTTAGGACCATATCAGTGGTGTAGCCTTAAAAGCCATGAAGAATATTTCCTTTTGGTCTGCTAGTTTCCACAGTATGAAAGGGGTGGGTACTGTTTGTCCTTTCCAACTTCCCTAAAGTTGGGTGGCAAGGCTCTATATTGTCATGCTGCTTATTTAACTTATATGCAGAGTACATCATGAGAAATGCTGGGCTGGAAGAAGCACAAGCTGGAATCAAGATTGCTGGGAGAAATATCCATAACCTCAGATATGCAGATGACACCACCCTTTTGGCAGAAAGTGAAGAGGAGCTAAAAAGCCTCTTGATGAAAGTGACAGAGAAGAGTGAAAAAGTTGGCTTGAAGCTTAACATTTAGAAAACTAAGATCATGGCATCTGGTCCCATCACTTCCTGGGAAATAGATGGGGAATCAGTGGAAACAGTGTCAGACTTTATTTTGGGGGACTCCAAAATCACTGTAGATGGTGATTGCAGCCATGAAATTAAAAGACGCTTACTCCTTGGAAGGAAAGTTATGACCAACCTAGATAGCATATTCAAAAGCAGAAACATTACTTTGTCAACAAAGGTCCATCTAGTCAAGGCTATGGTTTTTCCAGCGGTCATGTATGGATGTGAGAGTTGGACTGTGAAGAGGGCTGAGTGCCAAAGAATCGATGCTTTTGAACTGTGGTGTTGGAGAAGACTCTTGAGAGTCCCTTGGACTACAAGGAGATCCAACCAGTCCATCCTAAAGATCAGTCCTGGGTGTTCATTGGAAGGACTGATGCTGAAGCTGAAACTCTAATACTTTGGCCACCTCATGTGAAGAGTTGAGTCATTGGAAAAGACCCTGATGCTGGGAGGGATTGGGGGCAGAAGGAGAAAGGGACAACAGAGGATGAGATGGCTGGATGGCATAACCAACTCGATGGACTTGAGTTTGGGTAAACTCTGGGTGTTAGTGATGGACAGGGAGGCCTGGTGTGCTGCGATTCATGGGGTTGCCAAGTGTTGAACACGACTGAGTGACTGAACTAAACTGAACTGATGGAAAAAATAGATTTTAGTAAGTCTGGACTGCTTTTGCTTTTGTTTGTTAATAACTCTCATTGCCTTGCCTTGCCTTGCCTTAAGTCTTATGCTCAGTCACGTCCGAGTCTTTTGCGACCCCATGGACTGTAGCCTGCCAGGCTCCTCTGTCCATGGATTTCTCCAGACAAGGATACTGGAGTGGGGTGCCATTTCCTCCTCCAAGGGATCTTCCTAACCCAGGGATTGAACCTGCATCTTCTGTATCTCCTGCATTGGGAGGCCGATTCTTTACCACTGAGCCACCTGGGAAGCCAGTAACTCTCATTAATTAGCATAAATTACTTGTATGACAGGTGATAGCGTAATAAATTTTTCTAGCTAAGTAGTTTAGCACGTATTTTTGGTTTTAATTCATGCTCCCTTTCACAAACCTTCCTTTAAAGTTATTTGAAACTTCGCAACAAATTCAGGATCACTAAAACCAAGTCACTATCCCCCTCCCACCATTGATAGGATATAACCCTGGGAAAAGAGCATCTCAACAAGAATAATTATTTTTGCTAATTTAATATAAATTCCAGATTCTAAGTTATCAACTACTCTTCTATGTCACATCTATCTAAATGTACTCTTTGCGTCCCTATAGACTATACAGATCGTGGAATTCTCCAGGCCACGATGCTGGAGTGGGTAGCCATTCCCTTCTCCAGGGGCTCTTCCCAACCCAGGGATCAAACCCAGGTCTTCCGCACTGCAGGCGGATTCTTTAGCAGCTGAGCTCCCGGGAAGTCCTCTATGTTGTATCTGTCTAAATGTATTTTTATAACTGTGTTAGTAATAATTTAGAAATAGATTATTAATTTTTAAATCCTAAGTTCTTTTTAACATGGTATGACATGAACAAAAGTCAGATAATTTTAATTCATTAGGGCATATGGGAGGTGTGTGGATATATATTAAATCGTTCTGGGTTGAAAACTCCAAAAATCACAATTCTTGCTAATTTTCTTTTTTCTGGGATTGGCAAATTTTCTGGATGTTTAATTTTTTATTTCTGGTTTCAGGCATGTATAAAACCAGGACAAAGACATAATCATTTTTAGAGCCTAACTTCTTATGGAAATCATCTTTTAATTAGAATTCATCAATAGTAAACGATCATTTTCTGATAACTGTTAGTATACAGTCTTGGAGTTAGTAACATTTCAGTATATATCGGTTCATTTAGGTATTTCTAAGGAATCAGGAGAACCAAAGAAACGAAGGTTATTATTCACTTTCCCTTTTCTGTAGGCTACCTATTTATTCTTTTACTTTAGTGATAGAATATATATGAAGAAATTATGACAGCTCTGCAGCATTTGTAGAACAAAGATTTGAGGAAAAGTTTGAGATTTTACTTAAGGTTTCATGTGAAAGGGTTACATTGTGAAAAGTATTTCAAGCTCTTGCCATAGACTGTTAGAGCTATAAGAAACCTAGAAGTCAGCAACAGTGGATCAAGAAATAATATCAAGGTTAGGGAGAATCCCAGGGACGGCAGACAGTAGTGGGCTGCTGCCTCTGGGGTCGCACAGAGTCGGACACGACTCAAGTGACTTAGCAGTAGCAGGGCTCAGAAAACATTGGAGCCATTTGGCAGAGGAGGTAATTGAAAGGATAATTTTTTCCAGGATAGGAAAATAGCATAATATCCTATATAACTCTTTCTGACTTTATTAAATATTTTCCTTCCAATAATGTAAGACATAGTATAGTCATGATATAATAGTTGAGATTTCCCATTAGTAGTGTAATACTCCCTTATTATTCTGGCTTCCTATGCAATTCTATATTAAAATTATAACATTTGAGATTGTAGAACTTAAAAAATGATTACCATACCAAAAACAGTGCCTTTTCCTCTGTTCTAAGAACATATGTATTCAACTATTCCTTAAGATTCATGTGCTTTACTGTATACCACAGCTGAAACAAAGTTAGTCTGTTTGGTATCACGTCTAGGTAAAGGAAATTAAAAGATGCTTACTCCTTGGAAGGAAAGTTATGACCACCCTAGACAGCATATTGAAAAGCAGAGACATTACTTTGTCAACAAAGGTCCGTCTAGTCAAGGCTATGGTTTTTCCAGTAGTCATGTATGGATGTGAGAGTTGGACTATAAAGAAAGCTGAGCACCGAAGAATTGATGCTTTTGAACTGTGGTGTTGGAGAAGACTCTTGAGAGTCCCTTGGACTGCAAGGAGATCCATCCAGTCCATCCTGAAGGAGATCAGTCCTGGGTGTTCACTGGAAGGTCTGATGTTGAAGCTGAAACTCCAGTCCTTTGGCCACCTGATGTGAAGAGCTAAGTCATTTGAAAAGACGCTGATGGTGGGAAAAATTGAGGGCAGCAGGAGAAGGGGACAACAGAGGATCAGATGGTTGGATGGCAGCACCGACTCAATGGACAGGAGTTTGGGTAAACTCTGGGAGTTGGTGATCAACAGGGAGGCCTGGCATGCTGCCGTTCATGGGGTCGCAAAGAGTCGGACATGACTGAGTGACTGAACTGAACTGAACTAGGTAAAGTAAATATTTTGGCTGACTTGGGCTATGATATCCAAAGAAAGAACCTCTTAGACTTCCACCTTCATGTGAGTGTAAACAAAATTTTCATTGTAAAAAGAACCTAGAAGACATTTTACAAAATATGCAACTCATCATCGAAATAGGAGTATATAAGCTGAACTTTGGGACTTTACCTTTGAATTGATTAGTAAATATGTTTTGTATCAGGATATATTTCATTCTGTACTAAGAAACAGATAGTTTCGGTAAATTATTCTGTATCTGTGAATTTTATATGTCTGTAGGATTATGTGGAGTGTAGGTTTTTTAATGCCTTCTGTCTCATTCAACTTTCAGTTCAGTTCAGTTGCTTAGTCATGTCTGATTCTTTGCAACCTCATGGACTGCAGAATGCCAGGTTCCCTGTCCATCACCAACTCTCAGAGCTTACTCAAACTCACGTCCATTGAGTCAGTGATGCCATCCAACCATCTCATCCTCTGTCATCCCCTTCTCCTCCCACTCTCAATCTTTCCCAGCGGCAGGGGCTTTTCAATGGTTCAGTTCTTTGCATCATGTGGCCAAAGTATCAGAGTTCCAGCTTTAACACCAATCCTTCCAATGAATATTCCGGGCTGATTTTCTTTAAGATGTACTGGTTGGATCTCCTTGCAGTCCAAGGGACTTTCAAGAGTCTTCTCCAACACCACAGTTCAACAGCATCAGTTTTTTGATGCTCAGCTTTCTTTATAGTCCAATTCTCACATCCATATGTGACTACTGGAAAAACCATTACTTTTACTAGACAGACCTTTGTTGGCAAAGTAATGTCTCTGCTTTTTAATATGCTGTCTAGGTTGAACATAGCTTTTCTTCCAAGGAGCAAGGGTCTTTTAATTTCATGGCTGCAGTCACCATCTGCTGTGATTTTAGAGCCCTCCAAAATAAAGTCTGTCACTGTTTCCATTGTTTCCCCATCTGTTTGCCATGAAGTGATGGGACCAGATGCCATGATCTTAGTTTTCTGAATGTTGAGTTTTAAACCAGCTTTTTCACTGTCCTCTTTCACTTTCATCAAGACGTTCTTTAGTTCTTGTTCGCTTTCTGCCATAATGTGGTGTCATCTGCGTATCTGAGGTTATTGATATTTCTCCTAGCAATCATGAGTCCAACTTGTGCTTCATCCAATCCAGCGTTTCTCATGATGTGCTCTGCATATAAGTTAAATAAGAAAGGTGACAGTAGACAGCCTTGACGTACTCCTTTTTCTATTTGGAACCAGTCTG
This sequence comes from Capra ibex, assembly GCA_006410555.1. Taxonomy (NCBI): domain Eukaryota; kingdom Metazoa; phylum Chordata; class Mammalia; order Artiodactyla; family Bovidae; genus Capra; species Capra ibex. The sequence goes on along the minus strand of SJYO01034137.1, from coordinate 74,609,116 downwards.
TTGTTCCATGTCCAGTTCTAACTGTTGCTTTCTGACCTGCTTACAGATTTCTCAAGAGGCAGGTCAGGTGGTCTGGTATTCCTATCTCTTTCAGAATTTTCAACAGTTTATTGTGATCCACACAGTCAATGGCTTTGGCATAGTCAATAAAGCAGCTGCTGCTGCTAAGTCATGTCAGTCATGTCCAACTCTGTGTGACCCCATAGATGGCAGCCCATTAGGCTCCCCTCCCTGGGATTATCCAAGCAAGAATACTGGAGTGGGTTGCCGTTTCCTTCTCCAATGCGTGAAAGTGAAAATGAAGTTGCTCAGTAGTGTCCGACTCTTCACAACCCCACAGATTGTAGCCTACCAGGCTCCTCCGTCCATGGGATTTCCCAGGCAAGAGTACTGGAGTGAGTTGCCATTGCCTTCTCTGCAATAAAGCAAAAGTAGATGTTTTTCTGGAACTGTCTTGCTTTTTCAGTGATCCAGTGGATGTTGACAATTTGATTTCTAGTTCCTCTGCTTTTTCTAAATCCAGCTTAAACATCTTGAAGCCTGGCTGGCAGAATTTTGATATTACTTTGCCAGCGTGTGAGAGGAGTGCAATTGTGCATTAGTTTGAGCATTCTTTGGCATTGCCTTACTTTGGGATTGGAATGAAAACTGACCTTTTCCAGTCCTGTGGCCACTGCTGAGTTTTCCAAATTTGCTGGCACATTGAGTGTAGCACTTTCATAGCATCATCTTTTAAGATTTGAAATAGCTCATCTGGAATTCCATTACCTCCACTAGCTTTGTTCATAGTGATTCTTCCTAAGACCCACTTGACTTCACATTCCAGGATGTCTGATTACACCATTCTGGTTATCTGGGTCATGAAGCTCTTTTTTGTATAGTTCTGTGTATTCTTGCCACCTCTTTATAATATCTTTTGCTTCTGTTAGGTCCATACCATTTCTGTCCTTTATTGTGCCCATCTTTGCATGAAATGTTCCCTTGGTATTTCTAATGTTCTTGAAGAGATCTCTAGTCTTTACCATTCCATTGTTTTCCTCTATTTCTTTGCATTGATCACTGAGGAAGGCTTTCTATCTCTCCTTGGTCTTCTTTGGAACTCTGCATTCAAATGGATATATCTTTCCTTGTCTCCTTTGCCTTTCACTTCTCTTCTTTTCTCAGCTATTTGTAAGGCCTCCTCAGACAACCATTTTGCCGTTTTGCATTTCTTTATCTTAGGGATGGTCTTGATCACTGCCTCCTGTACAGTGTCTGGAACCTCAGTCCATAGTTCTTCAGACACTATCAGATCTAATCCCTTGAATCCATTTGTCACTTCTACTGTATAATCATAAGGGATTTGATTTAAGTCATACCTGAATCAGTCCTGGGATTTCTTTGGAAGGAATGATGCTAAAATAAAACTTTGGCCACCTCATGCGAAGAGTTGAGTCATTGGAAAAGACTCTGATGCTGGGAGGGATTGGGGGCAGGAGGAGAAGGGGACGACCGAGGACGAGATGGCTGGATGGCATCACCGACTTGATGGACATGAGTTTGAGTGAACTCCAGGGGTTGGTGATGGACAGGGAGGCCTGGCGTGCTGCGATTCATGGAGTCGCAAAGCGTCGGACACAACTGAGCAACTGAACTGAACTGAACTGAATGGCCTAGTGCTTTTGCCTACTTTCTTCTATATATATCTGAATTTGGCAATAAGGATTTCATGATCTGAGTGAACCACAGTCAGCTCCTGGTCTTGTTTTTGCTGACTGTAGAGAGCGTCTCCATGTTTGGCTGCAAAGAATATAATCAGTCTTATTTCTGTATTGACTATCTGGTGATGTCCATGTGTAGAGTTGTCTCTTGTGTTGTTGGAAGGTGTTTGCTATGACCAGTGCATTCTCTTGGCAAAACTGTTAGCCTTTGCCCCTCTTCATTCTGTACTCCAAGGCCAAATTTGCCTGTTACTCCAGGTATTTCTTGACTTCCTACTTTTGCATTCCAGTCCCCTATAATGAAGAGGACACCTTTTTTGAGTGTTAATTTTAGAAGGTCTTGTAGGTCTTCATAGAACCGTTCAACTTCAGCTTCAGCATTACTGGTCGAGGCATAGACTTGGATTACTGTGATATTGAATGGTTTGCCTCAGAAATGAAGAGAGATCATCCTGTCATTTTGAGATTGCATCCAAGTACTGCATTTTGGATTCTTTTGTTGACTATGATGGCTACTCCATTTCTTCTAAGGGATTCTTGCCCTCAATAATAGATATAATGGTCATCTGAGTTAAATTGACCCATTCCAGTGCATTTTAATTCACTGATTCCTAGAATGTCGATGTTCACTTTTTGCCATCTCCTGTTTGACCACTTCCAATTTGCCTTGATTCATGGACCTAACGTTCCAGGTTTCTATGCAGTGCTGCTCTTTACAGCATCAGATTGCTTCCATCACCAGTCACATCCACAACTGGGTGTTGTTTTTGCTTTGGCTCCATCTCTTCATACTTTCTGGAGTTATTTCTCCACTGATCTCCGGTAGCATATTGGGCACCTACCGACCTGGGGAGTTCCTCTTTCTTTCAGTGTCCAATCTTTTTGCCTTTTCATACTGTTCATGTGGTTCTCAAGGCAAGAATACTGAAGTTGTTTACCATTCCCTTCTCCAGTGGACACTTTTTGTCAGAACTCTCCACTGTGACCTGTCCATCTTGGGTGGCCCTACCCAGCATGGCCCATAGTTATATCCAACTCTCTTTGGGATAAATTTAATAAGCAACTCAGGAAGTAAAAAGGCAATAGAAGAAAATACATACATGGTTCTCTCTTAAACAGTAGACCTTAATTCCTTAGTGAGAACTTGAGTTTGGTTATTTGTGGGGTTTTTTGGGTTTTTTTTTTAAGCCGCACTGTGTGGCTTGTGGCATCTTAGTTCCCAGAACAGGGATTGATCCCTGACCACAGTAGTTGAAAGCGCCTGAGTTCTAACCACTGGACCACCAGGGAACGTTGAACTTGAGTTTTCTTTTAGCATACATCCCCTTGATTTATGATCTGTGGGGTTACATTAGTTATGTTATTTCTCTTAGTGATGCATATAATTTTTTGATCTTGCAAATAATCGTATCTCAAATTATTTTGAAATTTTTGTCCATCTTATTTTGCCAGGATATAAAAAAAGGTCAAGCTGAAAATACAGTGGTTCCTCTGTCCTTTCATTCCCAGCATATAAAAATTGTAGTCACGTGATTTGCGTGTATGTGTTCACGTGTGTATGTAAAATAATTGGAGAGGAACGTGTTAACAAATTAACACAATCTGTTAAAGTCTTGAGATTTGACTTTTTCACTTTCTGACATTTTAGAAGGTATTTTGTTTATAATAAATAAAAGTAAAAAAGGAAAAGTAAGTCAGACATTAATTTGAAAATTACTACATTAAAATTTGAGTAGTATTCTTAATTTATTACATTTAATTCACTCTTGTAAGGGTAAAAAGAACATTTAATCGCAGTCTAGCGTTTTTATGTATACTTAATCTATTCAAACAAACATTAAATATTTGAATATTTGAGGAATTTAAAAATATTTGTTCTTAAGGTACATAATGATTTTTGGGGGGAGGTGAGGGGGTTATTGAGTTTGATTATCGTATGTTAGAAATCAGAAGCAAGTTCCGTCTTGAAACTTACTATAGTTTAGTTTTCCTTCTTTCTCTTCTTTGCCCTCTTCCTTCTTCTCCTGTTCAGTCCTCTCTTTCTCTCTCTTATTACCCTTTGTATATTTTGCCTGTTTACTGATAGATTAATTCCAAGTGACTTTGATCAATGTGCTAAACACTTGTGATATTATTTATATAGTTTTATGTGCTTTTTTTATAAGGAGTAGGAACTTTACCGCATAAAGTTTTCCTTCTGAAAACTTCTAATTTTCCAGTGTTACTATCACCAAAAATAGAGGTTGGCCTTGCATTTTTTAAGTGGTAACCCGAATAGTCAGTGGTAGAATTAGACTGGAAAAATTTGAGTATTTTCAGAGAAAATGTGCTTTTAAACCAGTATGCCAAACCACAAGGACCTAGAGTTCTTTCCTTTGAGCTGTGCATTTACTGTTTGTGCTTCTGAGCTGAAGTGAAACAGACTGTATTCTATAATAAACAATAAAAATGTTTGACTGTTTTCTTTCTCAAAAAACTTTTTGTTTATAAGGCACAGTTATATCCATTCACAGGGCTTGGGACTATATATGTGACTATATGGGAATGCATAGTATCCATAGGACAAATACTTCTTTGGAAGCAAAACAAACAAAATTCTGTATGATCTGTGAACATCAACTTTTTCCAAGGATACTCACAGTGTACCCACTTCCCTTTTAGGGTCTCTTTATCTTAAAGAGAGAAAAGTAGGACAGGTGATTTTCACAGCATTGGATATTTGGCTTAACTTTAGTAATAATAAGTATTGATTAAGGTTTTATCATGTACCAGACACCATACTAGGCACTTCCATTATATGCTGCCCTCACAAAGCTGTTTGAAATAATACTAAATCTCACTTCCCAGAAAAATATGGAAAATTATCATACTTTGTTATAATATGTGATCACCTCTGTTAGGCATTCCCCCTTTCAATTTTGGACTTTTAGGTAAAAAAACTCAGTGAGAACTAACAGGAAGAATACAGATAACCAGTACTAATGAGAAATTTTAGAAATTTGAAAATGAGAAATACTAAAAACAAAAGAATCACCATAATAACATAAATGATAGTACCAAAAGTAGCACATAGAGATTCAAGTATACTAAAGCTTAGTATGTTGTTAATCTTTCTTCAGTGATTTTTCTTATATTTAGATAGAATTGAAGAATATTTAATCAAAGAAATTAGATTTAACAAAGTAACTTAATTTCCCAAGGTAGAAATATAAGCTAGAATTTTTTAATATTAATGGAGCCTAGCAAGCATTCTAATATATAAATTGCAAATATTCTTACATTATAAGTCTCAAAAGCTTTAATAAACCAATTTAACCATTAAATATCATAGGAAGATAAGGCTTATAAAATCAAAAGTTGTTAAGCTCATAGACTTGTCCTTATGTGTATAATATGAAAATAAGGGAAAATTAATAGTATTTTTAAATGATTAACTTCAGAAAAGCAGTTTTTCTCCCAGTCTTTTAATGTGATTAAGTGACCTTGTTATGTGAATAAAAGAATTAAGAAAATGATATAAACTGAGTTCAACCGTATAGTAAATATTTATTGACCACCTACTCTGTGCCAAGCACTGTGTGAGGCATTTGGTATACATCAGTGGGAGAACCACGTTCACTGCCCTCATGGAACTTAACGTTTTCACAGGGGAGGCAGACAACAAACATAGTAAGTAAGTGTGTTAGCGAGTGATAAACATACTAAGTGAACTATGCAAAACAGTAGGGCATTGGGAAGAGGGTATGGGAAGGATAACCAGGCTACAATTTTAAATAGGGAGTCAGGGTATGCCCTCATTAGAAGGTGCAAAGACTTGAAGGAGATAAGGGAGTTTAGTCAAAGAACTGGCCAAAGAACCCTCCAGGAGAAAGGAACATTCGGTGCAAAAGGCCTCAAGGTCAGAGTGCCTCGCAGATTTGAGAACAGCAAAGTTGAACAGCAGTGAACAAGCAGTGTAGCACATTAGGTATGGAGGTAGACAAGTAACAAGTAAGAGTGATACAGATTCTGTGAAGATTTGGGGGTTTATTCTAGAGTGAGATGAGGTGCCATGACATAATACATGGTTAGAAGAATCAGTTTGGCTACTGTGTTGATAATCGATTATAGGAGGGCAAGAGCAGGAACAGAGATGATTTAAGAGGCTATTGCAATAATCCAGGAAAAAAATGATGGTGGTTCAGACTAGTGTGAAAATAGTGAGAGGTTACATTCCTGGTACACTTTGAAAGTAGTTTAGTTCAGTTCAGTCACTCATTCGTGTCCGACTCTTTGCAACCCCAGGAATTGCAGCACGCCAGGCCTCCCTGTTCATCACCAACTCCTGGATTCACTCAAACTCATGTCCATCGGGTCGGTGATGCCATCCAGCCAACCTATGTCGTCCCCTTCTCCTCCTGCCCCCAATCCCTCCCAGCATCAGAGTCTTTTCCAATGAGTCAACTCTTCTCATGAGGTGGCCAAAGTATTAGAGTTTCATCTTTAGCATCAGTCCTTCCAAAGAACACCCAGGACTGATCTTTAGAATGGACTGGTTGGATCTCCTTGCAGTCCAAGGAACTCTCAAGAGTCTTCTCCAACACCACAGTTCAAAAGCATCAATTCTTCAGTGCTCAGCCTTCTTCACAGTCCAAGTTTCACATCCATACATGACCACTGGAAAAACCATAGCCTTGACTAGACAGATCTTTGTTGGCAAAGTAATGTCTCTGCTTTTGAATATGCTACCTAAGGTGGCCATAACTTTCCTTCCAAGAGTAAGCGTCTTTTAATTTCATGGCTGCAGTCACCATCTGCAGTGATTTTGGAGCCCCCCCCCCAAATAAAGTCTGCCACTGTTTCCACTGTTTCCCCATCTATTTGCCATGAAATGATGGGACCAGATGCCATGATCTTCATTTTCTGAATGTTGAGCTTTAAGCCAACTTTTTCACTCTCCTCTTTCACTTTCATCAAGAGGCTTTTTAGCTCCTCTTCACTTTCTGCCATAAGGGTGGTGTCATCTGCATATCTGAGGTTGTTGATATTTCTCCCGGCAATCTTGATTCCAGCTTGTGCTTCTTCCAGCCCAGCGTTTCTCATGATGTACTCTGCATACAAGTTAAATAAGCAAGGTGACAATATACAGCCTTGACGTACTCCTTTATCCTATTAGGAACCGGTCTGTTGTTCCCTGTCCAGTTCTAACTGCTGCTTCCTGACCTGTGTATAGGTTTCTCAAGAGGCAAGTCCTGTGGTCTGGTATTCCCATCTCTTTCAGAATTTTTCACAGTTTATTGTGAGCCACACAGTCAAAGTCTGTGGCATAGTCAATAAAGCAGAAATAGATGCTTTTCTGGAACTCTCTTGCTTTCTCAATGATCCAGCACATGTTGGCAATTTGATCTCTGGGTCCTCTGCCTTTTCTAAAACCAGCTTGAACATCAGGAAGTTCACAGTTCACGTACTGCTGAAGCCTGGCTTGGAGAATTTTGAGCATTACTTTACTAGCATGTGAGATGAGTGCAGTTTTGTGGTAGTTTGAACATTCTTTGGCGTTGCCTTTCTTTGGGATTGGAATGAAAACTGACCTTTTCCAGTCCTGTGGCCACTGCTGAGTTTTCCAAACTTGCTGGCCTATTGAGTACAGCACTTTCACAGCATCATCTTTCAGGATTTGAAATAGCTCAACTGGAATTCCATCACCCCTACTAGCTTTTTCATAGTGATGCTTTCTAAGGCCCACTTGACTTCACATTCCAGGATGTGTGGCTGTAGGTGAGTGATCACACCATCGTGATTATCTGGGTCATGAAGATCTTTTTTGTACAGCTCTTCTGTGTATTCTTGCCACCTCTTCTTAATATCTTCTGCTTCTGTTAGGTCCATACCATTTCTGTCCTTTATCGAGCCCATCAGATCTCTAGTCTTTCCCATTCTGTTCTTTTCCTTGCATTGATCGCCGAGGAAGGCTTTCTTGTCTCTCCTTGCTATTTTTTGGAACTCTGCATTCAGATGCTTATATCTTTCGTTTTCTCCTTTGCTTTTCGCCTCTCTTCTTTTCACAGCTATTTGTAAGGCCTCCCAGACAGCCATTTTGCTTTTTTGCATTTATTTTCCATGGGGATGGTCTTGATCCCTGTCTCCTGTACAATGTCATGAACCTCCATCCATAGTTCCTCAGGCACTCTATCAGATCTAGTCCCTTAAATCTATTTCTCACTTCCACTGTATAATCATAAGGGATTTGATTTAGGTCATAGCTGAATGGTCTAGCGGTTTTCCCTACTTTCTTCAATTTAAGTCTGAATTTGGCGATAAGGAATTCATGATCTGAGCCACAGTCAGCTCCTGGTCTTGTTTTTGTTGACTGTAGAGAGCTTCTCCATCTTTGGCTGCAAAGAATATAATCAGTTTGTTTTCGGTGTTGACTATCTGGTCATGTCCATGTGTAGAGTCATCTCTTGTGTTATTGGAAGAGGGTGTTTGCTATGACTAGTGCGTTCTCTTGCAAAACTCTATTAGTCTTTGCCCTGCTTCGTTCCGCATTCCAAGGCCAAATTTGCCTGTTACCCCAGGTGTTTCTTGACTTCCTACTTTTGCATTCCAGTCCCCTATAATGAAAAGGACATCTTTTTTGTGTATTAGTTCTAAAAGGTCTTGTAGATCTTCATAGAACCATTCAACTTCAGCTTCTTCAGTGTTACTGGTTGGGGCATAGGCTTGGATTACTGTGATATTGAATGGTTTGCCTTGGAAACGAACAGAGATCATCCTGTCATTTTTGAGATTGCATCCAAGTACTGCATTTTGGACTTGGAAAGTAGAGCCCACAAGATTTCCTGGCAGTTTGGATGAGGGTGTATGAGAAAGAGGAGAGTAAAGAGTGACTGCAAGGTGTTTTGCATGATCCATCAGAAGGTATTAGAGTTGCCGTCAGCTGAGATGAGGAATGCTGAAAATTGAGCTGGTTTGGGGGATGGAGGCAGATGAGAAGGTCCATTTCAGATTTGTTAAATTTGAGATGTCAGGCAGGCATTTGGACTAGAAGTGTAAACTTGGAAGTCATTAGCATGTAGATGAAAGTAAATCTGTGCCCATGAAACTGGATATATGTTGCCTGGCAATGGGGCATCAACAAGGCAGCAAGGTAACTGAAAACTACACGTCTCACAACTTTGCCTGACGCCAATATTGCTTATAACCCAGTTCTTCTCACCAATTAAGGACTAAAATTAATTCTCGAGAGTCTGGGGACTAAGTAATATACTATATGTGAAGTAGTAGGCATTCAATAATTGTTTCTTTTCCTTTCATATATGTCAACATTTAAAGGAAAACACAGCCTTAAAGTAGGCTGTCTTCATTTAGCCTCTTCATTCTTCAGTAGTGTTGGTCTGGGAAAATTATGAATGAATTACATTCACCTGTTTTACTAGAAAATGAGACCTTGGATTACTAAAGCATAAGGCAAAATACAGGATAATATTAGGCTGAATGTGAAAGCTGGAGAGTAGGATATTCAAAGGATAACAGAAAATCAACCTATATTCCCTTAGTCACCAGTGGTTCCTATAATTCATTGCACACTGGAATTATCTGGGCATCTCTTAAAAATATTTATATCTGACTTCTTCTCCTAGACTTTCTGACCTACTTGGTATGGCATACAAGCTGGGCATGAAGGGTTTTAAGATCTCTGCAGTGGATGTAATGTGTAGCAAAGTTTGCTAACTATTGTGATATACAGGTTTATTTTATTTTTTTCCTAATGGAACCATCACTAATAATCACAGTATTCAAATTTCATTTTATAATTTACTTTTTTTCTTTGCTGGTACTAAAAATGAAAGCAACTCTCAAGAAAAGGTCCTCTTAAGGGCATTATGCTAAGGGAAATAAGTCAGAGAAAAATACTGTATAATCTCACTTACATGTGGAATCTAAAACCGAAAACAGAAAACACAGAGAACAGATTGGTAGTTGCCAGTGGCAGTGATGGGGAGTGGAGTGAAGAGGTGAAAGGTAGTGGGTGGGGAAAATAGGTAAAGGGAGTCAAAAGGTATATACTTTCGATTATAAAATAAATCATGCAAATATAATGCACAACATGGTGACTATAGTTAATACGATATTGTAGTGTTGAAAATTGCTAAGAGAATGGATTTTACAAGTTCTCATCACAAGAAAAACATTTGTAACTAGGTATGGTGATGTTAAAATGGAAAAATGGGAAGGGGAGAGGAGGGGGGTCAGTGGAGAGAGAAGGGCTTCAAGGCAGAGTAAAATAAATGAGCCTGCTGTAAATCATCCAGATGAGAAATTATGGTCATAATTTGTTGTGGATTCATGGCAGCTATTCACCTGGCCATTTATGTGTGTGAAAAAATGAAAGTGTTAGTTGCTGAGTCGTGTCCAACTCTTTGCGACCCCGTGGACTGTAGTCCCAACCCAGAGATCCAACCTGAGCCTCCTGCATTGCAGGCAGATTCTTTACAGGCTGAGCCACCAGGGTAGAAGGGCCCCAAATTGGAGGCAGCTGTGATGTCATGGTAGCTGCTTTAGATCTGGAGTAAGAAGACTTGGAGTGAAATACTAGATCTTTTGCTTTTCATCAGAGCCATGGTGGGCAATTCAATTAACCTTCCTGAAATTCGGATTTCTTTCTCCCTAACATGAGAATGAGCAAAGCTATTTTCTGTGGTTGTTTTAATTGTTTTTAAAAGCTAATGTATGTGAAGGTAAATTATAAAGAGTTATATTAAGATCCTAAAGAATTATTATTTGAAATTAACCTCAGAAGTGACATGACATTGCAAAGTGTAATGATTTCCTACAAGGGGATAGTTTTTTTTTTTTCCTGTATTTTTTCACTGATTTAAGAATGGAACTCTGCAAACAGTAGGTAATAAATGCTATTGAACCTACATTTGGCAGGGCAAGTGTTATTTTGTATTTATTTCTTATACAGTGCATTGTGCTGTGCAGTGATTATAGTCTCTCAGTTGTGTCTGACTCTTTGCCACCCCATGGACTGTAGCCCACCAGACTCCTCTGTCCATGGGGATTCTCCATGCGGGAATACTGGAGTGAGTTGCCATGCTCTCCTCCAGAGGATCTTCCCAACCCAGGGATCGAACCCAGCCCTCTCACATTGCAGGTGGATTCTTTACTGTCTGAGCCAGCAGGGAAGCCCATACAGTGCATTAAATAGGGAAAAAAAAACATGAACTTTGGACACAAATGTTGTCACTTAGCAAATCTCTGTCAGTAGGCATGTTCTATAACTCAGGTTTCTTTTCTCTTTATATTAGGGATAATAATATCTACCTTCCGGGGCTGATGTGTGAAATTCAAGTGTAAAGCACCATGCATAGTGACTGGCACACAGTTGGCAGGAAATGTTAATCCCTTTCTTCCCTCCAAGAGTATAAATCTTGGGATAATAATTTTAAAATCTGAGTACTAATTATTTTTCAGTAGCCAAAAAAATCTTAACTATCATTTTTGTTTTGCTGATTTCTATGTCATTTTTCAAATGACACCCCTCTCCCAAACCCTTGCCCTCCATGAATGCTTTGAAAAACATGTTTGTTTTGTATGCTTTTTCAGATAATAAAAAGAGCCATTTTTCCATTAACTTTTTTCTTTTCTTCAGCTTTACACCATGGGTAGCACAAAGGAGAAGAGTGACAATTACAAAGACGATCTTCTGCTTAGGATGGGACTTAATGATAATAAAGCTGGAATGGAAGGATTAGATAAAGAGAAAATCAACAGAATTATAATGGAAGCCACAAAGGTATGTTTCTTTTTCCTTTCAGTATCTTTAATTTAGTAACCTTTTTACTTTTTTAAAAAAAGAAAATTATTAAGTTCTAGATGACATTTTAAGTATTTGAATATATAAAATTGTTAAGCTCCAGTGCATATAGAATAATCTCCCTTCTCTGCTAATGCTTTTGCATTCTACTTGGTACTTAACATGCACATAGTATGCTTGTTAAAGCAAAATAATGTATATCTTCTTTTTCAGCCTTTTTTTCCCACCTCAAGAGGAGGCTACTACAATTGTGGGGTTTTTTGTTTTTGTTTCAGTTATATCTTGGTAGTCTTTCTGTATAAGAAATTAAAGATCTTCCCTCTTTTTTATGCCTGCATAAGTGGATATACTGTAATTTATTGAACTAGCCAGAATCTTAACATATAAGTCATTTCTGGTCTTTCATCTTTACACATAATACTACAGTGAATAACCTTGTATTTCATAACTTTGTTACGTATGTGCAAGTATAACTACAGCAGAGATTCCCTGAACCAAATACAGAGAGCTTGAAAGGATATATACATGTGTATTTTTCAATGAATTGCTCAATTGCCCTCCATAGTAGTTGTATCAATTTACATTTCCACTGCCAACATATAAGAGTATATTGAATCTGTACCAACACAGTGTGTTACTGTACTTTTGGATTTGCCAGTCTTCGGTAATGCAATGTAGCGTTAATTTATATTTCTCATCAAATTTCAAAATGTTTATAAGATACCATTAAAAATATAGAGATAAGTAACATACTAGAGTGAAATATCTATTTGCAAAACACACACCTGTTAAAGGACTTACATCCAGAAAATATGAATTATTCTTACAGCTCATTAATGAGAAGACAACCCAATCAAAAAATGTGCAACACATATAAATAGACACTTTACTAAGGAAGATATAAGAATCACTCATGAGGAGATGTTCAACATTAGTCATTAGGAAAAAGCAAATTAAAACCACAATGAGGGACTTCCCTTGTGGTTCAGTGGTTAAGAATCCTCCTTGTTAACAAGTCTGAAAGGGGAAATTAACAGTAACACAATAATAGTGGGAGACTTTAATACCCCACTCACACCTATGGATAGATCAACCAAACAGAATTAGCAAGGAAACACAAACTTTAAATTCTACAATGGACCAGTTAGACCTAATTGATATCTATAGGATATTTCACCCCAAAACAATGAATTTCACCTTTTTCTCAAGTGCACACAGAAAATTCTCCAGGTTAGATCATATCCTGGGCCATAAATCTAGCCTTGGTAAATTCAAAAAAATTGAAATCATTTCAGACATCTTTTCTGATCACAGTGCAGTAAGATTAGATGTCAACTACAGGGAAAAAAAGTATTAGAAATAAAAGCATATGGAGACTAAACAACATGCTTCTGAATAACGAACAAATCACTGAAAAAATCAAAAAAGAAATCAAAATATGCATAGAAATGAATGAAAGTGAAAACACAACAACCCAAAACCAATGGGACTCAGTAAAAGCAGTGCTAAGGGGAAGGTTCATAGCAATACAAGCATACATCAAGAAACAGGAGAGAAATCAAGTAAATAATCTAACTTTACACCTAAAGCAACTAGAAAAAGAAGAAATGAAGAACCCCAGGGTTAGCAGAAGGAAAGAAGTCTTAAAAATTAGGGCAGAAATAAACGCAAAAGAAACAAAAGAGACCATAGCAAAAATCAACAAAGCTAAAACTGGTTCTTTGAGAAGATAAAATAAACAAACCATGAGCCAGACTCATCAAGAAAAAAATGAAGAAGAATCAAATCAACAGAATTAGAAATGAGATGGAGAAATCACAACAGACAACACAGAAATACAAAGGATCATAAGAGACTACTATCAGCAACTATATGCCAATAAAATGGACAACTTGGAAGAAATGGACAAATTCTTAGAAAAGTACAACGTGCCAAAACTGAACCAGGAAGAAATAGAAAATCTTAACAGACCCATCATAGAGAAAAGCTAACACCTATCCTAGACATTACTTTGCCAACAAAGGTCCGTCTAGTCAAAGCTATGGTTTTTCCAGTGGTCATGTATGGATGTGAAAGTTGGACTGTGAAGAAAGCTGAGCGCTGAAGAATTGATGCTTTTGAACTGTGTTGTTGGAGAAGACTCTTGAGAGTCCCTTGGACTGCAGGGAGATCCAACCAGTCCATTCTGAAGGAGATCAGTCCTGGGTTTTCTTTGGAAGGAACGATGCTAAAGCTGAAACTCCAATACTTTGGCCACCTCATGGGAAGAGTTGACTCATCGGAAAAGACTGATGCTGGGAGGGATTGGGGGCAGGAGGAGAAGGGGACAACAGAGGATGAGATGGCTGGATGGCATTACCAACTCAATGGACATGAGTCTGATTGAACTCCGGGAGTTGGTGATGGACAGGGAGGCCTGGCATGCTGCAGTTCATGGTGTTGCAAAGAGTCGGACACGAATGAGTGACTGAACTCAACTGACTGAACACCTATCCTACTCAAACTCTTCCAGAAAATTGCAGAGGAGGGTAAACTGCCAAACTCATTCAACCATCACCCTAATATCAAAATCAGACAAAAACAGAAAACTACAAGCCAATATCACTGATGAACATAGATGCAAAAATCCTTAACAAAATGCTAGCAAACAGAATCCAACAACATGTTAAAAAAATCATACATCATGATCAAGTGGGCTTTATCCCAGGGATGCAAAGATTCTTCAGTATTCACAAATCAATCATTGTGATACACCACATTAACAAATTGAAAGATGAGAACCATATGATTATCTCAATAGATGCAGAGAAAGCCTTTGACAAAATTCAACATCCATTTATGATAAAAACTCTCCAGAAAGCAGGCATAGAAGGAACATGTGTGCTGTGTGCTTAGTCGCTCAGTAGTGTCTGACTCTTGCGACCCCATAGACTTTAGCCTGCCAGGCTCCATGGAATTCTCCAGGCAAGAATACGGAGTGGGTTGCCGTTTCCTTCTCCAGGGGATCTTCCTGACTCAGGATTCAAACCCAGGTCTTCTGCATTGCAGGCAGACTCTTTACCGACTGAGCGACGAATAACTGAACATAATAAAAGCCATATATGATAAACCCACAGCAAGCATTATCCTCAAAGGTGAAAAATTGAAAGCATTTCCCCTAAAGTCAGGAATAAGACAAAGGTGCCCACTCTCACCACTGCCATTCAACATTGTTTTGGAAGTTTTAGCCACAGCAGTCAGAGAAGAAAAAGAAATAAAAGGAATCCAGATTGGAAAAGAAGAAGTAAAACTCTGTTTGCGGATGACATGATCCTCTACATAGAAAACCCCAAAGACACCACCAGAAAATTACTAGAGCTAATCAGTGAATATAGTAAAGTTTCAAGATATAAAATTAATGCACAGAAATCCCGTGCATTCCTATACACTAACAATGAGAAAACAGAGAAATTAAGGAATCCTACTCACCATTGCAGTGAAAAGAATAAAATACTTAGGAGTAAAACTACCTAAAGAAACAAGAGACCTATATATAGAAAACTATGAAACACTGATGAAAGAAATCAAAGAGGACACAAATAGATGGAGAAATATGCCATGTTCATGGCTTGGAAGAATCAATATAGTGAAAATGAGTATACTACCCAAAACAATCTATAGATTCAATGCAATCCCTATCAAGCTACCAATGGTATTTTTCACAGAAGTAGAACAAATAATTACACAATTTTTATGGAAATACAAAAAAAAAAAACTCAAATAGACAAAGCAATCTTGAGAAAGAAGAACAGAACTAGAGGAATCAACCTGCCTGACTTCTGACTATACTACAAAGTTACAGTCATCAAGACAGTATGGTAGTGGCACAAAGAAAGAAATATAGATCAATGGCACAAAATAGAAAGCCCAGAGATAAATCCACGCACCTATGGACACCTTATCTTTGATAAATGAGGAAAAAATATACAATGGAGAAAAGACATTCTCTTTAACAAGTGGTGCTGGGAAAACTGGTCAACCACCTGTAAAAGAATGAAACTAGAACACTTTCTAACACCATACACAAAAACAAAATGGATTAAACATCTAAATTTAGGACCACAAACTATAAAAATCCTAGAGGAAAACATTGGCAAAACACTCTCTGACATAAATCACAGCAAGATCC
Source organism: Capra ibex (assembly GCA_006410555.1). Lineage (NCBI taxonomy): Eukaryota > Metazoa > Chordata > Mammalia > Artiodactyla > Bovidae > Capra > Capra ibex. The sequence continues at coordinate 74,593,446 of SJYO01034137.1, read as the reverse complement.
TCTATAACCCACCTCCCAGAGTAAGGGAAATAAAAGCAAAAATAAACAAATAACTAAACTTAAAAGCTTTTGCACAATGAAGGAAACTATAAGCAAGGTGAAAAGACAGCCTTCAGAATGGGAGAAAATAATAGCAAATGAAGCAACTGACAAAGAATCTCAAAAATATACAAGCAGCTCATGCAGCTCAATATCAGAAAAATAAATGAACCAATCAAGAAAATGGGCCAAAGAACTAAACAGACATTTCTCTGAAGAAGACATACAGATGGCTAACAAACACATGATAAGATGCTCAACATCACTCATCAGAGAAACGTGAATCAAAACCACAATGAGGTACCATCTCACACTGGTCAGAATGGGTTTTATCAAAAAGTCTACAAACAATAAATGATAGAGAGGGTGTGGAGAAAACAGAATGCTCTTACATTGTTGGTGGGAATACAAACTAATACAGCCACTATGGAGAACAGTGTGGAGATTCCTTAAAAAACTGGGAATAGAACTGCCATATGACCCAGCAATCCCACTGCTGGGCATACACACCAAGGAAACCAGAATTGAAAGAGACATGTGTACCCCAGTGTTCGTCGCAGCACTGCGTACAATAGCTAGGACATGGAAGCATCCTAGATGTCCATCAGCAGACAAATGGATAAGAAGGTTGTGGTACATATGCATAATGGAATATTACTCAGCTATTAAAAAGAACACATTTGAGTCAGTTCTAATGAGGTGGATGAAACTGGAGCCTATTATACAGAGTGAAGTAAGTCAAAAAGAAAAACACCAATACAGTAGATTAGCACATATATATGGAATTTAGAAAGATGGGAACAATGACCCTATATGCAAGACAGCTAAAGAGACACAGATATAAAGAACAGACTTTAGGACTCTGGGAGAAGGTGAGGGTGGGATGATTTGAGAGAATGGCATTGAAACATGTATAATACCATATGTGAAATAGATGACCAGTCCAAGTTTGATACATGAAACAGGGCACTCAAAGCAGGTGCACTGGGGAAACCCAGAGGGATGGGATGGGGAGAGAGGTGGGAGGAGGGTTTGGGATGGGGGAACACATGTACACCCATGGCTGATTCATGCCAATGTATGGCAAAACCCACCACAATATTGTAAATTAATTAGCCTCCAATTAAAATAAATTTTTTTAAAAAAGAATCCACCTTCTAATGCAGGGGACACGAGTTCAATCCCTGTTGGGAAACTAAGCCCAACTATAGAAGCCCATGTACCACAACTAAAGAAGCCCCCTGCATGCCACAGCGAAGACCCAGTGTACCTAAAAAAGCAAAAAAAAACCAAACCACAATGAGATACATTCATAGTATTATAGCCTAGAATCGCTGTAATAAAGACAAACAGTAACAGATTTTGCAAGGATATGGAGAAATTGGTATCCTCATACATTGCTGGTAGACTTATGAAATGCTTCTGCCATTTTGGAAAACAGTTTTGCAGTTCCTCAAAGGGTTAAGCAGGGAGTTGCCATGTAACACAGAGATTCCACTCCCAGGTACATATCCAAGGAAGATGAAAACATGTGACCACATAAAATATGTACACAATTGTTCATTGCAGCATTTTTCATAATAGCCAAAATATAAAAATGATCTCAATGTCCATCAGTCTTATAAATAGGTGGATAGTATGTTCACTGATGGAATGATAGATGATTTTCTAAAAGTTACTTTCTACTTTTATTTAATGGCTAATATTAAATATTTAAAAGTACTGTTTACTTAAAACAGACTGCTAATTATTTCTCCATTAAAAAAAATGATGGGTTTGTTTGAGATTAGCAGAGAATTGCAGTTCAAGGACTGCAGCCATGGTAAATCACGTGCAAGTGCTCAGCAAAAATAAAGAGAACTCTTTCCAAGAGGAGAAAAGGAAGTTGGCAAGGGTATATAGTAAACAGAGGCCATGACTTTTCATTGGCTGAGTCGTTGCCAGGAAAGACTTTGTTCTTTTTGTTGCTTTCTGCTATCATCGAAGGGGGCCAGAGCTCCCTCTTCTGATCTCTGAGTATTTAATTGAGATTTCTGTTAATTTTTTACAATAATTTTTCAATGAAAGTAAAGGAGATAATTGATGACCCAGCTGACTAAATCCTTGGATGTGCCTGGAGGATCCCACCTAGGATATGCTTTTATTTCCCAAATGGAGATCTGTACTCATCTTGGAGACTTTGTACTGTGCTTACTGCCTCACAACAATCTTGTGATTTAGGTAACTGTAAGTTCATTTTACAGATTAGGGAGGCTGAGGCATAATAAAATGAACTTTAGGGTCACCGAGCTAGTCAGTAATGGAGGTAAGTTTTGAATTCAAGCCATTCTCTTTCTAGGGTCTGTACTCTTAGCCATCAGGTCACAGTGATGCTTTCCTTCAGCCCTTTCTCTTATGCTATGTGTTCTTTTCCTACATTAGGGGTCCAGATTTTATGGAAATGAGCTCAAGAAAGAAAAGCAAGTCAACCAAAGAATTGAAAATATGATGCAACAAAAAGCTCAAATTACCAGCCAGCAGCTAAGGAAAGCACAATTACAGGTATTAATTCAATTGCTAAATATAGTAGTTGCTGGTAGAATAATAATTGGTAGTTAAAATGCATCATGGTCAAATGATAACTGAAAACAAGTTGAAACGTAAATGTTTGTTACATTGTAAAGCATAAAAATTTAACAAATGTGCACACAACTTTGTAAAAAATTGCCCAAATGTTTTTACATAAAGACCCACACCTAAGCATTGTCACCTCCATTAGAGTAAATGGAGCCTTAGTTAGGTTAAGTGACTTGCCCAGCTTCGTAAGACAGGTAGTTGCCAGAGCTAGGATTTAATCCAAAGCTTTTGTTCTTTTTATTATATACATATGTTGCAGCTGGAAAAGGCCCCAAGATAAATGTGACATGTTTTTTGAAAAACTAATTGTTCAAAAAAGGTTTGGGGGAACATGTTGACTAATTAAGTTTGAAAGTACTTTGAAATGTAGTTGTGTTACAGTAAAAGTCACGTAAATGGTAGAATGCCAAATATACATGAATTTTTAAGATAAAACACAAGACTTCTAAAAGTTTGGGGTCGTTTGGCTTCTTTGGCCTCTTTGGGGAATAAATGCTTAATTTCCTGTGGTATTACAAGTTCTTTCAGTAGAAAAGTTTGAGAAGAGCCAGTCTGTAAGGCATTAGGTGGTAGACTGAGAACTCAAGGCAGTAAAACTAAAGTTTACATTTAAAGAGTTTTACCCTCTATCAAAATCTGATTCAGTTTTACAAAGTACTTTAAGCTATAATTTAGCAATAAAATTATAACATTAATCAGGTATGCTATAAAATTCTTCTCATGATGGGAGTTCAGATATTATAAATTTTATTTTCTTTACCAAACTAGTATGTCATTTTTTTGGACATATGCTTTCCTAGAGCACAGGCTAGTTTTTTAATCTTCTATGTTAAGTCTGCTATCGTGACTGAAGATAATTTGTCAAATTATCATTTTTAATGTTTCGTGGCAGCTCAGTCTATGGAGGTACATGACATTGTGATGATCGCTGGTATTTGTGTATCTTTGCACTCTTGTCCTGTTATTGTCACCAAAGATTGTACCATTTTACATTTTCAACATAAAAATGCTGGTTTCCTCACATACTTGTGCAAAACTCAATTTTATCAACTTTATCAGTCTTTTAGTTTTTGCTGATACAATGTCCAAAATATCATTGTTGTTTTAATTTGCCCTCCTTTGATTACAACAGAGAAAGAATGTCTTTTCACATATAAGTTAGACGTCAGTATTTCCCTCTTGTGGGAATATCCTCTGTTATTCTTTTAGGATATAGGCTAAATAACTGGCACAAGAGACCCTAAAATATAATGGTTCAAATAAGTTTCTTTCTTTCCCACATTATAGGTTAAGTAGTCCCAGCTGCTCTGGTGGTTCTGATCACCATAGTAATTTAGAGACTCAGGTTCTGTTATACATTGAAAGAAAGAAAAGGAGAAAACTTAATTGAAGGAAAGTAATTTGCTATTAAGCAGGTGAAAGAGAAGTTAAGCGTGTTACCTTAACTCACATTTGAGTTTCATGGCCACACCTAAGTACAAGAGAAGCTATCAAATATATTCTCTTAAGTGGGTAGCCATATGTTCAGCTAAAAATCTATTACTATGAAAGGAAGAGAATAGATTTCAGGGTTCAACTAGCAGTCCAAAGCAATATTCTTTGCTCACATTTCTAGAGTTTATTTCTCCTCATTTATAGATCTTATCATATAATAAATACTTTTTGTCTGTCACTTATAAAGATTTTTCTAATATGTACCATAGTTTTATTTATTGAATGATAACACAGTTTAATACTACCCCTCACCACTCTTCTTTAGAAAAACATTTTCTTTTCATCCATTATTTTTTTCATACAAGATTAAGCATTATTTCATCAAGTTGAAAAGAAATTCCACCCCATCCAAAGTAACATTGTTTTTAAGTTGATGTTACTCCTTAGGCAGTTTAGTTTCTGGAACTCTTTTTTATTTATAGCCTACAAATATCTTTCATAAAGTTTTAAAGATGTAATACATAGGAGTGGCATAGCAACGTCTTGCTGTTTATACTACTTTTAAAACTCATATCCTTAATATGCTAATAATCTGAAGAAATACAGAATCCCTTACATTGTGTAGCAGAACTTCCCATTTTGTTAACGGTTTTACTTGACTATTCCATGGGAGGCTCTGTGACATCTTTTACAAAGGAAATGGCAGGAAGTGTGTTTTTTGTTGATTGTAAAATTGTTTCAGTTTTTGAGCTTCCTTTAAAAGAAGTTATATAAGTGGGAGGGGATTGAGGAAATCCTAAGGAGGCTAGAAGATCTGAAAGAACAGGTTTTCATGGAAAACGTGTTTCTGTTTTGAAGTAATGAAATTTCCAAATAATATTTTATTTTACTATATTTTATTATATGTAATAAGTAAGCTCTGAAGACATAAACTCACCTGATGTTTCTTCAGAACCTCTCTAAGTATCCCTACCCAATCCCATCCTCATTAAACTTCTTAAAAACATAATCATTTTTGTAGCTGTCAAAGCATCTTATTGTAACTTGGGCTCATGGATTGAATAGATAAGCATCCATGTTATATTAAATGGCAACTACTGAGTAAATCAGTGCATTTTGACCACTTTAACGGTTGATTTGGAGAACTTGGATTTATTCCACAATTTTTAGGTTAATACTAAGTTAAGAAAATGAAAAAACAGTATTTCTGAAGTGATCTCCTAAATCTTTTAAAAATAATTTTTTAAATGTAAATAAGATATAATATGGATATAAAATATGCCACTAGAACTCTGTTTGAGCTTATTTCAGTGTTAAATACCTTTAAAAAAAATTTGTTTTAGGGAAGTATCATGATATAATGGAAAGAATATAGGCTTTAGAGAAACCTGATTTCCAGGTTTAGTTCTAACATTTACCAGTTCTATGACTTAGAGCAAATTACATAATGTTCCTCAGCTTTAGCTTCATATATAAAATGGGGATAGTAAGTATCCTCTCAGTTAATTTGACCAGTAGGTGAGTTAACATAAGCATTTTGCATATTACATATAATATAATCAACAAATATCATTTCTACCTTAAAAATTATAGGTAATATCATTAAGCCCTTACCATATCCCTAGATAAGTGCATTACATGGGTATCTCTTTTAATTCCTTCCATCTTTTGAAATTGGTTTAGTCTCTCCTTCAGTTCAGTTCAGTTACTCAGTTGTGTCTGACTCTTTGTGACTCCATGGACTATAGCACACCAGTCCCTCTTTACAAATAAAGTAAAAATGAGAGGGGTTGAGTTGCCCACTGTCATTTAACTAGTAAGTGGCAGGCCTGAGACCCAAACAAAGCCCTTACCCACTGTGACACACACTGGCTCTGAACTGTAGCAAGAGAGAGGAGACTTGGAAGTCATTCCGAAGGAGAAATGGAGGGAAGGAAACTATGAATGAGGATTTCAGCAGATGAAACTGGAAAACAGCAGTGGTGTGCATTTGGTAGATGTAGAAGAAGAGAGTTCAGACAAGGGTGACCACCGAGGGATAGTAAAGGAAAGTGGAATGTGTGAGTCATTCAGTGGCGAGGTTTCCTTTTGGCAACTATACACTTGCTGTAAGCACAGAAAGACAATAGATTGTTAAAGAAACTGTCAGAGCATTAACTTATGAGTCTAAGGAGAGGTGTTTTTTTCCCCCCATTTGGCTTGCTTTCTATTTGTTGGCTTCTTCCTTTTCAGTGTTTCTGGGTTAAGATATTTCAGATGCTGCTTCCTTATACTCAGTCGACTCAATTCTTAGGCACATTTTCTGGTTAATCTACCCTTGTTTTTATTAGTCTCCATGATTTGTTTACATCTTTTTAATGTCGGGATGTTATTCTCTATTTTAAAACTGAAGTACTGGAAGAAATATTTATGTTAAATCTGGATGATAAATTGGAATAATGTTAAAAAGTTCTATTTATTAGATGTAGTGTCTCACTGCATGAAATCAGCCTTCTCCAAACTTTTTCTACAAATACTGTTTTCTCCTTTTAAATGAGATATACATATAAATTATATGTATGTAATAAGCATNTATTAGATGTAGTGTCTCACTGCATGAAATCAGCCTTCTCCAAACTTTTTCTACAAATACTGTTTTCTCCTTTTAAATGAGATATACATATAAATTATATGTATGTAATAAGCATGTATATATTTTGTTCAATGCTAAATCATATCCATATATAAAAGAGTAAAATTTATACTGATAAATATAAATGGGTATATAAGTCTCTCTTCCCTTTCTCTTTTATGAGGAATTTATTTGTATAGTTGCCATTATTTATTTTCATGTTGCTAACCTTTAAGATTTACATTCTAAGTAACTTTCACAAATCAGTATTGTTAGCTATTAGCCATCATACTGTACCTTAGACCCCAAATCTTATTCATCTTTTTTTTTTTTAACTGAGGTAGATCAGTTGACCTATAACACTGTGTTAGTTTCAGGTGTACAACATAGTGTTTTGATTTCTCTATGTTACAAAATGATCACCATGGTAAGTCTATAGTTACCGTCTATCATCATACAAAGTCATTCTTATAATATTATTCCCCATGTTGTACATTTCATTGTCATGACTCATTTATTCTGTAACTGGAAGTTTGTACCTTTTCATCTCCCAATGAGGAAAAAATTTTAAAGCAGATAAGGTCTTTCTCCTGATGGAACTCACAATTTAGAATCTAGTACGGTAAGTGCCATAATAAGAGCAAGAAAACAAATAAGGGAACATTGAATTCTGTGGCACAGAGGACGGAGATCCAGTTGTGATTGACGGATGTCTGAGTCGATCCTTGAAGGGTTAGTGTCAGAACTAGGAAGGGCATTGTACGCAGAGGAACAGCCTGAAGAAGACACAGAGCAGCTAGGTTTTTCAGTGAGTTTTAGGCTAAGCAAGGTTGGATCCTCTAGAAAGCCTCACTGTGGCTATGGGAGATAATATGAATCAGAGTGATTGTTTACAAAAGAGGACTTGCAGTTTTTTGTTTTCTCAGGGTTTTTTTGTTTGCTTGTTTGTTTTTGGTTTTACTTTTTCTAAAATGATTTTTAATTGAGGGATAAAGGAGTTACAGTTTTAACTTGTAACCTAGGAGTTAACTAGTGTCACTGTAACATTAAGAAAGAAGACCTTGAAAAGAAAATTTCTGCAGAATGAAAACTAGGTAGAAGTCAAACAAGGGGAAAGGCTCCATTATACCCGCCTGAAAGTCTCCACCTTTTAGAAAACCTAGTCTAGGGATTGTCACATCTCATTCAGAGCTCACCCCGCTTGCTTATTTCTGGCTGCTCTTCTCTTAATTTTTTATTGCTATGTTGTGAAGTTTTCCAGTGATCCTTTTATGAGTTAAACTTGGATTTGTTAAACTTGCACCATGTGCCAGACACACCTCCACACTCTTCATGTATTCTGTTTCATTCAGTACCTTTCTTCCCTCTCCTCTTCATGATTTTACTTAATGGCCTTACTGACTTCCTTATATGTTACTAGGTTAAAATGGTCACATAGCCACCCTCAGCTGCAGAGGAAGCTAGAATATTGTATATTTAGCTTTTTCAGCCTGCACAGTAGATGCCACAAAAACGGAACACTTGGGAATGTGTATGTTTGCTACGTAAGCCCTTTCTCACTGCCCTACTTTGGTAATTTCTTTCATTTCTCTTTCTTCTTTCTTATCAGTCTAACTGTTTTTCTCAAAGAAACAAAATTGTTTAAACATCAAAATTTCTCATTGTTATTGTTGAAATTTCATGAAGGAATAAATCATAGATTAAATTTTCAATTTTGATTCAAATAGACTACCAATTATCAAATTTTAGCCTTAAAATAGCAATTCTACAGAGGAAATGTTTACATCATGCCTTAAGACAATCAGTTGTACAGTACTATTCAACATAAACATCATATGCCAAAGAAGTATAATCGTTTATTGTGCATTTCCTTTCTTAGTATTTTAAGACATTAATATTATGAGTCAAATAGAAATTGTTTATTTTACCTAAACAGAAGCTTTTAGTTACAGTAAGTTTTCCAAATTTATAAAGCAGTAGAATTATTTGATATATGAGCAGTTGGAATGCTTTATTCATTCAGTAAATATTTATTAAGTACCTATTATGTACATGTGGGTATTGAAAAATGAAAGAGTTGGTAGGGAATGATATTTGAGAACAGACTGCCTATCCTCGTGGAAATAAAAGCCATTACCAGTCTTAATAAACAATAATCAAATATACATAGATAGGTATGGGAATGGATAGATGAGTGGCTGGCCAGATGGATGGACAGAGACAGACAGACACCTACTAAAAATAAGATTAGTGTTGGGACTTCCCTGGCAGTCCACCAGTTAGCACTTGGTGCTTTCACTGCCATGGGCCTGGGTTCAGTCCCTGGTCAGGAAACTAAGATCCCGCAAGTGAAGTGGGGGAAAAAATGGTTAGTGTTAGGATTACTGGTATTTCAATATTATATTCCTAAAATGTGTTAACTTTGTAAACATTGAGGTTGACAGATTTGCAATGGAATTGGAACAGAGCCGGGATCTGAACAGTACCATAGTGCACATTGACATGGATGCTTTCTACGCAGCTGTAGAAATGAGGGACAATCCAGAGCTGAAGGATAAACCCATTGCTGTAGGATCAATGAGTATGCTGGTAAGTAGGTCACCATCTGCAGTGATTTTGGAGCCCAAAGATATAAAGTCTGATACTGTTTCCACTGTTTCCCCGTGTATTTCCCATGAAGTGATGGGACAGGATGCGGTGGTCTTTGTTTTCTAAATGTTGAGCTTTAAGCCAACTTTTTCAGTCTCTTTTTTCACTTTCATCAAGAGGCTCTTTAGTTCTTCACTTTCTGCCCTAAGGGTGGTGTCATCTGCATATCTGAGGTTATTGATATTTCTCCCGGCAGTCTTGATTCCAGCTTGTGTTTCTTCCAGCCCAGCGTTTCTCATAATGCACTCTGCATATAAGTTAAATAAGCAGGTCACAATATACAGCCTTGACGTACTCCTTTTCCTATTTAGAACCAGTCTGTTGTTCCATGTCCAGTTCTAACTGTTGCTTCCTGACCTAAATACAGATTTCTCAAGAAAATGTTACAAACCTGGTAAATGATAGAGTGACATTTTATCTTTCTGTTGCAAATTATATTGTGCTTAAGTAACTGTTCTAGTTAAAGAGAATTGAAAAATAAAGAAAAAAAGAAATGTTAGTCTAAAGCAGAAATTTGCAAATAATGGCTTACAGGCCAAATCCAGCCTGCTGCCTTATTTTGTAAATAAAATTTTTTAATACAGCAACGTAAATCAACTATATGTGTGTGCTTAGGGGCTCAGTTGTGTCCGACTCTGCGACCCCATGGGCTGTGTAGATGGAATTTTCCAAGTTAGAGTACTGGAGCGGGTTGCCATTTCCTACTCCAGGAGATCTTCCCAATCCAGGGATTGAACCCACATCTCTTGTGCCTCCTGCATTGGCAGGCGGATTCTTTACCACCGTGGCACCTACTGTCACACCCACTCATTTATTATTGTTTCATTACAAGAGCAGAGTTAGTAATTGCCATAGAGACCATATGATCTGCAAAGCCTAAGGTGTTTGAACATTTACAGAAAAAGTTTACCAACACCAGTTTTGGAGTAACATGTTTTATTAATATAAGTACTGTAACTAAATATTTCTTTCCATGACTTGAAACCTTTGCATTTCTGTTACTGTGTGGCTTTTCCTTATTGCCACCCTCACCATCACAGGTGAAAGTGACCAGGATAGCTGTGTGTAGCCAAAAATGTGTTGGGAATAGAAATAGCAACTGAAATAGATGTTTGGTTTAAAAAAAAAAAAAACACGCAAGAGAAATAAGGAAGGTTCTTCCTTGTTCTAACTCTTTTCAATGCCTTCGCTAGCTATTAACATGATTCCTGAGTTGTTATTCCATTATGAAACTACAGTCTGTTTGTTCATTATCTCTGCTCCCACAAGTATTTAGGCAACTGACAGTCCTGGTTCTAAGATAATCTTTATAGGAAAGTATACTCACCTTTCCTACAGATCATCAACTAATACTTGAAAAAAAGTATATTCAATGTTATTAAGAATACATATCGCCATGTTTTTATGTGAAATTATGCACATGAACCTCTTTAGTACTTAGTGAACATTCATTTGGACTCATGATTCTGTAATTTGAGCAGAGTACACTGGGGAGGGTTTGTTTATCCCACTTGGGGTTGGCTAGGACTTTACCTGGAGCTGAAGGATCCCAAATGGCTTCACTAACATCCCTCCAGCTATGGGGTTTCCCCTCCACATGGTGCTTTCTCCTCCACATGGTCTTATTAAATCCTGGTAATGAGATCTCTGTAATCTAACACGAGATCTTCGCATAGTTGCTGGACCCCACAAAAGCAAAGGCGGAAGCTGCAGACTTCTTTATGCCTCGGTTTCAGGACTCATATAATGTCACTCCCTCACATGCCTTTGGTCAAAGCAAGTCACAACACTAGTCTCTTGGTAAGAGGAACTAGAACCCACCTTTTGACAGGAGGAACTCCCCCACAAACCTAAAGGGTAAAGGATGTCACATATAAAATTGTTTTTCTACTCTACTGTAGATCTAGCTTTTTTAATATCAATCCCAATAGGTTTCTTCATATTAATATTTAAAGCATTGGTTCGTCTTCCAAGTGCTGTCTGCATTTTCTATTCCAGAATGTTGACCCAGGATTAGCATAGTTTTGATTACTATCAAGATTTTTTAAATGCCACTTGAAAACTATAAATGGCAAATTTATGTGATCATTTCTGAACTACCCTTTCATTTGGTAGATTTTGTTTTACATTCTTTGAATTTTCACTTTAGATTCCAAGGATTCCATTTGTGATTAATTTTTTCTAAATGGTACTGTGGCCTACCACATTAGCCTAGATTGTTGCCAGGTATTTTCATCAGCAGGATTTAATAAGTAATGTTTTCCTGTGTACTCTCATAATTGTTAAGTCCCATCTCCTAGTTAAAATGTGTTCACCAAAAAAGGTATTCCAGCCTTAAGAAATAAAGCTTAATTTTAGAAGCTCTTTTGTGCTTTAATCATTTCATGTTTGAGACTTAATTTAACTGACCATATAATAGACCATATATTTCTTTTTTTTGTAGATGAAAAATTTCCCAAATCCCAAATAGAGCAAATTCTAAATCCATACCATTACACCATACGATTACTTGATATACTTTTACTTTCTGTAACTTCCGTATATAGCTTCATACTACTATGACTTTCATGTAACGTCTCCCTCTGTCATCTAAGCATTTATGTGTACTGTATTACATGTATTCATTAAAGCCAATGAAGTTTAGTTGCTTGAAATGTAAGAGAACCTTTTTAATAGCACAGTCTTGCTTTTTACCTCATGTCACGTGATAAATATGAGACAGCAGTAGGAGAGGGTCATGGTACTATACCATGATATGACGAAGACAAAAGCTGGATTTGAGACAGTGGCCTATAAAAGAGATGTCTTTGAATTGAAAATGCGTATCAGTAATGTGTTTCTTTTGAAAGCATCAATCAATATGTCGATTTGGGTTTGAATGTTTTTCCCCGTGTGGTCCGCTTTCTTTCAGACTACTTCAAACTACCACGCAAGGAGATTTGGTGTCCGTGCAGCTATGCCAGGATTTATTGCTAAAAGACTCTGCCCACAGCTTATTATAGTGCCCCCAAACTTTGACAAATACCAAGCTGTGAGTAGAGAGGTAAGTCTGCTATCTCATTCCTACTTATAGCCTCTTGTTGATTTCGCGTCATGTAGAGAGACAGGTCCAAATACCATAGCACAGCAGAGTCTATCCTTAGCTTACCCCTCTAAGTCTCCCTTCTACCACTTCCTCAGCTTATGTATCGAATATTGAGCTGCATATATGTCTAGACTACACCCTTCTATTTCCCAGTTTTTGGGTTTTTTTTTTTTGCTTTTCTATGTGTTTTCTCATCTGCATAGAAAATTCTTATCTCCCCAGAAAACCCTGCATTACCATAATTATAACCTAAATTAACTTTAGCTATTTTTCTGTTAATGTGCAATGTACATTTTCTTCTAGAGTCACCTTATATTTATAATCTACAGACTTAATCCCATAACATTAATTCCAAGCTCTTTTCTGAGTAAATTTTTTATCAATGTTTTTTAACAGTGACAAAATTAACTTATTTTGATTAGCTGCTCTCCTGGACCCATAATCTAGTGAAGGTGCTTATGAGCATTTTGATTATGGGGAATAGAAAATAATCAAAGAAAGGTGCTTATGAGCATAATCAAAGAAAAAGGGGAATAGTCTATTGCTTTGAAGAGGATCTCTGAAAAAGAGAGATTTCGTTATTCATGAAAATTGCCTTAAGTGTGATATATGAAAAACTGTCCTTTCCTCTAGTTTTGGTAATAACTGGACCATCATGCCAGTGCTAAAACTTAAGTCAGAAATTGAAATTTTAGTGTACGATGTCAAAAAATGTTTAGATTACTGTGGCAAAACGCACTGTGTTAAAGACTGCTGTCTGAATCGAAACACTTAAGAACTGCAGTCTCACACTTATTACCATTTAGTCATGTAAACTGTCTTTAGATTCACTCTTCTTATTTGTGTTCCACCTCATTTCCCCTAGAAATGAAAACTCCCCCAAGTTAAAATGATATTCCACCCCAATTTTTTTTTAAGTTTTTAACAATTCTTTCAAAAACCAGTCTGTGGAAGCAAGTGCCTTGCTGCCTGCATCTGCAAAGGTGGTAGGGAAGGGGAGGCACCTTCACACGGGTTACCGTGTATCTGTTGTTGTTGTTGCTGAGTCCTGTCTGACACTTTTGCAACCCCATAGACCATAGCCTGCCCGGCTTATCTGCCCATAGGATGTCCCAGGCCACAATACTGGAGCGGGTTACCATTTCTTTCTCCAGGAAATCTTTCTGACCCAGGGATTGAACCTTCGTCTCCTGCATTAGCATGAGGATTCTTTACCACTGAGCCACCTAAGCTTTTAATACTAATAAGTTTGAAAATCCTTCAAAGACTTTTAAGTTCTGCTTTAAGTCAGTAAAACTCCTAACAGCGTAACAATGAGAACCAAATTGTTTTAGTTCCCTTTCGTCATTTACATAAGTTAGAGAAATCTGTCTTCAAATTTGATCAGGATCTAACTAGTTTATTTGCAGATGACAAGTGTGTTCTTATCTGTAAACGAACTATAGTGCAGATTCACTGACAACAAATGCATTAATATTTATGGCTTGTTTAAAAGTTTAAGAAAAAGCCATTTTTGTTTTATCCAAAAGAATGGAGTTGCTGTAACTGTTCTACAAGCCTCAGTACTTCATTTTTACTGGAGCCTGTCTATTTTTGTTCTTGAAGAAGTATCTTATGTAAAGGAAGTGAGTGAGTACTCATTGTCTCCAGAGAGCACTTCTCATTCAGAATCATCTTAGTTGGCTGCCAACTACTGACTTTCCAGTTCTATTTTCACGAGAAAGATTCTATCTGAGCACATTGTAAAAATGATTTCTTCTATAAGACCAAAGCTAATTGAGGTACTTTCTGAGTAGAGCTTGGCCAAGTTTTTTGTCACATTTTCTAAAATTACCTTTGATTCAGCTGTTCATAGTTATATTAAGCAAAAAAGCTTTCTTTTAATAAAACATCTAAAAAATTTTTCTCATGATAACACAGACAGCTTTAAAACACTAGATGAAACATTACATATTTCAGCAAATATGTTTTTCTAATATATATATTATTTTGGCAACCATTTCCTTTAATTTCAGCTAATACTTCAGTGGTTAAAAAACTTCATAGTTTCATATAATAAAATTATCTTCTATAAAAGGCATTTCTGGAATCATGCAGAGATTCTGATGTCTTTACATATTTCTTTTATTCCAAAATGCAACTCCAGACTTTTCCCCATCATTTAATATAGTCATAGACTTAACGCTATGTTTTTGTCATCTTTTCCATTCTAAATCCTGGTAGCTGTTTTGGTTTCTGAATGGATACCTATATTATTGAGTGAAGTTTTATAGATATAATTAATTGAAGCAGAACTACTTTCTAAAGCAACATAGTACCTTCGTGTAAGATTATTCCTTTTTAAAATGTACAAAAAAGGTCATAAAAGGAGAGCAAGATCCTGTTGTTCCCACTTCTGCTTTTGACCTGCTATAAAATTATGTTGCTTAACTTCTTCTCTGCCTATCAGAATGATATTAAACATGTTCCTTTTGAAGGTTAAGGAAATCCTTACTGATTATGATCCCAATTTTATGGCCATGAGTCTTGATGAAGCCTACCTGAATATAACAAAGCATTTAGAGGAAAGAAAAAATTGGCCTGAGGACAAAAGGAAGTATTTCATCACAGCAGGGAACTCCCTAGAAAACGGTAAGCAATTTATTAGAATGGTCAGACTTTTAAAAAAATCCTTTGGATTAACCAGTTAGCAGGCATAGATGTAGGACTAGATATAGCTTTATTATGAAAAAGTATTAAAAATGAAAATCAGAAACTTAAATATACCAGTGAGATTTCTGAGATAAATGTGTCGAATGTCACTTTTAAACCAAATGCAATTCTTAAATCTCTAGACTTTGAGTGTGCAGAGTCCCTACCCAAAGTAGTTTCATAGCAGTTTTTTTTTTCCCTAAGATCTAACCTAACTGAGGGTTAGATTGCATTGAATCTGAGGAGGTTCTCTGTTTAAGGTAGCCTTTGGTTGTAGCTGTTAATAATAGAAAATACACTTTAAAAAAAATTTGTCTCAAACATGCTAAAACATTGAATGGGATTTTTTTCCCCTTTATTACATAGATTTTCCATAATCTGGTTGCTGTGATTACTGTTTTTAACCTTGCCAAAATTAGCGATTCTCCAATTCCCTTCTTTGCCTTAGACCTTATTTTAACTCTTTTTTTATATAATGAAACAGAAGTTTTATGACCCTAAGGGTTTTTTCAAATGGGACCCTTATCATCTATCCAAAACAATGCCAAAAAACATGCAGATAGTACATGTACTCTATCAACTCTCTGTTTGAGGTGGGATTACTTCAAATGCCAGCGCTACCCTGGACCCCTGGGCAAAGTTCACCTGGATGCAAAGGTAGAAACAGAGGGTTTGCCTGAAACCCACAGCCACGTTTCATGTGCACAAGTCATTACCTGCTTCAGAGGGGACAGTCTACCATGGTTTGGGGCTCACATCTTAGGAGCAGATTTAATAAGGACATCAAATCATAATTTTATCTCCTTGCTTAGAGCTCTAAGGTCTCTCTCTTTAAGGGAAACATTAAGCAATATAAGCAGTAAACAGTTTCTGGACGTAGAGTCTTGAAACAAAAGGTGTTTTGCTCTTAGTAGAAATTGTTTGGGGAAGTGACACACAAAGCCTGAGATTGCTTAAAATCGTACTCTATTCCTTAACTTTTCGCAAGAGAAAGGCGGGGAACCATGAAATATCTACAGTTACATTGAATCACTCTGTGAGTGTCTCCTATATTCTTGGTGTGCCATTCTCAGTTGTGTCCGACTCTTTGTAACCCCATGGGCTGTAGCCTGCCATGCTCCTCTGTCCGTGGCATTTTCCAGACAAGAATACTAGGCTGAGTTGCTATTTCCTACTCCAGGGGACCTTCCAACCCAAGGATCAAACTTGCATCTCTTGCGTCTCCTGCATTGGCAGGCTTATTCTTTACCACTGTGCCACCTGAGAAGACCCTATAACAATTACTTTCACAATAAGTTATAAAAAGTTATATTGGGGCTAAGATAAGTGTTTTCATTCCCTACTAATGTTCTTTTCATTTACTGTACATCCAAACTCATTATGAGGATGTGAATTTTTAACACCTGTCATTCTTAATATTTATCTATGTACTTTCCTCTTCATATATTTCATATTCTTAGGCAATTTAAATACTTTCCTTTTTTTTTCATATCTAAGTCCCTGTGGACTTTCAGGTGTATCTGATTTCACGTTATGCCAAGAGAAGCTTTCAACAGTGAATTGGAGTCATAGCAGGTGGTTGACATAGCTTCCTCTAAAGTCCAAGGCATTTTTCTGTTGTTCACCCCTTTTCTAAAAGGTGCAGTTTTGGAAAAGTATTATTAACTAGCATGTCTATATAGAAATAAAATAATAATAATAATTTTATGTTTATTCTCTCTTATAAATCTGGATGGTGCTAGCCAATATAAAAAACTAAAATACAGTACCGAATACTTTTTAGCACTTGCCATCCAGCTGGGATCCTTAATCTAGTATTTCAGATTATCAGAAACCTTAATTTTTCACTTTGATCACCTCAGTTACGGGGCTTAAAAGATATTTCTTTCAGAAAGCAAATGAGAAACCACTTCAGTGGCTGGTTGCAGAGCCAGGCCTCACAGAGAAGTAGACAGATTGAAAAGGTAACTGCACCATTCAGCAGTGACTGAACAAAGAGCCTGAAAACGGCAGGCTTTGCTTTCTGTCGTAGAGCTCCATAGTCAGTGCCTCACGTGAGGATGCTGTGGCAATAGCTTGGGTATGAAGCATGGCAGAAGGGGCTGCAGAAGGGGGCTGTGAACATTCCTTACTCGACCTGCAGGTTTGCCATAGCTCTCTACCTTGACTTCCACACATCTAGGTGGGGAAAAGGGTCCAGGTAGAGGCCATTTCAACTGTGCCACAGTCTTAATCCCCTCAGAATTGCTCTGTATTTTAAAACCGGATAATGGAAAATGAACTGAAGTACATAAATAGCAGCTAATGTATAATTTGAAAATAAGGCTTATTTTGTAGTGGCCTGGGAATTCAGATTTGGAAAATATCTGTGACTTAATTCATATTAATATGTTAAAATTTGATACTAATCAGGGGTCTGTCATATTATTTGCGTTATCTGTAAACTCTTTCTGAAAAACCAACTTCATTTTTTAAGTATAATGCATTTGTATGTGCCTTGAAACTAAGAATTTAATCTTTGCTTCTGTATGTACCTTAATTTGGAAAACGTTTACGTGTAAATGAAATTATGAGCTGGAGGGAGTTCCCGGGTGGACTCTTGGTTAGGATTCAGTGCTTTGGCCACTATGCCCCAGGTTCAGTCCCTGATCTGGGAACTGAGATCCCACAAGCCACTTGGGGCCACCAAAAATAAAAAAGAATTATGGAATGGCTCAGAAAGCTCTATTGTTAATCTTGTTTTTATAAATTTTACACTTAAACCGATTTCTTCTCCATTAAGCCCAGAAAGTAAAGTTCATGGATTTGTTCCTGAGGACATTGGTATAGATTTAAATGTATTTCACAGTTTAAATTCATGAAAAACACAATTTTTTAAAAAAGGTAATTAAAAAAAAAGAGGTAATAACCAGATTAATATTTTTGCTTTACTTTTTAATAATATTAGTTCAGCCCTTTGATAATAAAGGCTTCTCACCCTTAAACTTGGATGATTGTTAATCTGATTAGACCTTAAGAATTTATATATTTAACGAAGTATAACTTCCAAAAATAATTTCTATTTATTTCAAATGTGCTGTTAGTAAGAGCGATACTTTATAAAAAAGAAAAGTCAAAATTAAAATCAACATTTGAAAGAATAAAATTCAGATTATTTTAACACTTGGCAAGTTCTTCCATGAATGAAGAAAACAATAAGGTTTTTTTCCCCCCTAAAAATAAAATCTGTCTTTCAGGCATAATTACTCTAGATTGCCTAATGCCTTTTCCTTATTCTTAAATTCTAACTTAAGGTTCTTTTTTCTCCTAGAGGTGAGTAAAGGGAAAAAAATTTTTTTTTTTTTTTTTTTAAGAAAAAAGTACTGTGAATCTAATTCCAACTCTAGTTTTCAACTAATTTTGTTCAAAAGTTAGTGGTTTTTACCTAAGCTATTTCTTTTTAAACTGTATACGATGGAAATGGGTGATATTCTTTTTAAGAAAAGCTTAAAATCAGTGTTTTCTTTGTTAAACAGTTAAAAATATAAATGATAATGTTTCTGACCTTGGTTCTTAGAAACAAAACTAAATGAGATTTGTTTGTCTTTAAAAAGATTGACAGAAACATAATTTATGAAGTATGTACTTCTTAGAATGAAGATGAATTGCTGTTCTTGTTTACAATTTAGATAAACCAGGAAAGGAAGTTAATAAACTGAGTGAGGGTGAAAGATCTATCTCTCCGCTCCTTTTTGAAGATAGTCCTCCTGATCTGCAGTCCCCAGGAAATCCTTTCCAAGTGAACTTTGAAGAACCAAATAATCCTCAAATACACCAAAACTCAATTGTTTTTGGAACATCAGCGGAGGAAGTGGTAAAGGAAATTCGTTTCAGAATCGAGCAGAAAACAACCCTCACAGCCAGTGCAGGTACTTAAAAGGATATCGGTGGTTCTGATAGTTACAACTTTCAGACTAGCTAATTCAAATGTACTATTAGTCGTTTCTCATTATAAAGTGTATAGTTCACAAATTTTACTTGGCCGTTTTTTAATTAACTTCTGACAGTTTACCTATTTAGAATGCTGCGAACCTATAAATAAATGGGAATTAAGCAGAAACGTCCATGTGTCCAAAGCAAAAACTTACCATAAAGCTCATGTAGCTATCTTTTTCAAAACACAAAATATATTTTAATTGGTTTTGGACATAATACTTTATCAGTTTTCCCTTTGAAGACTTACAGTACAAAAAAAGGGCCCAGCTGACCATACAGGATATGGACAAGACAGAAAAAACACCAGCGAGCTGCACAGCAATCTGGGATCATCTGGTAAAGGGAAAAAGAGCTTTCCACATGTCAGTCACTCATGAGGATATCTCTGTGTCTTAGTGTAGAAACAGATACCCATGAGGACCCTAGATTATTTTAGCAAAGCCATATTATAATTGGGTTAGTCTTTTCTTCCTAGGGCAAAGCTTGAGAATAAGTAATAAATTTTAGGATGATGTGTATAAAAATTGAAATAAACTGTTATATTTGAGTATACCTATTTCCAGTTATCTTAATCATTAAGACACCTAGAAATTATAAAACGCCTCTCTGAAAAGTGGTTTGCTTTGTGTTCGTATAAAGTATGTGCACATTTCATTATCATTGTTTTAAATATACTAGAAACCAGAATCTTTGATTTTTTTTCCCCTTTATGTGGGTAATCTATACAAAAGATCTTTTCAAAGAGAAAGCTTTCATCCTAAATTATATTCTCAATCTTTTCTATAAGACAGACTGTATTCCTACTAAATATAGTAGGAAACTAATATTATCACTTAAACTCAAAAATTAAACTTTAAGATACCATGGAGATTTAAATATTCCTCATTTCTGCTGCCACAATGACTAATACAGTTTCTTTTCCTGAAACCATAGCAAGCCTTGGGGAGATAGAGAGTAATCAAATGCATTTTTAAAGTAGCATTCCACATAATTTCAGATTTTTGTATTCAATTTTTTTATGTATTGTTATCACATGTTTTAAAATTATACACATCATGTTCTTTGAGTCATTGGAGTGTTCTTCTTTAAAGGCATTGCACCCAATACGATGTTAGCAAAAGTATGCAGTGATAAGAATAAACCAAATGGACAATACCAAATTCTACCTAACAGGCAAGCTGTAATGGACTTCATCAAGGACTTACCCATTAGAAAGGTGAGATTTTATATGACATTTATCCTCTATATATACCCTCTGATTTCTGAAGAAATAGTTAAAGAGGATTAAGAAGTACAAACTTAGAGTTATTTTAAAAAAAAAGTCGAGTCTATAGTCAATAATGTTATAACTTTCTATGGGGACAGATGGTTACTAGACTCACTGTGGTGATTGATTTGTAATATATATAAATGTTGAATCACTGTGTTGTACACCTGAAACTAATGGTGTATGTCAACTATAACTTTGATTTTCAAAAATGAAAAGAGAATAAAAAGTCATTTATCCTACCATTCCCTGAGTTTATATGACCACAAAACTCTTTTATAAATGCTTTTTAAAAACTCCACGGAATTTAAAGTTTTAAATTCCCATGTAACACTAGTTTAGGAAATACGGCCACAAATTATTTAAAGCCATTTTCTTGCATGACTTTTGAAACTAGGACATTATTTATACCTTTTATGAGTTATAAAAGGTATGATAAGATTATAATATCAGTTCTTACCTTAATTTTTAAAATGTATTAATGATAAATGTTGACTCTCTTCTAGGTTTCTGGAATAGGAAAAGTTACAGAGAAAATGTTAAAGGCCCTTGGAATTATTACTTGTACAGAACTGTACCAACAGAGGGCGTTACTTTCTCTCCTTTTCTCTGAAACATCTTGGCATCATTTCCTTCATATTTCCCTGGGTCTAGGTTCAACACACCTGGCAAGGTATCTGTACCTATAATATAATCATTCTGCTTTTTCTTTATTGTCTGCTGAAATAACAGTTTTTACCATTGAGATAGAGGCTAGAAGGATAACATGTTTTAAATTCTTTTAGGCTCAGCTCAGAATATAATTTTTGAATTAGAGTCTAAAGATTGGATATGAGAGAAAAGAAAATGAGGGATAAAGAATCCCTCCTAGGTTGTTGGCGCCAGCAACTGGATAGATGGGTAAGAGGACGGATGGTTGCTTTCTTTTCTGAACCTGCCTTGTTCTTTGTTCAGAACATAAAAATACTGGTGGTCAGATTGTTGAGGAAAGAAAGATGACTTATGCCCCAGAACTCACTCTTTAAGTAAACAGATGTAATGACTACCTGCATTTCTCCTCTTCTACTGAGTACATTGTGTTAGGCACCGTTCCAGGCACTGGGGATAATAGCAGTAAACAAGATGAAAGACTGCCTTCATAAAGTGTGCAGAGTAGTATGGGAAAAAGAAAGTCACCAAGTGAAGAAAGTAAGGCAGAGTAGGGGCATAGAAATTGACTTGAGAGGGTAAGAGGCGGTGCTGGCTGTAGTCCTCCAGTAGTGGAGATCTGAAGGGGCCAGCCAGGCAAAGACCTCGGAGGAGAGGAAACAACTAGACGAGAAGCCCTGTGTTTTCTCCCTGCTGCTCTTTCCTCCTGGTCTTAAAAAGAAGAATCCCAGAGCTAAAAGGGTACACTGTTCAGGGTGGGTGAAAAGAAGGCACTAAACAAGAATGAGAATTAACACTAAAGTAAACTAAAAGACCCTGAAGGCGGGAGGAGAAGGGGACGACAGAGGATGAGATGGCTGGATGGCATCACCAACTCAATGGACATGAGTTTGGTTGAACTCCGGGAGTTGGTGATGGACAGGGAGGCCTGGCGTGCTGCAGTTCATGGGGTGACAAAGAGTCGGACACAACTGAGTAACTGGACTGAAACTAAAAGATTACGGAGGAGGTGTATAAAGTGTTTGATTAATCAGTTAAATCTGCTAAAGCTTACCGAGATTGCAAGGCCTATGCTGTTGCCTTTCTCATCTTCCTGTGCTCCCCATTCTTTCCAATCCGGGTAGCTGACTTTGATCCTGAGTGGATGTAACGAAAGATAAGAGAGGGACATCACAGTACTATAAATAATCCAGTATTTGAAGACTTTGGAAAATAAAACTGTCTTCTTTATTCCAAGAATTACCCTCTTTTTATTTCCATAGTGCTTGAAAACTATATAGTTTTTCAAATAACATAGCAGATATTAACCAGTGGTAGAGATGTAGATAGTGCTTTCAAGTGAAACTCATGGGTAATTTTTAATAATATAAAATAGCAAACCTACTTTCCTTTCTATCCACACTCTCTGTTTCCCTGGTTTGCTTTATTTTTTTAATCTCTTGTGCTTCTTGCTTTCGAATCTGTTCTCTGTTTATTTCTGCATTTGTTTTCCTCCACCAGGATAGAAGTTTCTTAAAGGCAGTCGCTTGGTCTCTTGTGTTCTTTATTGTATCTCCAAGGCCTAGAACAGTCCTCGATTCATAATTGGTTCATGAACTATTTGGAAAATGAATACTCTATGTGTCATTTCAGCTTTTTGCTTTTAACTAGTCCTGTCAGAGCAGCTAGAATCCAACCTAACTAGGTGGTTCAGATCCCCAGTCATCATCCTACTGCTGTAGAGCACGTTTTGACTGAGCTTCTGCAGAGTGGTATAAGTAATAAATAGGCTAGTACTGATATGTCCTAGGCCAAAAACTAGATAATCAGACTGTTCAAAATTCAATTATATCTTGTAACTGAAAGCCATTATGCTACCACATTCTGTTGATTTTATCAGTTATGAGTTTCGATATTCAGGTTTTTAATAGAAACAATTTATAATATCCTGTTTGCAGATGTGTTCTTTGATAGATACAGACTTGATCCATCACACATGTAATTCTATTAGCTTACCTATCTACATTCTTTGGTGATCGTTTTTAGATTAAAATATTCACTGTATTTAATGATGTATAACTTTTAATCCAAAATATTATTGAGATCTCTAAAGGGTAGCTGATCTTAAATCATTTTGGTTGACTAAAAGGAACTCAGTGTTGTTTGGAAAGCAAATAAAAGTCTTTTTATTTTTTTCATTTCAAGGGATGGAGAGAGGAAAAGCATGAGTGTTGAGAGGTAATGTTTTATTACTAATTATTCATAATTTGTATAATTTTAAACTAATTTTTAATAAAATATAACTGAAACTTTAAAAATCTATTTGTAAACCAGATAACAATTTTTAGCAGTTGACACCCCTAAAGTAAATATTCTTGTACAATGCTTTATTATTTTTGCTTGCTATGCTCTCAATAGGAAAAAAAAAATTTAACTGTTTTTTTTAAAATTGATAATTCCTTTGAAAACTTTATATTCTTAAATATGACTAATCAAGACAACATGCTGCTGCTGCTGCTAAGTCGCTTCAGTCGTGTCCGACTCTGTGCGACCCCATAGATGGCAGCCCACCAGGCTCTGCCGTCCCTGGGATTCTCCAGGCAAGAACACTGGAGTAGGCTGCCATTTCCTTCTCCATGTTTTTTTTTTAATGTTAGTTTTCTTCCTATTCAATGAAAACCAAGAATTTTAGGATTCCAAATCTTAATTTCTAGGTTTGTTTATAAGAAAAATAATACTTAGTTGTTAATTTAAGATATGATAATGGAAGTTCTTCCTGAAGTTCTTCAAATACTGGTAAATGACTGAAGGCACCAAGTAGTGAGATCCTGATGAACGAGAGCTTAGAGGTGATCTCATTCAGTGGTTTACAGTCCTGTTTGGAAGTCAGATGAAATCTTGATGGAACCTTATTGTCTTGGGATATAAGTCATTGTCTGAGAAGTCTCTCACTTATCTCCTCAAGGAACCACAGTCCCCACTAAGACATTTAAGAACCTCGGACCGAGACACCTCTGGTGGTCCAGCGGTTAAGGGTCTGCCTGCCGGGCAGGGGACATGGGTTCCATCCCTCGTTGGGGGAGCTAATATCCCCCGTGCCACAGAGCAGTAAGCCCATGCTCTGCCACTACAGAACCTGCGCTGCAGCTCCTGAAGCCTGAGAGCCTAGAGCCTGTGCTCTGCAACAAGCGAAGCCGCCGCAGTGAGAAGCGCACGCACCGCAGCTAGAGAGTGGCCCCCACTCGCTGCAGCTAGAGAAAGCCTGCACACAGCAACAGCACAGCAAAAAAAAGAACCTTGGGCCTACTCTAAGGTTGTGTCCATTTTGCACATGTATAATGTGTGATCAGAAAACCTGAATAACTTTTCTAAAACAACGCCCTCCGTAAATGACTTGATAAAAATTGCTGTTTCAGGCTGTGATTTACATAAGAGCAATCAAAGGAAAGGACTCCCCTGGTGGCTCAGCAGTAAAGAATCATCCTGCACTGCAGGACATAAGAGATACAAGTTCAATCCCTGAGTCGGGAAGATTCCCTGGAATAAGGCATGGCAACCCACTCCAGTATTCTTGCCTGGAGAATCCTATGGACAAGGGAGCTGGCAGGCTCCAGTCCATTGGGCCACTAAGGGACAGACATGACTGAAGCTACTCAGCACGCACGCACGCACATATGCAACCAAAGGAAAAGAGGGGGGAAAGCTTCAAATGTGAGAGAGCGTTGTCCTATTTCCTATTTAATGATTTTTTTCCCTCCTATTTTGTCTTCTATTTTGTTATTGAGAACATTGCTTGCTGTATAAGAATATTAACTAATATTACTATTTCTTAAGAAAGGGGCAGCAAACCAATAAGAAAAAATGAACAGAGATCCAATTAGTTAGTGGAAGAGAAGGTACAAATGGCCTTACAAACATGTGAAAATAATCCCAGTCTCTTATTTAAGAAGTACAGATTAAAAATTATCTGAGATAGCATTTTTCATTAATCAAGCTGGCAAAGAACACACTCCATTGGCAAAACTATGTGAGTGAAAAAGGTGTTAAACTGTAAAGGAGAGTGTGCTCGTTGCTAATTAGTGGTTCTGAAGGTCAGAAGTCCTAAAACTAAGGTGTCAGCAGAGTTGCATTCCCTCTAGAGGCTCCAGAGCAGATCCATTTCCTTACCAAAAGCTTCTAGAGGCCACTTGCATTCTTTGGCTCATGGCACCGTTCTCCATCTTCAGATCCCACAATTTTGTCTTTCTTTGACTCTTACCCTCCTACCTCGTAAGGAACCGAGGGATTACACTGAACCTACCTAGATAATTGAGGATCATCACCCCCATTTTGATTTAGCCACATGTGTAAAATTCCTTTCACCATGTAAAGTACTAGATTCTGAGAGATTAGGATTTAGACATCTTTTGGGACCATTATTTTGCCTACCACAGGGAGCAAGTGATTTTGTCTATCAAGATATAGATACTCATGTACTTTGATCCCACTATTCTCTTCATCTAGAGATTCATTCCACAGGTGTCATTACATGTCATTTTACACATGTACAAGGTGGTGAATTGCATTTTTTTAATAATAGCAAAAGGTTGGAAATAACCTAAGTTTCTACAAATAGAGGATTGGTTAAATGATCTTACATGTTTAAGTTAGGATATCATGCTGCCCTATAAAGGGCTTCCCTGGTGGCTCACCTGGTAAAGAATCTGCCTGCAATGCAGGAGACCCCAGTTCAATTCCTGGGTCGGGAAGATCCCCTGGAGAAGGGATAGGCTACCCACTCCAGTATTCTTGGGCTTCCCTGGTGGCTCAGCTGGTAAAGAATCTGCCTGCAATGCAGGAAACCTGGGTTCGATCCCAGGGTCAGGAAGGTCCCCTGGAGGAGGGCATGGCAACCCTCTCCAGTATTTGCCTGGAGAATCCCTAAGGACAGAGGAGCCTGGCGGGCTGCAGTCCATGGGGTCGCAAAGAGTTGGACATGACTGAGCGACTAAGCACAGCACAGCACAGCTGCCATATAAAAATGAGGAAATTATTTACTTATAGGGAACTCACCAGGATGAATGAGAAAAGTAAAGTGGTAAACAGTGTCTGATATTTTACTATTTATGTAGGGGAAGTGTTTGCTTGTTTATAACTTTTATAACATACTTTTTATATGCATACAGTATTCTAGATGAACAAACAATAAATAGGAAGCTGGCAGTGTTGGTTGCCACTGGGAAGGAGAACTGGATTGCTGTGAGCAACTGGGTTAGAAGAGGCACTTTTCGCTAAATGACTCTTTAGGGTTTGCTCAGGGTTTTTTACTGGTTATCCTGCTCTTTTTAGTGTCTTCCTCTTTTTCCTTAATATGACCTTCACCACCCATGTGCAAATGAACTCACAAGTTCTACATTTAATCTTACCATCCCATTTCCAATTGTCTATTAAACAACTTTATATAGGAGCCATGAACCAACCCCGTAAATCTACTTGACGATAATTCTCTTCAGACAATATTCATGCAATAATTGGAATGATATTCTCATTTGTACTTTCTTAAGACAGTCCTCTGTAACAAAGTCTGTATACCTATATATCCTAATGTTTTGTAAGTTCTTGGGGCATTATCCTTATATGTGGGTGACTTTAATCATCTTTTAAAAATATTATAGAGAACAAATGTACCTTTGCTAATCAGTTTAGCTATAAATAATCTCCTATTATTTAGGAAGATCTTGAATATTTTTACTTAATTATATCTTAGTGTATCTGAAAATTTTATTCAGTACTACAGAAAGTGTATCTTAATTCTAGGCCATTTGCATGTACTATATCATTTCTAAATTATCCTGAATTGTAGTTTACTTTGTGCACCCAAATCATTCTTGTCTTTGTAGGACATTCAGTGAGATAAGTAAAGCAGAAGAACAGTACAGCTTGTGCCAAGAACTTTGCAGTGAACTTGCTCAAGATCTGCAGAAAAAGGGACTTAAGGTACTTTATTTTTATGTGGAATTCTTAGTTTTCTAAATTTTTAGTAATAAAAAGCAACCTTAAACTGAGAGTTAGATTTTGCATTTAAAAACAAATTCAGTTTGGTTCAGTTCAGTCGCTCAGTTGTGTCCGACCCTTTGCAACCCCATGAATTGCAGCACGCCAGGCCTCCTTGTCCATCACCAACTCCCGGAGTTCACTCAAACTCACATCCATCGACTAGGTGATGCCATCGAGCCATCTCATCTTCCGTCATCCCCTTCTCCTCCTGCCCCCAATCCCTCCCAGCATCAGAGTCTTTCCAGATGAGTCAACTCTTCGTATGAGGTGGCCAAAGTATTGGAGTTTCAGCCTCAGCATTAGTCCTTCCAATGAACACCCAGGACTGATCTCCTTTAGAATGGACTGGTTGGATCTCCTTGCAGTCCAAGGGACTCTCAAGAGTCTTCTCCAACACCACAGTTCAAAAGCATCAATTCTTCGGCACTCAGCTTTCTTCACAGTCCAACTCTCACATCCATACATGACCACTCGAAAAACCATAGCCTTGACTAGACGGACCTTTGTTGGCAAAGTAATGTCTCTGCTTTTGAATATGCTGTCTAGGTTGGTCATAACTTTCCTTCCAAGGAGTAAGCATCTTTTAATTTCATGGCTGCATTCACCATCTGCAGTGATTTTGGAGCCCCAAAAAATAAAGTCTGACACTGTTTCCACTGTTTTCCCATCTATTTGCCATGAAATGATGGGACCAGATGCCATGGTCTTCATTTTCTAAATGTTGAGCTTTAAGCCATCTTTTTCACTCTCCTCTTTCACTTTCATCAAGAAGCTCTTTTGTTCTTCTTCACTTTCTGCCAAAAGGGTGGTGTCATCTGCATATCTGAGGTTATTGATATTTCTCCTGGCAATCTTGATTCCAGCTTGTGTTTCTTCCAGTCCAGCGTTTCTCATGATGTACTCTGCATAGAAGTTAAATCAGCAGGGTGACAATATACAACCTTGACATACTCCTTTTCCTGTTTGGAACCAGTCTGTTGTTCCATGTCCAGTTCTAACTGTTGCTTCCTGACCTGCATACAGATTTCTCAAGAGGCAGGTCAGGTGGTCTGGTATTCCCATCTCTTTCGGAATGTTCCACAGTTTATTGTGATCCACATAGTCAAAGGCTTTGGCATAGTCAATAAAGCAGAAATAGATGTTTTTCCGGAACTCTCTTGCTTTTTCCATGATCCAGCGGATGTTGGCAATTTGATCTCTGGTTCCTCTGCCTTTCCTAAAACCAGCTTGAACATCTGGAAGTTCACGGTTCACATATTGCTGAAGCCTGGCTTGAAGAATTTGGAGCATTACTTTACTAGCGTGTGAGATAAGTGCAGTTGTGCAGTAGTTTGAGCATTCTTTGGCATTACCTTTCTCTGGGATTGGAATAAAAAGAGTTCTTATCCTCAGTAGAAACAAATTGAATTCTGACCCTTAACTGAAACCTGTGATGAGGTCATTTTATGAGGAGCAGCTTACAAGGCTGGAGTGACTACAATATATTTCCAGAGGAGTTTATATTACTTTGGGAGTACATTTGAATTAAGTTCAAAATCCGAGTTATATTGGCACTANCTCTCCTCTTTCACTTTCATCAAGAGGCTTTTTAGCTCCTCTTCACTTTCTGCCATAAGGGTGGTGTCATCTGCATATCTGAGGTTATTGATATTTCTCCTGGCAATCTTGATTCCAGCTTGTGTTTCTTCCAGTCCAGCGTTTCTCATGATGTACTCTGCATAGAAGTTAAATCAGCAGGGTGACAATATACAACCTTGACATACTCCTTTTCCTGTTTGGAACCAGTCTGTTGTTCCATGTCCAGTTCTAACTGTTGCTTCCTGACCTGCATACAGATTTCTCAAGAGGCAGGTCAGGTGGTCTGGTATTCCCATCTCTTTCGGAATGTTCCACAGTTTATTGTGATCCACATAGTCAAAGGCTTTGGCATAGTCAATAAAGCAGAAATAGATGTTTTTCCGGAACTCTCTTGCTTTTTCCATGATCCAGCGGATGTTGGCAATTTGATCTCTGGTTCCTCTGCCTTTCCTAAAACCAGCTTGAACATCTGGAAGTTCACGGTTCACATATTGCTGAAGCCTGGCTTGAAGAATTTGGAGCATTACTTTACTAGCGTGTGAGATAAGTGCAGTTGTGCAGTAGTTTGAGCATTCTTTGGCATTACCTTTCTCTAGGATTGGAATAAAAAGAGTTCTTATCCTCAGTAGAAACAAATTGAATTCTGACCCTTAACTGAAACCTGTGATGAGGTCATTTTATGAGGAGCAGCTTACAAGGCTGGAGTGACTACAATATATTTCCAGAGGAGTTTATATTACTTTGGGAGTACATTTGAATTAAGTTCAAAATCCGAGTTATATTGGCACTAAACAATAAGGCAAAGAGAAGGATTTCTCTAGAACTGTACTTTTTTAAATGCCTTTCCAATTATCGTTTAATGTCACAGTCAGGTAGACAGTGACTTTGTGGAATAGGCATTTTGTTTCAAGGCCTTAATCCAGGTTGCTTAATACATTGAGAACAAAACCTGGAAGTCTTTGAACTTTGTGTTTTATAATATTCACTCACAACGACCTATGTTTAGTATTTTTCCAACACTCTCAAAACAGAGGTGGAGTTATTACAAAGTGTAATACAAAAGTATTAAAAAGTTATTACAAAGAAAGGGCCATCTGATGAATACTTTCTTATAATTCTTCTCTATTATACCTTAAATATAAAGAGAGTTCCTTTTTAAAAAAATTTAAATATTCTTTTAATTTTAGAATCATTTCAGATTTATAAAATAGTTACAAAGAAAATATAGAGACTTCCAGTATACCCAGTTTCCCTCATTGTTAACATCTTATATTATCATAGTGTACGTTTCTACAGTACAGAATAAAGTTAACAGAAATGACCAGTTAACTTTGCCCTTTATATAATAAAAGTCTTTCATAAAAAATCAGTTGGGGAGGAAAGCAATAATTACTGACTAAAATAGGATTTTTAGATTTCTTATGGATTTTATTTATTCTTTATGACTATATTCATTACCATNCTACAGTACAGAATAAAGTTAACAGAAATGACCAGTTAACTTTGCCCTTTATATAATAAAAGTCTTTCATAAAAAATCAGTTGGGGAGGAAAGCAATAATTACTGACTAAAATGGGATTTTTAGATTTCTTATGGATTTTATTTATTCTTTATGACTATATTCATTACCATGTTTTGTAAATAATTGATTATACTTCCATACTCTCTGTACATAAGAGACCTTTCTGAATTTTTCTAACATGTAAAGAACTTTTTTTCTAGAAGTTAAAGAGCTATATAAAATAA
Source organism: Capra ibex (assembly GCA_006410555.1). Taxonomy (NCBI): domain Eukaryota; kingdom Metazoa; phylum Chordata; class Mammalia; order Artiodactyla; family Bovidae; genus Capra; species Capra ibex. The sequence goes on along the minus strand of SJYO01034137.1, from coordinate 74,563,091 downwards.
TGTATTCTGTTTGTTACAGGGTAGAACTGTTACCATTAAGCTAAAGAATGTGAATTTTGAAGTAAAAACTCGTGCCTCTACAGTTCCAGCTGTTGTGTCAACTGCAGAAGAAATATTTGTTATAGCTAAAGAACTGCTAAGAACAGAAATTGATGCTGATTTTCCACATCCCTTGAGATTAAGACTTATGGGTATGACTTTTACTGTTTTTCATGAAAATCTGCAAGACATTTCCAAAGAGTCAATTTGAGAAGTAGTCTCACCTCCATTTCACTTCTTGGACCCATTCAGGGAGTTGTATTTTTTCTACTTCCGTTTTGCTTGATACTTAGAACCTGATGCATGTGAAGCCATGATCACTAGTTTAATTCCTGTAAGAATCAGTTAGAGTCATTCTTTTCCTTCAATACTTACTGAGATCCTTGGAGTTAGGCATTTTTCAAAATTTTAAACTTCAAATTTTAGAAAGCAAATTCAGTACATGTTGAGTATATTGTGTAATACTCCTTTGGGATCTGAGGCAGCACTTTATGATCAAACATTTTATTATTTCTGTAGCAAAACAAAAAACATTCACACTGAGTTGTAAAGACTCTAAATAGCTTCACATCAATCTTGTCATCAGTTACCATTTGTTGCTGACAATTTTCAGAGGTTTTAGATTTCAGAATTACAGAGAAAGGATTGTGGCACTATCAAACCACATATCTAGCCATCATGGGGTAAAAAAAACAAACAAACCACGTTTCCAAAGTGAACAAGTGAGAGAATGTTTAGGGTTAAGCACTCCAGATGCCAACTTTACTGCTAAGAATGGGGGTCATCAGCCATACTTTCACATATGAAAGATAGCACACATGGAAGTCAATTTGAATATAGTATGTTAACTAAAAAAGCTGAAGAGTAGATGTTAATAGCAGCTTTATTTATAATTACCAAAACTTGGAAGCAACCAAGATAGTAGGTGAATGGAGATTGTGGTACATCCAGACAACAGAATATTATTCAGCACATAAAAGAAGTGATCTATTGGGATAGAGGATGGGGGAGAATAGAAGAAAGGTAATGAGCTGTCAAATGATGAAAAGACATGGAGGAAACTTAAATGTATATTTTTAACTTAAAGAACCAATGTGAAAGGCTACAATGCTGTATGATTCCAATATAGGAAATTCAAAAATTTCCAATATAGGATAAAGCAAAATGGTAGAGATCTGAAAAGATCAGTCATTGTCAAGGGTGGGGTCGGGGGGAATAGGCAGAGCACAGAGGATTTCTAGGGCAGAGAAACTATTCTGTATGGTGCTATAATGGTGGACACATGTCATTATACCTTTGTTAAAATCCAGACTGTACAACACCAAGAGTGAACCGTGATGTAAACTGTGGACTGTGAATAATGTCATCTCAGTGTAGGTTCATTGGTTGTAACAGCTGTTCCACTCTGGTGGAAGATGTTGATTGTGGAGGAGTTTATGCATGTGTGGACGCAGGGTATATATGAGAACTCTCTGTACTTTATATCCAACTTTGCTGAGAACCTAAAATTATTCTAAAAAATAGAGCCTATTGCAAAAAAGGAGCTAAAGAATCAATGCAATAGACTCCAATTAGTTACTCGGTATTTAATGGTATCGTGAGTCACATATTAATGGAAAGACCTATATATATATATATAATCATGCTAACTCCAATAGATACTTACTATTTAGTATACCCAGCATTATAAAGAGAGTAAATTTCTATTCATAATACCACCTTTGGAAAAGTATCCTTTAATTCAGAGAATATGCAGTATTGCTTATTATTTTTGGCTAAACAGGCTTTTTAATAAGTGTCACAATACTATTACGCAAAATGTCTTTATGCTTTACAGTTGAGTTGGTTTTGTTGAAATGGATTAATTATGGTTGGTTTAATTTAGGGGTGCGGCTCTCTGGTTTTCCCAATGAAGAGGAGAAGAAACACCAACAAAGGAGCATTATTGGCTTCTTACAGCCTGGAAACCAAGCCCTTCCAGCCACTGGGTGTATACTAGAGAAAACTGACAAAGATCAGTTTCTAAAACCTGCACAAATGTCTCATAAGAAGAGTTTCTTTGATAAAAAACGATCTGAAAGGAAAGCAAGCCCTCAAGACACATTTACATGTGAAACCATAAATAAACAAAGTTTGCAAACATCACAGTCATTCCAAGTTTTAAACAAGAAGATGAGTGAGAATTTAGAAACAGTGGAGAAATCACATAACTGTCAGACATTTATCTGTCCTGTTTGCTTTAGGGAGCAAGGAAGCATCAGTCTAGAAGCCTTCAATAAACATGTAGATGCATGTCTTGATGGACCTTCCGTCAGTGGAAACTCCAAAATGTCCTCGTGTTCCCACGCTTCCTCTACAGAAGTAAACGAGAAAGAAAGTGTATGTGATTCTGTTTCTCTCTGTGAGAAGCAGGGTTATGAAACCCACCAGAAGAATACAGAGATCACGTCAGTAGATCCTGTAGAGATGGTAGAGACTACCAGTAAACCATCAAATACAGAAGATACAAGTGCTTTAAGTAATAAGCCCAGCGAAGAGGAATATTCTGGTCTTTCGAGCAAATCATTTAATATGGAACACTGTCCTCAGAATTCTTGTACTGTTTCATTGGAAAATGAAGATGTTGGGTCATTAAGAAGGCAAGAATCCCCCCAACCTAATTCATATGAAGTCATCAGTGACCAAGTTCTAGTTTGTCCCGTTTGTGACCTAGAACAAAAGACTTCCGATCTTACCCTATTCAATGTGCATGTAGATGTTTGCTTAAATAAAGGCATTATCCAGGAACTGAGAAAGGATAAGATTAATCCGTGTAACCAACCCAAAGAAAGCACCAAAAGTACTGGTGAGTTTATGGGGTTTTTTTAAGAGCTTGATTTTCTAGGAATGTTTTATTAAAATTCAGATTGCTATTAAATCTAAAACATATACCTTTAAAGGGATAGTTTGTGTATGTTGCCACTTACGAAAATGTTAGTTACCTTACCATGGGCTAGAATTAGCTGAAGCCATTAGATTTGAAATTTGGGGAAATCTTTGGTTTAGGCTTGACTTAGCAGAGAGTGAACTTAAAGGTTTAGGGAACTGAGTAATCTAATCCAAAAAGAAACTCCTTCAGAGAACGTTTGCCAAGGCACAGTGGTAAATTAACTATAATTATATGGCCAGAAAGCCTGTTTAACTTGCTTTCTGGTAGTTCTGACTCTGACCCAGCTTCCAAATTAGCTGCAAAACTAATGAAATAAGTAAATTAGAAAGAAATTATTTATAAATTCAAACTGTGTAGTCCTAAAGAGATTTTTATTATCTTTAATCAGTTAACTTTAACTCTTTAAATCTTTAGGAACCGTTTTTACTATTTCATGTTATTCATTATGCGTTATCTTCCCTCTAAAGATAACTCAGGCAAAGTGCAGAAGACTGGAAACAAAGCAAAAAGGTATGGCTAATTTGAGTTTTAATAAAGGTGGCCAAGAAATTGTTATATTTTGAAGTCTGATTTTTAGGAAATGTTAAAATTTGCTTGTATAAATCATTAAGTAAAAGTTTTAAAATCAGTTATTTGCGTAAGCAATTTAAAAAAATCTCTTCATGGGTTTGACTTTGTGCTTCTCTGTTGTTATTGGTCTTCTTCGTGCATTTTAATCACGTGCTCTGTTTTATTCCAGGCCAGGATCGCTGACAAAGTACTCAGCATCAAAGAAAACAAAAGGGAACAACCCCAAACACACTCTTGATATATTTTTTAAATGAATGTTGAACATTTTATCCATTTTTGATTTAAACCTGTTATTTTATAATAACTGGATGTATCCTTCCCTGTTTCAAGCTTACAGATTCATTTAGTGAAAAGCGAGTACAATAATCCCTTTGTATAAATTTGGAATATATAGTAATTTACTTCTGTATACTTCTTTTGATAACAATGAGAATTTCGCTTTCAGTTATACTTCAGTTAGATAATTCTGTTAGAGATAATTTTAAAATGAAAAGTTGGGAATGAGATCAGGAAGTGATTTCTTTATTATGTTTTATAGTGCATATAAAAACATTTATAAGGGCTTTCAGAGGTTCAGGTAAAACTATCATAGCATAAGAATTTTTTAGCACTTAAACACTTTGTTGGCACTGGATGCTCTGCTTGATCTTAGTATCCTCAACAACTTTGAATAATTATTTTTAGCTCCTAGTATCTTCAGATACCTCATGAGGATTCGTTACTAATATTTATCATAAGTTCTATGAAGAGTATTAGCTTAGCAGAGTTAGCCTGCATGCTTTTGTTACCTTCAGGAAAATAATATCACAGTATTATTTTCTGTGTTAAAAGAACTTTTGTTTAAAATATGCTTATTCATTTTATTTTTTTAATTTAAAATTTCTTTATCCAATGATAAGCACTTATTCACTTTAAAAAATATTTAAGATTCACATTATTTTATCTAGGACTTTTAAATGGCAATATTTCATTTCTTGGCAGTTGTATTTGTACTTTACACAGATCTGTAAAAAATAAGAATAAATTGTGCACTCTATTTTTATCATTTCTAGAGAAGAATGTGCAGTTCAAAAGATTAATGTGTTTTAAACACCTCATTTATCTTAGTTCTGTTTCTATCATGTTTTTATTAATATTCATGAAAGAAGACAGCTTAACAATTGTTAGCTTAAGTAGTTGCTCCAAATGCTGTCATGGTATCAAGAGTTTTTATGAGAAATAAAACAATTATTTAATAGAAACATGCAAATGGGACCCACTGTCTATTTCTGCTTTAAGGAACTGAATCTTTTATTCTCATATTTTTGTTTCTTCTTTTCATATTTGATAGCTCATTACATAATTGTATAAAGACATAATAATTTAGGAATAGTGTAAATGAGGATCTCACACTACCTTTGGCCAAAGTGGTAATTTGACTTTAAATAACTAGATAGTTTAAAATTAGGCTTAGTGTTTATTAGAATACCAATTTCATGCCTAATATTATTGTATGCTATGATGAATATCTAGTTATAGAACTGCGATTCTTGATCATGTGATTTACTTACATTAATTCTCTACAAAATTAAGTTCAATGAAGCACTGATTTATTGTATTGAGAAGTAAATAACACCATATTCTTTTCTATTTTAAGTTTATTTTTATTGATTTTTCAACATTAGAGTAAATACTAAATTATTTTCGTTTAGATTGTTCACTTAATGAAATGTTATCATTTAGTAATATTTAATAAAAATTTCAAATGAAACTTTAAATGTTTAATTTTTTAGCCATAGAAATGGTTTCTTTACTTTTCCACTCTTTTCCTACCTCTGTTACTTTCAGTCTTATTTTCTTTGCCTAGAATTTTCTCCACATCCTTTTCTGTTTTATCTAATAATCTAACTCATTTTATTATAATTTTGTTTGGGGGACATTAAAAAAAACACAGCAAAACCACAAAGAATAAGCACCTATAATCTTACCTATGTGGAGGGTGACAATATAGGGAGCCACTTGGGAGAACACATTTGCAACACATATAATTTACAGAATACTAGTATTCAGAATGTATATAATCCAGAATACACAAAGGATTCCTATGAATCAGTAAGAAGAAGACAACCAATAGACATTTGGTCAAAAGCCTTTAAATGGCACTTTACACAGAAATCCAGATATCCAAGAAACATGAAAACATCCTCAGCCATTTTAGTAATGGGGAAATGGGGGGAAAAAACCTCAAAGAGACATTATAGCATCTCTCCCAGATTCGTAAGAATGAAAGGGTCTAATGGTTGTTTTGCTGATGATGTGGAGCAATATGAACTCCTTGAAAAAGTATTTAATTATGTATATGGCTGCGCCGGATCTTAGTTGCAGCGCTCAGGATCTCAGTCTTCGTTGCGGCACATGGAATCTTTATTTGCTGCAAGCGTGTAGGCTCTAGTTCCCTGGCCAGAGAGGGAAGCCAGGCCCACTGTGTTAGGAGCTCGGAGTCGGAGCCGCTGGACCGCCAGGGAAGTCCCTGTGAGCTCTTACTCTGAAAACAACCTCTTTGGAAAACAGTCGGCCCTTCCGTGGTAACTCTGAAGTTGTGTGTACTCGATGTGTAGCTGCACTCCTGTACATATGCTGGTTGTCTTCCATGTGCCCTCCTGATTGATTCTGTGCCCTTCAGCCTGCGCTACGTCCAGCGAGGCATCATGGCAGCAAGAAGCCACTGCACAAGGTTTCAAGGGAGAACGAGGAGGTTGGGTATTGCTTCTCTCATATAGCTTTCCAAAGCTGGTCAAGTCCCTTGAACAAAGGTCACAACCTCTTCATATCTTCATATGTCATTCCCTGCTCACTCCCTCTCCAGGCTCTGACAATCCTTTCCTTACCCTCACCCTTTTACCCTACAAGATGGCAATAGAGTCTTGCCCTTATGAGCCCTCCAGGTACTGCCCCATCTTTTGTGCTTTCCTCACACCCTGCCCAGGTGGTGCTAGTGGTAAAGAACCCGCCTGCCAATGCAGAGAAATAAGAGATGCAGTTGGATCCCTGGGTTGGGAAGACCCCCTGAAGGAGGTCATGGCAACCCACTCCAGTATTTTTGCCTGGAGAATCCCATGGACAGAGGAGCCTGGCGGGCTATAGCCCATGGGGTCACAAAGAGTCGGACATGACTGAAGCGACTTAGCACAGCACGCACAACCTGCCCACACTTTTGTAAATGGTCCCCTTTTTAAAACTCATCTCAAAATACAAGGTTTCTTTTTTTTCCTGCCAGGACCGTAACTGATACAATGTCTTGGGATAACTATTGAACATGTTTTTAGGAAGCATTTGCAAGGTTACACATAGCAGCACTGTAATAACCAAAAAATATGGAAATAAGCCTAATAGTCAACATTGATAGACTAAATTCTACCATTGTATTTCATGTAGATTCAAAGAAAAGAATTCTACGCATTAGTGAAAATGAAAGAATAGGTAATCAGAAGGTGGGTGAATATCACAAACATAATGTGGAGCAACAGAAGCAAATCCTAGAAGGATGCCATCAGCAAGATTCCATGCATGTTCAAAACAGTGTATAGTGCTTTAAGAATGTATTCATATAAGTCAAATTATAAACAGAACTATTGTCCCCAAGATAGAATAATGACCTGTGGGGAGAAAAGGGGATGTGATTGAGGAATGCACACGGAGCTGCTGAAACACTGCCAGCGCTCTCTTGTCTTAGGTGGTGACTGTGGGTGTTTACTTCTAAAATCTTATTTAAATTGTACATATATATTTTATATACTCTTGTTCATAAATGACCTATATCACAAGTTTTTTAAAAAGTCAGTGCTCGCTTCGGCAGCACATATACTAAAATTGGAACGATACAGAGGAGATTAGCATGGCCCCTGCGCAAGGATGACACACAAATTCATGAAGCGTTCCATATTTTACTACCTTATGACCCAGCAATCCCACTGCTGGGCATACACACCGAGGAAACCAGAATTGAAAGAGACACATGTACCCCTATGTTCATCGCAGCACTGTTTATAATAGCCAGGACATGGAAGCAACCTAGATGTCCATCAGCAGATGAATGGATAAGAAAGCTGTGGTACATATACACAATGGAGTATTACTCAGCCATTAAAAAGAATACATTTGAATCAGTTCTAATGAGGTGGATGAAACTGGAGCCGATTATACAGAGTGAAGTAAGCCAGAAAGAAAAACACCAATACAGTATACTAACGCATATATCGGAGAAGGCAATGGCACCCCACTCCAGTACTCTTGCCTGGAAAATCCCATGGACAGAGGATCCTGGAAGGCTGCAGTCCATGGGGTTGCTGAGGGTCGGACACGACTGAGCGACTTCACTTTCACTTTTCACTTTCATGCATTGGAGAAGGAAATGGCAATCCACTCCAGTGTTCTTGCTGGGAGAATCCCAGGGACGAGGGAGCCTGGTGGGCTGCCGTCTATGGGGTCGCGCAAAGTCAGACACGACTGAAGTGACTTAGCAGCAGCAGCAGCAGCAGGAACGCATATATATGGAATTTAGAAAGATGGTAATGATAACCCTGTACGCAAGACAGCAAAAGAGACACAGATGTATACAACAGTCTTTTGGACTCTGTAGGAGAGGGAGAGGGTGGGATAATTTGGGAGAATGGCATTGAAATATGTATAATATCATATATGAAATGAATCGCCAGTCCAGGTTCGATGCATGATATTGGATGCTCGGGGCTGGTGCACTGGGATGACCCAGAGGGTTGGTATGGGGAGGGAGGTGGGAGGGGGGTTCAGGATGGGGAACACGTGTATACCTGTGGCGGACTCATGTTGATGTATGGCAAAACCAATACAATATTGTAAAGTAATTAACCTCCAATTAAATAAATTTATATTAAAAAAATAAAAAATGTCAGAAACTTCTTTCTTTATTGAGGTGAAATTTTCCTCCATCTCTGCAGGTATTTGACTCAATAGAGAAAAGGTACATTTCTCTCTGCTAGGACTTTGCTGAACACAGCCTGAAAGAGCCATCCCTTGTTAACATTTTCAGTTTTTCTCCTAACATTTCCCCTAATGCTACAACCACAGCAGAATGTGGTCTACTCTCCAGGGTCAAATTGTCAAAGTTGACCAAACAATTTGTCATCTCCAAACAAGTCACCATCTTTCCAGCCTATGAAATGTGTCCCCATTCCTCAAAGTCCCTCCCTTAAACACTAAGTCAGTTCTGTATATTGGGTTTTGTTTCAGCACCCTACTTTTTTTATCATCACTTCAGAATTTCATTTCAGCTGTGAGTTACAGAAGCCCAATCTGTTTCTTTAAAAAAAAAAATCAGTTCTAGTTTTCCCATGAAACATGAATTTCATTGGTTAGCGTTAGCTCAGTAATTCAAAGATAGGTTCACAGTCTAATTTTCTTGGCCTCACATGGCCAGCTTCTGGTCACAAGATGGATGGGCTTCTCCATGTCCAGCCTTACACGTGAATTCCAGGTAGGAAGACAAGGAAGTGAAAAGGATAAAAGGGCAATGAGTCTGTCCCAGTTTAAGGAGCTTTCCTGGAAGCCCTACGTAACAATTTCCACTTCCATCTCATTGGCCAAACTGTCACGTGGCTTCCTCATACTAAAGGGAACCTGGAAATGTAATTTTTAGCAAGACACATTGCTACACCCAAACAAAAGCAGGTTCTGTTAGTAAACTGTCTCACCTATAAAAAACTATATAAATCATTCCATTTAATGGTGACATTTTAGAAGCACTCCTTAAGAATAACACAAGGGTATCCTCTGTTGTTTTGCTGGAGTCAATTCAATAAATAAGATGAATTAAAAACTGGAAACAAAAACTTTATTGTCAGATGTGTTTGTATTTTTTAAAATCTACATTTAATAAAGGAGTTCAAGGTTATGGCTACAAGATCAATGTACAAAATCAAGAGCATTCCTGTATAACAATAATAGCAAATTAGGCCATGTAATAAACATAATCTCTTTCATGATAATAATCTATAAGGGACCTATGGGGTCTGGGGAGGTGGGGAGGTGTCATCTATCTGAATTTGTTGAGTCCTTTAAAACTACCAAATATATTACTGAAAGACAAACAGTATGTCTGAGGAAATTAAAGAGTGATCCTAGTCAGGAAGAATAGCTATTTTAGAGATAACTATTCTCCCCTAATTCTGTAAGTTCAATAAAACTCAAAACAAAACTTCTCATGGTTTTTCTTAGAAGTTGTTAAGTAGATCCTAAATTTCATATGGAAGAGCAAAGGCCCAAGAATAACAAGGCAGAACAGGCCCTAGTACATATCAACATTTATTAACAAGCTGTAGTAATTAATACCATATACTAATAGAGTCATATTACCACTACTGAATTGGAAAGACTGATGCTGAAGCTGAAGCTCCAATATTTTGGCCAATTGATGCGAAGAGCTGACTCATTGGAAAAGACCCTGATGTTGGGAAAGATTGAGGGCAGGAGGAGAAGGGGGTGGCAGAGGATGAGATGGTTGGATAGCATCACTGACTCCATGGACATGAGCTTGAGCAAACTCCAGGGGACAGTGAAGGACGGGGAAGCCTGACGTGCTATAGTCCATGGGGTCACAAAGAGTTGGACACAACTTAGTGACTTAACAACAGCAACAATAGAGTAGTATTGGCATGGGTATATACATTTCAGACAACTCAGTACAAAAAGTATGTGCTATTTAATAAACCGTGCCTGAGGTGCTGCTGTCCATGAGGTTGCAAAGTCAGACGCAATTTAGCGACTGAACAAATTGTGCCTAAACTCTGACCTTCCAACTGATTTCTCAGCTTTTCCTGCTCTAAACCATTTTGTACATTTATTGCACATTAGCCACAAACGACGTTTTCATAATGTCACCATTATGTTAGAAACAAAAGATGTCAAAAGCTCTCAGCTCTGTCCAGGATCAGTGGGAGTTGAGAAGAAAGGTAGGATTTTCAGCATATGATGATTTCTGCGGTGCAAACGGGCTTCCCTGGTGGCTCAGCAGTAAAGAAAACACCTGCAGTGCAGGAGACACTGGTTCAATCCCTGGGTCAGGAAGGTCCCCTGGGGAGGAGAACACGGCAACCCACTCCAGTATTCTTGCCTGGAGAATCTCATGGACAGAGAAGCCTGGCAGGCTACACAATCCATGCGGTGGCATAGAGTCGGACACGACTGGAGTGACTGAGTGCACATGCGTGTGCAAATTCCATGACAGAGTTCAAGCTATTGACATGATGTCAATCAGCTCACAAAATTCCTAAAAATTTAACAATCGGCTCTTGGTTGCCAGTACAAATGAGCTCCTACAAATCACCGTCCTTGATGCACACTAAACTCAGGTTTGACCTTCAAGGACACTGAAGTCACACAGCATAGCTTGTAGTTTCCTCAATAAACCAAGCTGCTTCTCCCTTCTGGTCTCGTGGTCAGTTGCTCCCTCTGTCCAGAATGTGCTTCCTGAATGCCCCTTTGCCCTCTACATACACAATAAACATACATGACCATTCATCACAATTAGCCCAAGGATCACCATTCAGCCCAGGGACCACTTTCAGGAAATGGTCCCTGCGCTCTAGGAAAACTGGTCAGTCACTCCTTTGTGCCCCTGTTTCTGAAACGTTCTTTGCTGTGACTTTGCTGTGGTCTCTCTCTACTGGGTTGTAGGCTGCTAGAGATGCTGTCTCTCTCGTGAACTCTAAGCATGAAGCAAAAAGCCTGGCACTTAACAGGCGTTAACTATTATTTGTTGACATATAAATGAATAAATAATATTTGTCCAAAGACTGATGTCTGTTACTATCTTACCATATTTTCTTTGGAAAGACAGGGTGATGGCTGACATAGATGGCTGCACTCAAGCTGGGCCATAGGGATGGGCATTCCAGGAACAGGAAACTGCACTTCTTTTCCTTTATTGGGTAGGGGCTTGTTTTAGAAATGTTTTATTACTCTATTCTTTCGAGGTAGCTTGGAAATATTTGGAAAAAGGCTCAAAATATGACCATTAACCTAGGGCTTAAAAAAAATGCTTTTTTGAGGAAATACCTCATTTTCAAAAGTATCTGGTGCTGATTTTTTTTCCCCATTTTGAAAAGCACTTATATGTTAGAGCATCGCTGGTGCTGGTAGGATGTCCGTGGACTTCACAGAGAGGTGGCGTTTATACCCCTGGAGCAAAACTGTTTTTTTTGGTTGGATCATTAAGGGATAATCACCTTTGCTTTGTAAGACACAGTTGAATTACCAGTTGTTCAAGAAAAACTCAAAAGACATTATAGGGAGTATTGAAAACATAATCACATTTATTAAATCATAGTATTGGACTGTTCCGCTTACAAGTGTAAGGTAATTCATTTCCTAAAATTGTTGCTATCTACAGAAGGCTCAGGGAGACAGAAGATAATTCAGAGGCAAATAGTCTATACCCTTGCCATCTAATCGCAGTCTCTTAAGTTTGTCATTATTTCAAACTCACATACATCTACGTATACATAGGCACGTGACGTGAAGCCGCTCAGTCGTGGCCGACTCCTTGCAACCCCATTGACTGTAGCCCACCAGCTCCTCCGTCCACGGGATTTTCCAGGCAAGAGGACTGGAGTGGGGTGCCATGCATCAGCTCAGTTCAGTTCAGTCGCTCAGTCGTGTCTGACTCTTTGCGACCGCCAGGCCTCCCTGTCCATCACCATCTCCTGAGTTCACTCAGACTCACGTCCATCGAGTCCGTGATGCCATCCAGCCATCTCATCCTCGGTCGTCCCCTTCTTCTCCTGCCCCCAATCCCTCCCAGCATCAGAGTCTTTTCCAATGAGTCAACTCTTCACATGAGATGGCCAAAGTACTGGAGTTTCAGCTTTAGCATCATTACTTCCAAAGAACACCCAGAACTGATCTTTAGAATGGACTGGTTGGATCTCCTTGCAGTCCAAGGGACTCTCAAGAGTCTTCTCCAACACCACAGTTCAAACGCATCAATTCTTCGGCGCTCAGCCTTCTTCAGAGTCCAACTCTCACATCCATACATGACCACAGGAAAAACCATAGCCTTGACTAGACGGACCTTAGTCGGCAAAGTAATGTCTCTGCTTTTGAATATACTATCTAGGTTGGTCATAACTTTTCTTCCAAGGAGTAAGCATCTTTTAATTTCATGGCTGCAGTCACCATCTGCAGTGATTTTGGAGCCTCCAAAAATAAAGTCTGACACTGTTTCCACTGTTTCCCCATCTATTTCCCATAAAGTGACGGGACTGGATGCCATGATCTTCGTTTTCTGAATGTTGAGCTTTAAGCCAACTTTTAAGCCATCTATGCCATGCATAGATGTACATATACCTACTTTGTTTTGGGGGGCTCCAAAATCACCGCAGACGGTGTTTGCAGCCATGAAAACACTTGTTTTTTGGAAGAAAAGTTATGACCAACCTAGACAGCATATTAAAAAGCAGAAACATTACTTTGCCAACAAAGGTCCGTCTAGTCAAGGCTATGGTTTTTCCAGTAGTCATGTAAAGATGTGAGAGTTGGACTATAAAGAAAGCTGAGTGCTGAAGAATTGATGCTTCTGAACTGTGGTGTTAGGGAAGACTCTTGAGAGTCCCTTGAACTGCAAGGAGATCCAACCAGTCCATCCTAAAGGAAATCAGTCCTGAATATTCATTGGAAAGACTGATGCTGAAGCTGAAACTCCAATATGCTGGTCAACTGTTGTGAAGAACTGACTCTTTGGAAAAGACCCTGATGCTGGGAAAGATTGAAGGGGGGAAGAGAAGGGGATGACAGAGGATGAGATGGTTGGATGGCATCACTGACTCAATGGACATGAGTTTGAGTAAACTCTGGGAGCTGGTGATGGACAGGGAGACCTGGAGTGCTGCAGTCCCTGGGGTCGCAGAGTTGGCGATGACTGAGCAACTGAACTGAACTGATACCTACTAAACACACACACACACACACACACACACACACACACACGACCTCTGCCAAACGTATATCCGTTACTAATTTTGTCAGCCCTTATAACACCACTTCTTTTTATTCCTTTTGTCAAGTCTTCAACAGTTGCCTAATCTTTGGCCTTCCAATTTACTTCTCAGCTTTCACCAGTTTCTTTCCTTTCACTAAACCATAGACTATTCTTTCCTAACATCACTCTTATCTGTGTGTATGTGTGTGTGTCTGTGTGTGTGTGAACAAAAGAGGTGGGTCAGTTCTGGGGTCAAATCTAGTTCTGTTTTATGAGGCTTTTTTTCACTCTCAGAATATGCTAAACTAATTTAACTCCTAATTCAAGCACACTGTGTTTATGTATAGTAGGGATTCAGTGGCGATATCCTGGCTGTTCACTATTGTACATTTCTTCCTTATTATTTGAATTTTAGCTAGGCATACGATTGCCCAGCATAGTTTACTATATTTCATTAATTCTTTACTTTCTAAGCCACTACAGTCCACGGGGTCGTGAAGAGTTGGACACCACTGAGCCGCTAACACTCTCATTTTCAAGAAAGAAAGCATACCCAAGACGGGGAGGGCCAGCAGGTTACCACTGCATTAAACTGGGATACCAAGGTTTTCCATTTTCAAAGAGGGAACTGAGTCATACTTTATTCAAAAGAAAATTCTGGAAGTCCATTTAGAATTGATTCAGTACTGAAGATCGTATAGTGTTGGTTTTATAAAGCTACTTCGACAACTCCGAATTGTATACTATTCAGTTCAGTTCAGTCGCTCAGTCGTGTCCGACTCTTTGTGACCCCGTGGGACTGCAGCACGCCAGGCCTCCCTGTCCATCACCAACTCCCGGAGCTTGCTCAAACTCACGTCCATTGACTCGGTGATGCCATCCAACCATCTCATCGTCTGTCCTCCTCCCGCCTTCAATCTTCCCCAGCATCAGGGTCTTTTCCAATGAGTTAGCTCTTCGCATCAGGTGGCCAAAGTATTGGAGCTTCAGCTTCAGCATCAGTCCTGCCAATGAATATTCAGGACTGTTCTCCTTTAGGATGGACTGTTTGGATCTCCTTGCAGTCCAAGGGACTCTCAAGAGTCTTCTCCAAATTGTACTCAGAACCACCTACATGTGGCCGGGACTTTCCTCTTAATTTCTCACTGCAGGTGCTTCTGGCACAGCGCGCGCCCCACCTGAAGGCGGCCGCGCCCGGGCAGGACTGCAGCCCCAGGCGAGGCGCCCACCGCGGAGAGCGGCCCCTGGTGTGCGCGGCGCCCGAGCGGGCAGGTCCGCTCGCCCCAGGGCGCAGGGCGGCGGCGAGGGGGCTGCGGGAGGACCTGAGGCGCGCGGCGGCCGGCCCTAGAGGGGCCTGTCCCGGGGCCCCAAGCAAGAGCCGCCGCAGGAGGAGGCGGCGGCGGCCGGAAACGAGTTCCCTGAGTCCGGATACAGGTCTGGAAACTCCCTCGCGGGCGGCGCGGGGAGGGCCTGGGGAACCGGTTGAGCAGCTGCGGGTGCCCCAGGGACCCGAGCCCATCCTCACCCCCGCGCCTTAGGTGGGCTGGGTTTCAGCTTTGGGATCCACACCCTCCCAAGGGTTGGCTCACGTTTCTCAGGACGTTTGATTTCAGGTTAACCCTGCACTGTAGGTGGAAGGAAAGTGTTCCTCTTTCAAATTAAGGAAGAGGATTTTCCAAGAAATCATTCAGCCCTTTTACAAATAAGGAAATAGTTTTATGTGCTGTTATCTCCTACAGCCTGAGCCTTCACTAATTTATTGTGTGACCTCAAATAAGTCACCTAATTTTTCTGTACTTTAGTTTTTCAAGCATGGAGGGGTTCCTCTGTGCCTTGGGAATAAATTTCTAGCATAAACTGAGGGATGCTGTTTAAGAGTCTTTAAAGTTAAGCATGACAGGTCTCTTAACAGGCACACCATCCATGTCACCTCGCTGTGATGACCTCCTTTCCCAAAGACCAGCCTTGGGTGCAGAACATCAGTTTCTTAAGACAGTATTCAGTTAGTTCATCCATCCATCCATCCATCCATCCAGCTAGCCAGCCGTTCTTTCTAGAAATATTTTCAAGAAAGTACTACGTAAATTAGTGATCACATCATCATGATTATCTGGGTCGTGAAGATCTTTTTTGTACAGTTCTTCCGTGTGTTCTTGCCACCTCTTCTTAATCTCTTCTGCTTCTGTTAGGTCCATACCATTTCTGTCCTTTTTTTTTTTTTTCATTTCTGTCCTTTATCGAACTCATCTTTGCATGAAATGTTCCCTTGGTATCTCTGATTTTCTTGAAGAGATCTCTAGTCTTTCCCATTCTGTTGTTTTCCTCTATTTCTTTGCATTGATCGATGAAGAAGGCTTTCTTATCTCTTCTTGCTATTCTTTGGAACTCTGCATTCAGATGCTTATATCTTTCCTTTTCTCCTTTGCTTTTCACCTCTCTTCTATTCACAGCTATTTGTAAGGCCTCCCCAGACAGCCATTTTGCTTTTCTGCATTTCTTTTCCACCGGGATGGTCTTGATCCCTGTCTCCTGTGCAATGTCACAAACCTCATTCCATAGTTCATCAGTCACTCTATCTATCAGATCTAGGCCCTTAAATCTGTTTCTCACTTCCACTGTATAATCATAAGGGATTTGATTTAGGTCATACCTGAATGGTCTAGCGGTTTTCCCTACTTTCTTCAATTTAAGTCTGAATTTGGCAATAAGGAGTTCATGATCTGAGCCACAGTCAGCTCCTGCTCTTGTTTTCATTGACTGTATAGAGCTTCTCCATCTTTGGCTGCAAAGAATATAATCAATCTGATTTCGGTGTTGACCGTCTGGTGATGTCCATGTGTAGAGTCTTCTCTTGTGTTGTTGAAAGAGAATGTTTGCTATGACCAGTGCATTTTCTTGGCAAAACTCTATTAGTCTTTGCCCTGCTTCGTTCCGCATTCCAAGGCCAAATTTGCCTGTTACTCCAGGCCTGTTACTCTTTGCATTCCAGTCCCCTATAATGAAAAGGACATCTCTTTTGGGTGTTAGTTCTAAAAGGTCTTGTAGGTCTTCATAAAACCGTTCAACTTCAGTTTCTTCAGCGTGACTGGTTGGGGCATAGACTTGGATAACTGTGATATTGAATGGTTTGCCTTGGAGACGAACAGAGATCATGATGATGTGATCACTGATCTAGAGCCAGACATCTTGAAATGTGAAGTCAAGTGGACCTTAGAAAGCATCACTACGAACAAAGCTAGTGGAGGTGATGGAATTCCAGTTGAGCTGTTTCAAATCCTAAAAGATGATGCTGTGAAAGTGCTGCACTCAATATGCCAGCAAGTTTGGAAAACTCAGCAGTGGCCACAGGACTGGAAAAGGTCAGTTTTCATTCCAGTTCCAAAGAATGGCAATGGAAAGAATGCTCAAACTACCGCACAATTGCACTCATCTCACATGCTAATAAAGTAATGCTCAAAATTCTCCAAGCCAGACTTCAGCAATACGGGAACCATGAACTCCCTGATGTTCAAGCTGGTTTTAGAAAAGGCAAAGGAACCAGAGATCAAATTGCCAACATCCGCTGGATCATGGAAAAAGCAAGAGAGTTCCAGAAAAACATCTATTTCTGCTTCATTGACTATGCCAAAGCCTTTGACTGTGTGGATCACAGTAAACCGTGGAAAATTCTGAAAGAGATGGGAATACCAGACCACCTAACCTGCCTCTTGAGAAATCTGTATGCAGATCAGGAAGCAACAGTTAGAACTGGACATGGAACAACAGACTTGTTCCAAATAGGAAAAGGAGTACGTCAAGGCTGTATATTGTCACCCTGCTCATTTAACTTATATGCAGAGTACATCATGNGTGTTGACCATCTGGTGATGTCCATGTGTAGAGTCTTCTCTTGTGTTGTTGGAAGAGGGTGTTTGCTATGACCAGTGCATTTTCTTGGCAAAACTCTATTAGTCTTTGCCCTGCTTCATTCCGCATTCCAAGGCCAAATTTGCCTGTTACTCCAGGTGTTTCTTGACTTCCTACTTTTGCATTCCAGTCCCCTATAATGAAAAGGACATCTCTTTTGGGTGTTAGTTCTAAAAGGTCTTGTAGGTCTTCATAAAACCGTTCAACTTCAGTTTCTTCAGCGTGACTGGTTGGGGCATAGACTTGGATAACTGTGATATTGAATGGTTTGCCTTGGAGACGAACAGAGATCATGATGATGTGATCACTGATCTAGAGCCAGACATCTTGAAATGTGAAGTCAAGTGGGCCTTAGAAAGCATCACTACGAACAAAGCTAGTGGAGGTGATGGAATTCCAGTTGAGCTGTTTCAAATCCTGAAAGATGATGCTGTGAAAGTGCTGCACTCAATATGCCAGCAAGTTTGGAAAACTCAGCAGTGGCCACAGGACTGGAAAAGGTCAGTTTTCATTCCAGTTCCAAAGAATGGCAATGCAAAAGAATGCTCAAACTACCGCACAATTGCACTCATCTCACATGCTAATAAAGTAATGCTCAGAATTCTCCAAGCCAGACTTCAGCAATACGTGAACCATGAACTCCCTGATGTTCAAGCTGGTTTTAGAAAAGGCAAAGGAACCAGAGATCAAATTGCCAACATCCAACGGATCATGGAAAAAGCAAGAGAGTTCCAGAAAAACATCTATTTCTGCTTCATTGACTATGCCAAAGCCTTTGACTGTGTGGATCACAGTAAACCGTGGAAAATTCTGAAAGAGATGGGAATACCAGACCACCTAACCTGCCTCTTGAGAAATCTGTATGCAGATCAGGAAGCAACAGTTAGAACTGGACATGGAACAACAGACTTGTTCCAAATAGGAAAAGGAGTACGTCAAGGCTGTATATTGTCACCCTGCTCATTTAACTTATATGCAGAGTACATCATGAGAAACGCTGGACTGGAAGAAACACAAGCTGGAATCCAGATTGCTAGGAGAAATATCCATAACCTCAGATATGCAGCTGACACCACCCTTATGGCAGAAAGTGAAGAGGAGCTAAAAAGCCTCTTGATGAAAGTGAAAGAGGAGAGTGAAAAAGTTGGCTTAAAGCTCAACATTCAGAAAACAAAGATCATGGCATCTGGTCCCATCACTTCATGTGAAATGGATGGGGAAACAGTAGAAACAGTGTCAGATTTTTTTTGGGGGGGCTCCAAAATCACTGCAGATGGTGACTGCAGGCATGAAATTAAAAGACACTTACTCCTTGGAAGAAAACTTATGACCAACCTAGATGGCATATTCAAAAGCAGAGACATTACTTTGCCAACAAAGGTCTGTCTAGTACTGAGATTTTGTGCCCTTCAAGGGAAGGTCCTGCGTGCAGCAGCTAAGACCAGGTGCAGTTAAATAAATATTTTTAAGAAAAAGAAAGAGGAGTAAGACCAGACTATTTGAATATTAGGTATTGAAGAGGAGAGCGGATGATATTGGTGTGGTACACAGAACCAGTTCAGGCAAGGCCTTGATGCCCTGAGATAGGAACTTAAATTTGGTATTGTTGGTGTTTTAAAATTTTAGCCATTCTAACAGGTACGTATTAGTATCTCCTTGTGGTTTTATGTTTCCCTAATAGATAATGATGCTGAACATCTTCTCATGTGCTTTTTGCCATCTATATATCCTCTTTGGTTCCTCTTTGTTCCATTGAAGTCTTTTCCCTATTTTTAAATTGGATTTTGTTTTCTTACTGTTGAGTCATTTGTCAGATGTGTGATTTGCATATATGTTCCCCCAATCTATAGGTTGTCTTTTTTATTCTCTTAACAGTATTTTTCACAGAGCAAAGTTTGAAATTTTTCTAAGGTCCAATTTACTATTGTTTTCGTTTATGGTCATGCAGTTGGAGTTATGTGTAAGACAGAACTCTTTGCCTAATCCCAGTTTATGAAGTTTTTCTCCTGTATTTTCTTATAAAAGTTTTATGATTAAAAAAAAAAAAAACATTTCTTTGGCTTCACCAGCTCTTAGTTACAACTAAGCAAGCAGGATCTTGGATCTTTACTGTGGCATGTGGGATCTAGTTCCCTGACCAGGGAGGGCCCCCTGCCATGGGAACAGGAAGTCTTAACCACTGGACTACCAGAGAAGTCCCTTTTCAGCTCTTTCATATTCCAAAATTTTGGAGCCCCTCAAAAAAAGTCACTGCAGATGGTGATCGCAGCCATGAAATTAAAAGATGCTTACTCCTTGGAAGAAAAGTTATGACCAACCTAGATGGCATATTCAAAAGCAGAGACATTACTTTGCCAACTAAGGTCCATCTAGTCAAAGCTATGGTTTTTCCAGTGGTCATGTATGGATGTGAGAGTTGGACTGTGAAGAAGGCTGAGCGCCGAAGAACTGATGCGTTTGAACTGCGGTGTTGGAGGACTCTTGAGAGTCCCTTGGACTGCAAGGAGATCCAACCAGTCCATTCTGAAGGAGATCAGCCCTGGGATTTCTTTGGAAGGAATGATGCTAAAGCTGAAACTCCAATACTTTGGCCACCTCATGCGAAGAGTTGACTCATTGGAAAAGACTCTGATGCTGGGAGGGATTGGGGGCAGGAGGAGAAGGGGACGACCGAGGATGAAATGGCAGGATGGCATCACTGACTCGATGGATGTGAGTCTGAGTGAACTCCTGGAGTTGGTGATGGACAGGGAGGGCTGGCGTGCTGCGATTCATGAGGTCTCAAAGAGTCAGACATGACTGAGCGATTGAACTGAACTGAACTGAATATTCCAAAATAACAACAAACAACAACAAAGAAGCAAGCAAACAAAAAACAACGCCGTAAATCCTGGAGTCTTCTCTAAGCTATCTAATAAACCCTGCCATCTGAATATGTATTATGTGTGTGACCTGTATATACAGAACCTAGAGGGCCCCCTTGTGGCTCAGGAGCTAAAGCATCTGCCTGCAATGCGGGAGATGGGGTTCTGGGTCAGGAAGTTCCCCTGGAGAAGGAACTGGCAACCCACTCCAGTATTCTTGCCTGGAAAATCCCATGGATGGAGGAGCCTGGTGGGCTACAGTCCATGGGGTAGCAAAGAGTCGGACACGACTGAGCCACTTCACTTCATGTGACCTGTAATGTTCGTAGTGTGTAGTAATATTAATGTTTCTAGTAAAAGTGAAAATCTTCTTTTATCTCCTTTCATGTAAATGAAAATAAAACATGTTTATCACTTTTAACCTTCATTCATGACTATCTATATGATGTGCTGTGTTCCATGGTTTTGTTTCTGCAGGTCTGGCATCCTGCAGGGTTCTGCTGACAACAATTTTATCTCTGTAAGCTTGCATAGAGTATTTGGGCTCCTCCCTGCCTAATCTTGTACAAACATTTTATAAACAACGCCCCTTGAGAAGTCAGTGGCCACCCTCCAACCTCCTAGAGCTATATTCTGCATTGCTGACTTCAGGGTGGTCCTTGAGAATAATGTTTTGTTTGGGATAGGAAGATGTTTAAGGCTGTGAAAACACTTTCAGTGTGAGGAGTACGTGGCATCTTGATAATACAGCTTTATAAAATATTGAAGCCAAGTTCCCACACCCAAAATAGCAGACTGTGAAAGGCTCAAGGCTGTGGTTTCAGGTTTTTAGTCCCAAGGTTTGCCACGTGAGGTTTGCTTTCTCTTCAACCCTCTTCGATTCCCGCAGTCATGCTTGCTTGCTTGCTTTCAGAGCTGCCAAATGAGAGAAGCTTCCAGAATGCTGCTAAAAGCAATGATTTGCATCTTATGGAGAAGCTGTTTGAAAAGAAGGTTAATATTAATGCTGTGAACAATGTGAGTAGAAATCACAGATGTGACAAGTAATAGCAGTGTGGGTTTACACAGTGCAACTGAAATAAAAATAAAAATAAAAACGATTCTGCTAAAATGAGATGAGAGGGAGCTCTTTTGTTGGCAGTTCCAGAATGTTTAAGCTAATAGTGGAGTCAAGCTGTAGAAGAGGCTCTGGGTGTTTTAATTGTTCTCATCTGAGGGGACGTGCCCAGGGTCTTTATGCACAGCTGTGCTAAGTCTCTGGGTGGGCAGTGTAGCCAGGTGTCAAGGTTATGGGCCTGCACTT
This sequence comes from Capra ibex, assembly GCA_006410555.1. Lineage (NCBI taxonomy): Eukaryota > Metazoa > Chordata > Mammalia > Artiodactyla > Bovidae > Capra > Capra ibex. The sequence continues at coordinate 74,541,489 of SJYO01034137.1, read as the reverse complement.
GGTCCTGGATCATAGCCTGTGGGTCACTTTGGCCTCACACATTCTGGAAAGGCTGAATGTCTTTTGCTACACAGTTCATCATTGTTTTCTCATCAGTAATGTGCTTTGTGGTTGGAGCCTTCCAAATTTAAAATCCAAAGGAAAGTACGGGTTTGCTTTTTGCTGCTTGTGGAATATAGTACATCTGCCTGTTGGGCAGTGAGGCCTCTCCTGAGACCCGGCTCTCACTTGTTCTTCAGTGCCTGGGTTTAGGGGAGAAGTCCCACTGCCAGAAAAATGGATTGCTTACTGCTTGGTTTTGTGGAGATTTCCTGACAGCCCCGTAAGGCAGGGTTCATCAGAGTGAACAGACTGGGGGCTGTCTCTGTTGTTTAGGACAATTTGTGGAGTGGTTCAAGGTGGGGATGGCAGAGGTGGGTTGGATGCTAAATGAAGCGTAAACTTTAAGAGACCTGCTTGTACAGACTCCTTCCAAAGAACATGGAGGGCTCTGGCAGTGTGTTCCATTGTTATATGATTTTGCAAAATCTGAAAAAAGAAGAAAATTAACCTGCCATCAGTTAAGCTTTCTGACTCTGGCTTTAAAGAGGGCTCCTGAAAAGTGTAAACTTCACCTTCCACAAAACCTGGATCTGTTCCAGGCAGTGAGTTGTAGAAACTGGGTGTGCAGTAGAAGGATGTTTAGCAGTGATGCATGTGTGTATGTGAGGGGATTTGTGTGTCTGTGTATATTGTGTGCATGTCTGATATGTTATGTGTGAATATCCTGTTCATTATACATAGACATCCTAGAAAGAGTAGAAAAATGGCAAATTTTTGCAGCAGAACAATTTTAGGAACAAAAAAGAGAAAAGGAAACAAGAAAGGAAGGGAGCATAAGAAAAGGATCTTTGAAGGTAATACCTAGATTAACTGTTGAATAAGTAAAGCAATAATCATTTTTCTAAACAGCAGGAAATAGATCCTCCAGTGTACCTTTCAATGTACCTTTCAATAACCCTTTGAAAATTTTTCCACATAACTTGCTAATATTTTAAACCATACTTTTATATAAAAGTACTTAATACACTAAAACTAACAGCCAGTGTAGCAAGTTATCATAAACTCCTGGTGAATTATATTATAGTTTCTAGTGACATCTTTTTTAGTCCTGTTTCCAGCAGATTGCTGACATGGTTGCCTGTAGAGTTCTTTAAAATCGGTGATGACAAAGATGAAAAGAAAGTGGAAGTGGTTTTACTGACTTATCTTGGATGCTATTTTGGTTTGTATCCTTATTCACAAATAAAGTTAAAGGGGAGTTTCTAAGCCCAAACTGGACATCCTAGAATATAGCTCTAGACTGCAAACAATAGCAAGGGTAACTCATGTTTTGTCAAACTTGGTTTATAACCGATTTAGCTACTAAGGAAATCAGATGTTTAAACAGTTCTCATATTTTTGCAATAATTTATTAATGAGAAGCAAAGGATAGTAAATTCTTTGGAAGCAAAATCAATATCCAGAATGTGGGAAATATGACGTGTGTTTACTTACAAGCAAAACATCCTTTGTCTGAAGCACAGCAGACTGTCTCCAGACATCCTGGGGGCACCAAGTTGGCTTTCCTTTGAAGCAAAAGATAGTCATGCTTCTTTTTCTCTGTGTCTCTTTCCTTCTTTCCTTCCTTCTCTCCCTCCCTTCTTTCTTTTTGTTTCTTTCTTTCTCTTTCTTGATTTGTTTGATTCAATACAATTTACAGTCCAAAAAACTACAAGGGAAAGAGCCATACATGGACTGAACTAGGAGAATTTTTGTTATGCATTATCAGTATATTCTACCATTATTAATGATTGCACACAGGAAAAATACAGCTGTTACACTCTAGTTGAAATCTATTATATTGTTATAATCAGTCATAGGTTATGCAGTGGATTTCAGCTTGTTGTATACACTCCAGTTGGTTGCTAAATTCTCTGATGTTATCTATTAGTAGAGAAATGTAAGATTATGCTGGATACAGTTCTCACTGCTTTTAAAGACAGGGCAAAGAGCAGGTCCGCGCGAGCCGGTTTGTGCTCAGTGTCCTGTGCACACCCTTGCAAGCGTCGGGCGCCATGAGTATGATGTCCAGCATACGAGTTGAATGGATCCCAGCTGTTACCGTTGCTGCTGGAACAGCTGTAGTTGGTTATCTAGCTTACAAAAGATTTTATGTTAAAGATCATCGCAACAAATCTATGGTAAACCCTCACATCCAGAAAGACAACCCCAAGGTAGTATATGCTTTTGACATGGAGGATTTGGGAGATAAAGCCGTGTACTGCCCTTGTTGGAGGTCCAAAAAGTTCCCACTCTGTGATGGATCTCACACAAAACACAATGAAGAAACTGGAGACAACGTGGGACCTCTGATCATTAAGAAAAAAGACACTTAAATGGACACTCTTGATGCTGCAAACCAACTTGTCATGATGTTTCCTGATTGTTTAATCAGAATGACTACCACTTCCGTCTAACTCACCTCCCCTGGTTCTCGATGTGTGGTCAACTGTGGCTTCCATATTCACGGCATTTGCCTGACATGTGAAACCATCGTGGTGCACATCTGTTGAAACAAAAAAGGAAAAACGAAAAACCAATCTCATGGCCTGTGGGTTATTTTGGTCTTGTAAGGATCTGTTTCTTTACATTTAAAACTAACATTAGAATATAGTTGTATGTCAAAGTTAATGTATTAAATTATTCTCAAAATCAAAACAAAAAAATAAATAAAGACAAGGCAAAGAGTAGATAATCAAAACACGAACACCAGGTTAAAAAAAAAACTTATGGCTACTTCAAGAACCAGGAATCTTAAGAAGGCGAAATAGCAATCAGATGACTGAAGATACACATTGTGTTTCCGCAGATGAACCTCAAAGCCTTGCATTTTGCAGTGGGGACAAATCGTTTATCTGCTATGGATTTCTTGCTTAATCACAAGGTCAGGGTGGATATTGCTGATGCAGTAAGCCCATCATGTGGCAGAATGGATTCAGTTCAGTTGAGATCAGTCGCTCAGTCATGACGGACTCTTTGCGACTCCATGGACTGTAGCACGCCAGGCCTCCCAGAGTTGACTCAAACTCATGCCCGTTGAGTTGCTGATGCCATCCAACCATCTCATCCCCTGACGTCCGCTTCTCCTCCTGCCTTCAATCTTTCCCAGCATCAGGGTCTTTTCAAATGAGTCAGCCCTTCGCATCGGGTGGCCAAAGTATTGGAGTTTCAGCTTCAGCATCAGTCCTTCCAATGAACATTCTGGACTGATCTCCTTTAGGATGGACTGGTTAGATCTCCTTGCAGTCCAAGGGGCTCTCAAGACTCTTCAATACCACAGTTCAAAAGCACCAGTTCTTCAGCACTCAGATTAGAGCATAACTATTGTAAGGGGGAAATCTGGTCGCTTGGGTTCTTTTCTCCACACACACACAAACTGTTGCCATTGACAGTATTCATTTTGGAAAGATCTCTTTAAAGAATATGCATGTCATGTGCTCTTTGTATTTGGTGACGAGTCTGTTTCTTCATTACCAGTAGGACTTAGGCTTTTTCTTATTGCCCATGTTGACCTTATGTCCAGAGCATGCATTTGTAAGGATAAAATGGCTGCCCAGAGGATCAGTTGCATAAGCCAGAGGTGAGGACTCTGGTTCAATGTGAGCAGCAGCTCCAAGTCTGGGGAAGAGGCCAACAAGGTAAATGGAATTTCTTACTCCAGATGTGGACAAAGGCTCCCAGGTGGAGGGCAGGCGGTGCTCAGAGGACAATACAAACATCTACTCTCAAAGCTGCTTTCAGTTCAGTTCAGTCGCTCAGTTGTGTCTGATTCTTTGTGACCCTGTGGACTGCAGCACGCCAGGCCTCCCTGTCCATCAGCAACCCTGGAGCTTGCTCAAACTCATGTCCATCGAATTGGTGATGCCATCCAACCATCTCATCCTCTGTCATCCCCTTCTCCTCCTGCCCTCAATCTTTCCCAGCATCAGGGTCTTTTCTAATGAGTCTGTTCTTCACATCAGGTGGCCAAAGTATTGGAGCTTCAGCCTCAACATCAGTCCTTCCAGTGAATATTCAGGACTGATTTCTTTTAGGATGGACTGGTTGGATCTCCATGCAGTCCAAGGGATTCTCAAGAGTCTGCTCCAACACTACAGTTCAAAAGCATCAATTCTTAGGCATTCAGCTTTCTTTATAGTCCAACTCTCACATCAGTACATGATCACTGGAAAAACCATAGCCTTGACTAGACGAACCTTTGTTGGCAAAGTAGTGTCTCTGCTTTTTAATATTCAGTCTAGGTTGGTCATAACTTTTCTTCCAAGGAGAAAGTGTCTTTTAATTTCATGGCTGCAATCACCATCTGCAGTGATTTTGGAGCCCATAAAAATAAAGTCAGCCACTGTTTCCATTATGTCCCCATCTATTTGTCACGAAGTGATGGGACTGGATGCCATGATATTAGTTTTCGAAATGTTGAGCTTTAAGCTAACTTTTTCACTCTCCTCTTTCACTTTCATAAAGAGGCTCTTTAGTTCTTCCTTGCTTTCTGCCATAAGGGTGGTGTCATCTGCAGATATGAGGTTATTGATATTTCTCCCAGCAATCTCGATTCCAGCTTGTGCTTAAACTACCACACAATTGCACTCATCTCACACGCTAGTAAAGTAATGCTCAAAATTCTTCAAGCTAGGCTTCAACAGTACGTGAACCATGAACTTCTAGATGTTCAAGCTGGATTTAGAAGAGGCACAGGAACCAGAGGTCAAATCCAAACATCCATTGGATCATCGAAAAAGCAAGANTTACTCCAGATGTGGACAAAGGCTCCCAGGTGGAGGGCAGGCGGTGCTCAGAGGACAATACAAACATCTACTCTCAAAGCTGCTTTCAGTTCAGTTCAGTCGCTCAGTTGTGTCTGATTCTTTGTGACCCCGTGGACTGCAGCACGCCAGGCCTCCCTGTCCATCAGCAACCCTGGAGCTTGCTCAAACTCATGTCCATCGAGTTGGTGATGCCATCCAACCATCTCATCCTCTGTCATCCCCTTCTCCTCCTGCCCTCAATCTTTCCCAGCATCAGGGTCTTTTTTAATGAGTCTGTTCTTCACATCAGGTGGCCAAAGTATTGGAGCTTCAGCCTCAACATCAGTCCTTCCAGTGAATATTCAGGACTGATTTCTTTTAGGATGGACTGGTTGATTCTCCATGCAGTCCAAGGAACTCTCGAGAGTCTTCTCCAACACTACAGTTCAAAAGCATTAATTCTTAGGCATTCAGCTTTCTTTATAGTCCAACTCTCACATCAGTACATGACTACTGAAAAAACCATAGCCTTGACTAGACGGACCTTTGTTGGCAAAGTAATGTCTCTGCTTTTTAATATGCTGTCTAGGTTGGTCATAACTTTTCTTCCAAGCAGCAAGAATCTTTTAATTTCATGGCTGCAATCACCAACTGTAGTGATTTTGGAGCCCATAAAAATAAAGTCAGCCACTTTTTCCACTATGTCCCCATCTATTTGTCACGAAATGATGGGACTGGGTGCCATGATCTTAGTTTTCGAAATGTTGAGCTTTAAGCTAACTTTTTCACTCTCCTCTTTCACTTCCATAAAGAGGCTCTTTAGTTCCTCTTCACTTTCTGCCATAAGGGTGGTGTCATCTGCAGATATGAGGTTATTGATATTTCTCCCAGCAATCTCGATTCCAGCTTGTGCTTAAACTACCACACAATTGCACTCATCTCACACGCTAGTAAAGTAATGCTCAAAATTCTTCAAGCTAGGCTTCAACAGTACGTGAACCATGAACTTCTAGATGTTCAAGCTGGATTTAGAAAAGGCAGAGGAACCAGAGGTCAAATCCAAACATCCACTGGATCATCGAAAAAGCAAGAAAGTTCCAGAAAAACATCTACTTCTGCTTTATTGACTATGCCAGAGCCTTTCACTGTGTGGATCACCACAAACTGTGGAAAATTCTCAAAGAGATGGGAATACCAGACCACCTGACCTGTCTCTTGAGAAATCTGTATGCAGGTCAGGAAGCAACAGTTAGAACTGGACATAGAACAAAAGACTGGTTCCAAGTAGGAAAAGGAGTCCATCAAGGCTGTGTATTGTCACCCTGCTTATTTCCCAGCTTACATCTCAGTAATCCGGGGAGTGTTCCTTTTTTTTTTTTTTTTGCTTCTCCATACCTGACCTTTACTGAAAATAAGAGAAGACATTAATGCAGTTTCAGTGGCAGCCCAAATTACTGCTAAAGGCGTATGCACTTCAAAATGGAAGGCCCCCACAGAACCTCATTCCTTGTTTATTGATTTGTATGCTATACATTTATCAAACTGTCCTCCAGGTTCACATATACAATTGATCACAAGAGGCAAATAAGATGTTCTGAGAAGGCTTACTTTTTGGACAGCACATTTACAGACATTATAGATGATTTTTTTAATATGTAGTACCATGTTTATTAGATTACATACTTAACCATTTAACGTACAATTGTACTACTGTTTTTATTCGGGTCTGTTTTAGTTTGGGCTGAAATATACATAGGCTGGGTGGTTTCCACAACAAACATTTATTTCTCACAGACCTGGAAACTGCAGAGTCCAAGATCAAGATGGTAGCATTACCAGTGTCTTGTGAGAGCCACTTCTGGTTTTATTCACTCTCACTGGAGAGCAGAGTGAGGAGTCAAGCTCTGTGTCTGTTTATAAGGCCACTAATCCCATTCGTCAGGGTTCCACTCCCCTGACCTAATTAGCTCCCAAAGGCATGATTTTCAAATCCATCACATTGGGGATTTGACTTAACATATGAGTTATTGAGCGACACAAACATTCAGTCCAGAGCAGGAGCCTATATTTTTAAAAAATGAAAATGTATCAATGACAGAGTTTGTGAGTGTTGAGTACCTGTGTCATTTCCCCTATAAACCCTTTGGGTTTTCTTGTTTTTATTGTTGTTTGCCTTCATTTTAAAAGAGATTTATTTGAGATTTTTTTTCAGCTTTATTGAGGTATTTTGAAAAATGAAATTGTAATACATTTTAAATGTACATAGTGACGATTCAGTGTGTGTATACATTGTGAAAATATTCCTCCCATCTAGTTACTTAACACACTCATCATCTCATTTCTTTTTTTGGTCAGAACATGTAAATTCTATGCACTTAGCAAATGTCACTTGTATAAAAGTCTTATCAACTAGAGTCACCACATTATAAGATCCTTAGACCTTATTCAGGGGTAAAAGGAAATAGAAAAGCAGACACATGAACTTACAGGTAAGGATCCTGAGGCTTAGGGTTAGCGAAGCTGAGCAAGACTGCAACCTTGGAAGTGGCAGAGACAGAGTCTGAGGTCAGTTTGAGTCTACAGATGATGCTCGTAATGTCTGCTCTGTAGACTTCTTAAACTTGGGGCCTGGGGCTCAGGTCTCAATTTCCCCCAAGTCACAGCCCTTCATTCCCTCCTCCTGAGATAACCAGTGCTAACTGCTAGCTAGTTCCTTTCACGCTTGTCTGCCTGCTCATCTGGTGTACAAGTCTGAGTGTCCCAGCATCACTGCGGGTCAGTAGGTCTTGAGCAGAATCTCAGCCTCTCTTATGCACATGTATGTGCATACACACACTTACATGGTTTTATACAGAGAGTGCATTTTAAATAGTTTATACATAAGTAGATTCTTTTTATGACTTCAGTCTTCTCTTGGTTTCCTTTTTTGGCATAGCTTCCTCTTCTCCAGTAACTACCTTTAGTAATGTAGGCCCTGTGTGTTTATTTCTGTACTTTCCTCTTGCTCATATAATCATATCCACATTGCTATCTTCCACCTGCTTACCCACCTACAGTAGATATAGATACATACATAAACACATGCGAGTGTTTTTGGTCATTGCCTGTTTCATACAAAATGGGATTGTATTATATTTTCTCTGCATCTTATTTCCCACATTTACTAGCCACCTAGTGGAAATCTCTCCAACTGTTATAGCCCTAATTAATTACTTTTAATGCCTACATGAGGTGGTGTGACTGTTCTCTGATTCTTCAGTATTCCCATATAGATGGACATTTACTTACCTTGTTGTCAGTTTTAAGGGTTGCAATTAATAACCTTGTTTAGATAACATTAGGTCCAGAAATTTATTTTCACTGGATAGAGTCCCAGGAGTGGGATTGCTGGTTGTATTTAAAATTGTAATAGATATTGCCAGATTGTTTAAACTGAAACGCTTTCATTTCCACTAATATCTTAATAGAGTACCTTTTTTGGTCGTTGTTGATTTGCAAGGATACTTCATATATTACAGAAAGTAACTATCCGCATTAAGCTACATTTTAAAAATCTATCATTTGTTTACTGACTTTGCTTATCAACCTGTTACTTTTATAACTTTTGAATCAAAACACTATACATTATCATCTAAATTTTCTTCTAGTATGTTTATTGTTTGTCTGCTGTTTTTGTATGTATGATATAATACAGGATGTAATTTTTTTTTTCCAGATGATGAGTCACTTGTACCTGTATTACTTTTAAATGTGTTCATTTTCCCCACAGAATTGAAATATCACTTTTGCTGGATACTGAACCCTCTCATTTCCTGATCTTCAGCAGTTAGGTGTTCACCTGGCTTTTGCTGGTTGAGATAGTGTGGTGGCTCACTCAAGTGATGGGTTCCTTTCCTCTCTTTTCTTCAGGAAGCACGGCTTGACAGTACTTCACCTTGCAGCCTGGTCTGGAAGTCTCGAGAGCGTGCTCATGTTGACTCGAGCTGGAGCGGACCAGAGAGCCGAGAGGCAGGCAGGTATGTGGATCGCCCCGGGACCCACACCCTCTCTCACAGCGCAGGAGGGGGAAGGCTGCAGAGAATGGCCGCCCCTCCCCCGGCCCTTCTTAGGATGGCATGGATGCCGCCCACTCTGCCGCTCAGAGCAATAGCGTGTGCATCGTGGACCACCTCACTCAAGATGGGTACCCGCACGACCTGGGCCAGCCTGATGAGGTGTGCTAGCTGTGGGTCTCAAATAAACCCCACTGAATCGCACTGTCTTCCTGTCCCTGCTGGAACTGCCAGAGCAGCCGGCACAGACGGACCGGCCCTGCAGCTGGCTCCTCCTGCACTCTGGCAGACCACGGAGCAGAAGGCAGTTATCGGTGCTGGCGGTGGCCTTGGCCCCTGCATGTGGGCAAGGCAGGAGGCAATGAAGGAGCAGTCTCTACTCCCTCATCCTGGCCATGGGGTGGGCAGGATCCACCCTGTGTGGCGTCCGCATCTTACTCTGGAGGCCTGGCCTCTTGGGAATGCACTTGAC
>SJYO01034137.1:74147592-74531733 GCA_006410555.1 Capra ibex | reverse complement strand
TCACTTGTACCTGTATTACTTTTAAATGTGTTCATTTTCCCCACAGAATTGAAATATCACTTTTGCTGAATACTGAACCCTCTCATTTCCTGATCTTCAGCAGTTAGGTGTTCACCTGGCTTTTGCTGGTTGAGATAGTGTGGTGGCTCACTCAAGTGATGGGTTCCTTTCCTCTCTTTTCTTCAGGAAGCACGGCTTGACAGTACTTCACCTTGCAGCCTGGTCTGGAAGTCTCGAGAGCGTGCTCATGTTGACTCGAGCTGGAGCGGACCAGAGAGCCGAGAGGCAGGCAGGTATGTGGATCGCCCCGGGACCCACACCCTCTCTCACAGCGCAGGAGGGGGAAGGCTGCAGAGAATGGCCGCCCCTCCCCCGGCCCTCTTAGGATGGCATGGATGCCGCCCACTCTGCCGCTCAGAGCAATAGCGTGTGCATCGTGGACCACCTCACTCAAGATGGGTACCCGCACGACCTGGGCCAGCCTGATGAGGTGTGCTAGCTGTGGGTCTCAAATAAACCCCACTGAATCGCACTGTCTTCCTGTCCCTGCTGGAACTACCAGAGCAGCCGGCACAGACGGACCGGCCCTGCAGCTGACTCCTCCTGCACTCTGGCAGACCACAGAGCAGAAGGCAGTTATCGGTGCTGGCGGTGGCCTCGGCCCCTGCATGTGGGCAAGGCAGGAAGCAATGAAGGAGCAGTCTCTACTCCCTCATCCTGGCCACGGGGTGGGCAGGATCCACCCTGTGTGGGCGTCCGCATCTTACTCTGGAGGCCTGGCCTCTTGAGAATGCACTTGACCCAAGGCGGTGCTGCAATGGGCCATGGAGTACACGGCACTTGCATCATACTTGTCTCTATTTTCTTCTTTTCAGAAGAAGAAAATGGTAATAATAATCACAGCTACAGCGGCTCTAGCGGTAAAGAACCAGCCTACAATGCAGGAGACACAAGAGATGCGGGGGTCTGATCCCTGGGTCAGGAAGATCCCCTAGACAGGGCATGGCAGCCCACTCCAGTATTCTTGCTGGAGAATCCCCATGGACAGAGGAGCCTGGTGGGCTGCACACAGTCCGTGGGGTCGCAGAGTTGGGCATGACTGAAGCAACTACGCACCACTTACTGAATGTTTATCAGTGTGCTGGGCCCAGAGGAAAGCTGTGTCCACACATTATTTCAGTGAGAGCTCTAGAGCTTGGCACATAGGGATGCTTAACAAATCATTGCTGAGTGACTTAAACTGTTAATCCCCATAGTAATCCTATAGAGAAGAAATATTTTTATTTATATTTGAGGAAGTCGAGGCTCAGAGACACTGAGTACCTGGTCTGAGGTCCCAAACTGGAAGGTGACAGAGCCAGGTTTGAATTCAGATCTGGTGACTCCAGTCAGTACACTGTACTGTCCCCCTTCTCAGAGGACCGTGGGCATTGCCCATGCGCTAGGGAGTAGCCCTTTCTAGGCTCTTTTCACAAGGCAGTATCCTCTGTGGGGTTGGCATTTGGATTTCAAATGGGACCTCCTCTTCATTGTGCCTGTTGAACTTCATTCTCCACTGAAGACACTCTAGAAGTTAATCAGGAATATTCATTTTATTTCATCTCTTTTAGGAAACTTTCACATTTTTTTACCTCAATCTTAAAAGTAATAACAAAAAAACTTTTGACAAATGAAGTCTATAAATTTCTTTCACTTCTTCTAAGTACAACTGAGCAACTATACATTTTATAGCTTGGAGGCGGACAGACTTGGGCTGAGGTCTGGGCATGTATTAAATATGTTGGTTTAGCAAGTCCTCCAACTGCTGAAGTCCTCAGTGTCTGCCTCTGTGCAATGGGAAGAATAAAGCCTCTGTCATGGTAGCACCAAGGCATGATTTTGAGGGATGTCTTGACCTCCACTTCTCTTTTTATCAGCAATATCTCCATTCTTTGATGTAAATGATTTTCATACTTCCTCAATCTTATGTACAGATACCTCTGCCTATCAGCAAAATGGCAAGCCATTCTCTCACCTCTTTGCAATCAGACAGCAACCCTAAGCCATTCCCACGTAGCAACATCAAAGCAGTCATTGCCGGGATGCTTAAATGAGCTAATGACTATAGCTGCAGCTGCTGCTGCTGCTGCTGCTGCTGCTGCTGCTGCTGCTGCTAAGTCGCTTCAGTCGTGTCCAACTCTGTGCGACCCCATAGACAGCAGCCCACCAAGCTCCCCCATCCCCGGGATTCTCCAGGCAAGAACACTGGAGTGGGTTGCCATTTCCTTCTCCAATGCATGAAAGTGAAGACTGAAAGTGAAGTCGCTCAGTCATATCCGACTCTTAGCGACCCCATGGACCACAGCCCACCAGGCTCCTCCATCCATGAGATTTTCCAGGCAAAAGTACTGGAGTGGGTGTGCCATTGCCTTCTCCTAATAACTACAGAGCACTCAGCAAAGAGCCTGGAACAAGGTCAGTGCTCACTGAATGGGAGCTGTTACAACAATTATTATAGGGTGAAACGCTGTCTGGTTTCCTCAGGCTGACAACCATCATCAAACAGCACTTAATGTCAGGATGAAGAAGTCAGACACTCCAGTTTCATCCATGCTAACTAGGAGTGTGGCCTACAACTGAATTCCATTCAATTCAAGTCAGCAGATGTGTGTTCATAGCCTGTTTTGTATGAGACACAGGACTGTCTTCCTTTTCAGTGGGCTCTGGATGCTTTCATGGGAGACAGCTGTGTGTGGGGAGATCAGACAGGCTGAGGGGGCTCGACGACCAAAGCAGGTTTACGGGGCACCTTCCCCACTTCTGCAGCTTCTGCTGGCCTTCCTGTCTGTTATCTCTTCAGCTGGCTGAGTTTCCCTGTCCCACTCCTCTCCCTCCAAGTCTGACCATTTGTTGGGGAAAAGACTGAGGAACCCTAACTGTGAAGAGCCAGGTGTTCAGCTGAGAGATCCTAAAACGAAGCTGCAATGAGAACCATATGCAGAACGAGCAAATCCTGAGACCCCTGGGTCATCTAGGGAAAGGAGTCTCTGAGTCCCATTCCTAAAGAAACCCGGATTCATCCATGGGAGAGACGGTCTGTCCTTTGCCGGAGATCTGTGAGTGGAGTCAAGGATATTAGCCAAAGCCAGTGGGAACCAGGATCCAGAGCTCAGGGTCCGCTCATTCATTGTTGGTACCACATGTGCACTAGCTTAAAGGTACTGTGGAGCTCATGAAATGCACTGAATGGAAAAGCCTGCTCCACCTTCACAGTGGCCTTTCTTGCCCACTTTCTTATCCACAGAAAGTGACTGAGAGCCTGTTCACCTGCCCAGAGTTACTAGTCCTTCTCATCAGCCTTGGAGGGAACTCCACAAGCTCACAAGGAAAGCCGAACAGGGAGGNAGCCTGCTCCACCTTCACAGTGGCCTTTCTTGCCCACTTTCTTATCCACAGAAAGTGACTGAGAGCCTGTTCACCTGCCCAGAGTTACTAGTCCTTCTCATTAGCCTTGGAGGGAACTCCACAAGCTCACAAGGAAAGCCGAACAGGGAGGAGGTTTTTATTAATCAAATGGATTTCAGTAGGCCCAGAAGAGATTGGGTAGGACGGTAGAGATGAGGGGCACTGGGAAATATGTTGAGGTTTCTCCCAGCTCTGTAGCTCTAAAAAATATGTGGCCCCTCCAGAGGAGAGAGATGAGAGCAGCCAGGAGAAGTTAAGGGTTAAGTAGTCTAGATATTTTAACTCTATATGTTAACTTCCACCTAGTGATCAAAAATAAGTACTCAGACCAAAAGGTTTGGAGAGGGAGGGACACTAAAGGGAACAGCCTCAGAGGCCACTCATGTATCTTTGGATATTTACAAAGTCTGGTGGTACAACAGTAGGTTGGTTTCAGCTGCGTAAATAGAGGAACTTCCATTGATTTAAAGGAATCTTTACAGGAAATCTCTAGAGGTCCAAATGCAAAAAAAAAAAAAAAACACACACACACTCATCCTTGTTCAGAAGGCTGGAGATAACGAACATGAGGGTCTGAGAAGACAGTTTCCTCTGTGGACCTGTGGTCCACACTCACAGTTCAGTTCAGTGCAGTGCAGTTCAGTTCAGTTCATTCGCTCAGTCCTATCCGACTCTTTGCAACCCCATGAACTGCAGCACGCCAGGCCTCCCCGTCCATCACCAACTCCCAGAGTTCACTCAAACTCACATCCATCGAGTCGGTGATGCCATCCAGCCATCTAAGCCTCTGTCATCCCCCGTCTCCTCCTGCCTCCAACCCATCCCAGCATCAGAGTCTTTTTCAATGAGTCAATTCTCCGCATGAGGTGGCCAAAGTACTGGAGTTTCAGCTTTAGCACCATTCCCTCCAAAGGACACCCAGGGCTGATCTCCTTTAGAATGGACTGGTTGAATCTCCTTGCAGTCCAAGGGGCTCTCAAGAGTCTTCTCCAACACCACAGTTCAAAAGCATCAATTCTTCGGTGCTCAGCTTTCTTCACAGTCCAACTCTCACATCCATACATGACCACTGGAAAAACCATAGCCTTGACTAGACGGACCTTTGTTGATAAAGTAATGTCTCTGCACCTGCTGCCTCTCGTCTGGGGAGAACTGACCCAGCGGCTCCCTTTCACTGCAGTTCCATGACTTCAGAAGCAACGCACTGCTCTTCCAGCACTTTTTGCTGAATGTTCTTTTTCTCTCTCAAATATGCAGTTATGTAGGGACCCACCGCCTTCCCCTTTTGCTGAATTCAGCTGTGAATTCCTCGTCGCAGGGTGAAGGGAAATTTCATGAGGAAGACACGCCCAGGAGGCACCGGGGCTCTTCCTGCTGGTCTCCACCGGCCTCCTCTCCTGGGAGGCCCTCCAGGACACCCTCTCTGGGGTCCGTGGGAAGCGATGGTCAGGTTGGGCTTTGGGTGCCCAATTAATGGCTGTTTGTGACACTTTTACTCAACTTGGTAACTTGTCAAAATAACCCTGCTGCTGCTAAGTCGCTTCAGTCGTGTCTGACTCTGTGCGACCCCATGGACGGCAGCCCACCAGGCTCCCGCGCCATTTTTTTTGTTTGGCCTGCGCAGTTTGAGGGATCTGGGTCGCCCTTCCAGGAAAGGAACCAGCAGGGAGTGAAAGCTAGAGCCCAAACCACTGGACCCCCTGGGAACATCCAAAGCTCCAATTTTAAACAGGACACGGCTATGAATGTTTCTCAAACGGCAGAATCTTCCAGAGTGTACACCTTGGACGTGCACGGTACAGACAAAACACCTTTGCGCCCAGCACGCAGTTCAAGAAAAAGGAAATTGTCAAACTTTGAAAACCCTCAATCCACCGAAGGGAGGAACCGCGCTCATGAACTTGGTGCCAAGCCCTTGCTATTTTTTTTTCTTTTTCAATTTAACAGCAAAGTCTGTGACAGAAATCAAACTCGGACATACACACGTACACAAAACCTCTGAAACCCGGGTCTCCGCTCGGCGCGCCGCGTCGATGCCAGCCCGCCGGCCGCTTCGCCCCCTAGTGCCGACACAGGCGCGCTGCGTGAAGACAGCTTTCCCGGGCGGAAAGGCCGCCCACTTGCCTTATTTGCATACCCACCGGGCTCTGCATACCGTACAAGTTTAAAATTATAAAACTTCAAATTTTCTTGTACCTGTGTGTTCTGAAATTAGACCCTTGTTTACAGAGTAATCTAGAAATTTTTGCTCAGGCACTGGCTCTCGGTGTTAGCTAGTCACTCTCACTGATGTAGGAGTTCCTGTTACCCGAGTTGTGACTTAGGCGGCTGTAGGGTATACTCTGGTTTCTCTTCAGATCGTATAAATCTTTCGCCTTTTACTAAAGATTTCCGTGGAGAGGAACAACTCTGAGTCTTAAACTAATTTTTTGAGGCCTTGTTTCAACAAGGCTACTGATACTGGTTAATGAAAGGCTTGCAGTGTTTGAGTACCATGGTGGTTGAGATCTGGGTTTGAACTTTAGGTGAAGAAGATTTCCTGGAAAAGAAAACAACAACTCACGGTAGTATTGTCGTCTGGAAAATCCCGTGGGAAAATCTTGGTAGGTTACAGTTCAGGGGGTTGCAAAGAGTCAGTGGTGACTGAGTTATTCGTTTGTAAAGGTGTTTTTTTTTCTGTTGGTCTGGCGGGAATTAAGATATAATCCCCAATGATTAAAGTAGAGATGTATGTGTGTTATCTTTAGTCAGTTTCGTCGATGCGTCAGTTCTTCCCATCAAGTAGCCAAATTATTAGAATTTCAGTTTCACTCTTCCGATGAAAATTTAGGACTGTTTTTCTTTAAGATGGACTGGTTAGATTTTCTTATTAAGAGACTCTCAAGATCCTTTCCCAACACATTAGTTGAAAAGCATCAATTTTCAGTGCTTAGCTTTCTTATACAGTGTAATTCTCACATCTATACATGATTTTGGGAAAAGCATATGTTTGACTAGATGGACTTTTGTTGCAAGGTTAGTATCTCTGCTTTGTAATATGTTGTCTCGGTTGGTTATATCTTTTCTCCCAAGGAACGAGCGTCTTTTAACTTCATGTCTGCAGTCACCATCTGGAGTGATTTTGGAGGGCCCCCCCCCCCACCCCAGCAAAATTCTTGGACTGCTTCCCCATATATTTGCTCTGAAGTGATGGGACCAGATGCCATGATCTTAGTTTTCTGAATGTTGTTTTAAGCCAACTTTTAGACTCTCCTCTTTCACTTTCATCAAGAGGCTCTTTAATTCTTCACTTTCTGCCATAATTATGGTGTAATCTGCATATCTGAGGTTATTGATATTTCTCCCAGCAATCTGGATTCCAGCTTGTGCTTCTTCCAGCCCAGCATTTCTCATGATGTACTCTGCATATAAGTTAAATAAGCAGGATGATAACATACAGCCTTGACCTACTCCTTTCCCGTTTTGGAACCAGTCTGTTGCTCCATGTCTAACTGGTGCTTCTTGACCTGCATACAGATTTCTCAGGAGGCAGGTAAGGTGGTCTGGTTTTGCATCTCTTGACGAATTTTTCCACAGTTTGTTGTGATCCACACAGTCAAAGGCTTTGGCATAGTCAATAAGGCAGAAGTAGATGTTTTTCTGGAACTCTCTTGCTTTTTCGATGATACAGTGGATGTTGGCAATTTGATCTCTGGTTCCTCTGCCTTTTCTAAACCCAGCTTTTCTAATCACAAGTGATTAATGTGAAAGTGTATGTTTGTTTTCCTTATTTCAATACCAGATCACCTGACCAGCCTCTTCAGAAACCTATATGCAGGTCAGGAAACAACAGTTAGAACTGGACATGGAACAACAGACTGGTTCCAAATAGGAAAAGGAGTACGTCAAGGCTGTATATTGTCACCCTGCTCATTTAACTTGTATGCAGAGTACATCATGAGAAATGCTGGGCTGGAAGAAGCACAAGCTGGAATCAAGATTGCCGGGAGAAATATCAATAACCTCAGATATGCAGATGATACCACCCTTATGGCAGAAAGTGAAGAGGAGCTAAAAAGCCTCTTGATGAAAGTGAAAGAGGAGAGTGACAAAGTTGGCTTAAAGCTCAACATTCAGAAAACGAAGATCATGGCAGCTGGTCCCATCACTTCATGGGAAATAGATGGGGAAACAGTAGAAACAGTGTCAGATTTTTTTGGGGGGGACTCCAAAATCACTGCAGATGGTGACTGCAGGCATGAAATTAAAAGACGCTTACTCCTTGGAAGAAAAGTTATGACCAACCTAGACAGTATATTCAAAAACAGAGACATTACTTTGCCAACTAAGGTCCGTCTAGTCAAGGCTATGGTTTTTCCAATAGTCACGTATGGATGTGAGAGTTGGACTGTGAAGAAGGCTGAGCGCCGAAGAATTGATGTGTTTGAACTGTGGTTGGAGAATACTCTTGAGAGTCCCTTGGACTGCAAGGAGATCCAACCAGTCCATTCTAAAGGAAATCAGTCCTGGATGTTCTTTGGAAGGAATGATGCTAAAGCTGAAACTCCAATACTTTGGCCACCTAATTCAAAGAGTTGACTCATTGGAAAAGACTCTGATGCTGGGAGGGATTGGGGGCAGGAGGAGAAGGGGACGACCGAGGATGAGATGGCTGGATGGCATCACCGACTCGATGGACATGAGTTTGGGTGAACCCCGGGAGGTGGTAATGGACAGTGAGGCCTGGTGTGCTGCAATTCATGGGGTTGCAAAGAGTCGGACATGGCTGAGCAACTGAACTGAACTGAACTGAAACTTAAAAGTGAAAAATAATTTTAGTAAATAACTGCAACTCCTCAGACTTATTCATGTGCAAACAATTTAAATGCGTTGAATTAAGACATATTAGGTTAAGTACACATTTAGCTAATACAGGGGAAAAAAGAGGAACAGAAATTCTGAACCTTTCTTATTTTTGCTAATTAAGAAAGGGATTTAGGATACTGAGTTGTGGTTGTCTGGGGTCTGAAGCCTGAGGCGCTGACACCAGGCTCCACAGTCCTCCAGGCGGGAAAATCTCCCTGCCTTACAGTGAGGACAGTCTCTGTTCTTCGAGACTGCTGCACTGGATAGAGGCTCACTTGAACATAATTTAACAGGGTTGGGTGGTTAAAAAATGAAAGTAGACACAATAAACTATATTAAAACTCACGTTTTTAAACTTCTTCTTTTGCTTATAATATGTACTAGCGATGGGAGAAAAGATTTGTATCTCATTTTACTGTCAGCTGGTCTTTCTTTATGCTACCTTTTTATATGTTTATAAGATACAGACTACTTTAAATGTCCTTATTTTGTGTAATTTGGCTTTCACTTTTTTTTTTTTTTTTGGATGATATTTTTTAAAGAGCATCCGAAGTTCAAAGCAATGGCTGTTTTGTTAGGGAGGAAAAATGTATTATCTTTGATAACCTCCCACTTCTTATCAGACTAAACTTTCTCTGTGGGTGGGTCCTCTGTCACTTTGTTTAACCATGCAGAAATGCAAGACTTTGTAGCAACCAAGGATAAAAGAGGAAGGCCATTTTAAGGTTGAACAGACTCTTAATATTTCCAGCAGTGTTTTTCCCCGGATTGCTAAATATGTTTTAGTGAGAATTCTTTCTGTTAATGAGTGACAAAAATCCAGTTTAATCTGGAATAAACCTT
Source organism: Capra ibex (assembly GCA_006410555.1). NCBI lineage: Eukaryota > Metazoa > Chordata > Mammalia > Artiodactyla > Bovidae > Capra > Capra ibex. The sequence continues at coordinate 74,522,601 of SJYO01034137.1, read as the reverse complement.
AAAGGTAGTTTATGAACTCCTAACTAAAGAGTTTGAGTGTGTATCTCACTGGCTGCAGGCATCCCGCCCAACTCTTGGCTGTCTCTGTTGGCATTTAAAAAAATTTGTTTATTTGGCTGTGCCGGGTCTTATTTGCAGTATGTGAGATCTTTACTTGCAGCATGTGAACTCCTAGTTGCGGTATGTGGGGTCTAGTTCCCTGTCCAGGGATGGAACCCAGGCTCCCTGCACGGGGAGCATGGAGTCTTAGCCACTGGACCACAAGGGAAGTCCCTCTGTTGGCATTACTGATAAGCATACTCTCCACATAGTGAGAAGGATGGCTGCTAGCAGCCTCAAGTTTAAATTCTTATGAATAGTGTTATGGATTTTGATTCATAAGAAAGAAAATTTCTCCCTCATCAAATACTCATATATAAATCACAGTAATTCTGTTTGGCCCTGCCTGAAACATGTGTCCAATCCTGCACCAATTCCTGTGACCACGGGTGATACGATCGTGGCAGGTAAAGCCTGGCCGTTGACAGCAGTAAATGGACTGAATGAATGGTTGTGTGTGTGTGTTGGCAGGGAGAGGGGCAGGGGAGCGGTTCTCCCAAGGAAAAGCAAAGACACAACAGCAAATGTCCACTCACAGACAACACCATCATGTGTCATTCATGCCCTTTGTGCATAAAGGGCTAACAAATCGCCTTTCCTTTCTGCATGAGAATTTAAACCTTAGTTAACTTTCTGGCTCTGTGTCACTACAAACAAGACAAAAGTACAATATGAACTCTTACTAAGCAGCATCGCTTATGATAAAAATGACTCCTGATCGGTAAGCTGCATCTGGACTTGGAGGAACTACAGATGAGTTGTGAGTGCCAGAGGAGAGGCCATACTCTAGGCATCCTTGAGCACAGTGACTTCTTTTCTTCTGTTCCAGGGCGTTAGCCCTCATTTCTTATTACCTGCCTCCCCAGCCACAGGCACAAACTCAAACTGAGTTACGTACCCCCACATATCACCAAGTTGGTTATTGCATTTCATTACAACCACTTGCATATATGCTCCTCTTCCTTAAAGGAGTCTGAGCTTCCTGAGGATAGGGTGTTTGGTTTTTTTATCTTGGCCACTTTTGCTTAGCACAATATCTGATATATATATATGCTTAATAATTGTTAATAGTTGTTGAGTAAATGAGTGACTCATTTGTAAGAATGTGTGACTAAATGTTTTCATCTAGCATATAATCAGCGTTTCTCATCTTTCTTTTTGTGATTGGTTTACATGGACCTTTGTTGGCACTGTTTGCAGGTATTTGTATAAGCCGACACAATCATTCTGTCATTTCCCAAAAGCTGTTGATGGCCCATGGGGCTTCCCAGGTGGCTCAGTGGTAAAGAATCCACCTGCCAAGTAGGAGATGAAGGAGATGATCCCTGGGTGGGGAAGATCCCCTGGAGAAGAAAATGGCAACCTATTCCAGTAATTGCCTGGGAAATCCCATGGATAGAAGAGCCTGGTGGGCTACAGTCCATGGGCTCAAACAGAGTTGACCATGACTTAGCGACTAAACAGCAGTTTGTGGTTCAAGACTAGAGCTTTATCTCCAGTTAGGGATCTAATCTGACAACCAGCAAAAGAGGGCCCCAAGCAGTCTCTTGTCTTTTCGCTTTGTCCTTTCTTGGTGATTCAATGAGGACAGGATTTCAGACTTTGAAGGGCTAGAGATATAGGTCTAATTGGCAACATATCTGGCTCAGAAATATAAATAAAGTGAATTTTTGGTGCCCGTGTGTTACTCCGGCATGTATAGAGTCCCATAGGACTGATCCATACGTACTTTTTTGGAAGCCATTTATTATTTTAGCACTTTTCCTTCCTTTTTCATTAAGTTGTTGGAAAATCATGAGCTATTATCTCAAGCAAACAGTGACCATTACTTTTTATTATCTTACATTAGCAGGAGGTCAGATAACAAATCTCAGATTCAGGGAACTTATAAAGAGTCTTGTGTCTTGCTTTTAACATTTCAAACATCTTGCTGAGCTTTTGGTTGACAACATAGCAGGCCAATTTGTGAATGTTTTCTTTAGTTGATGAAAATACTTCTGCTGCCCACCAAGTTGGCCACCCCAACTTCTTTTCTTGCTTTTAAATATCTCAGGTTAGAAAACTGAGTTTTCCTATAGGTGTTTCACTGTTGTTTCGATGCCAAGTGACATTTTGCTATCGAAAAATGCAGTCTTCCTTTGCAATGTGAAAAGTTGGAGAAATTACCATAATCAGAAGACTCTACCCTTGAACTCTCCTCCCTAACAAATTGCACCTAAACATCTCTCATACAGCTTAAGCTGTATTTTCTGGATAATTCCTAATTTCTCCATCCCACATCATACAGACCTGTTCTCAAGAGTTTTCCTGTTGATCCTTAGTGAATGTCAAAGATATGTATACGAGCAAGCATCTGAGCCACCAGCGAAGCCCCATTAACAAGCAGGGAAGGCCTGAAAAGAAGCAGTTGATACAATGTCATGTCTCAAGACAAGACTTATCATGTCAAGACTTCCCTGGTGGCTCAGGTGGTAAAGTGTCTGTCTACAATGCAGAAGACCTGGGTTCAATCCCTGGGTTGGGAAGATCCCTGGAGAAGGAAGTGGCAACCCACTCCACTATTCTTGCCTGGAAAATTCCATGGATCTGGTAGGCTATAGTCCATGGGGTCACAAAGAGTCAGACATGACTGAGCGACTTCACTTTCTTTCTTTCATGTCTCAATGAGTCATGTAAATATTAAACCCTGGAGATTTTCTGCTTTAAGCATTTTTATCAGTAAGGCAAAGCTTACTGAGTGATATGCAAGTGACTCAGATGAGGTCTGGTACAAAATCAGCTTCTCAATAAATAGCTGAGTGAAAGACCTGTTCCATAAATGCAGAAAGTTGGTTAAAATGTTCCGTTTGAAAGGGAAGATAGTCTGGCTGTGAGGTGGGGCCTCCCTAGACGCTTTGGAAAGACCAAGTCTAAACGTAACTCTCTGCCCCCATGAAAATGATTCTGTGCTGATGAAGTTTGGGGCGAAAACTCAGAACTGGATCTGGTTTGAAGTGAGAGAGGTTGTTATGACCTCCCCCTAAGAAGAAACCCAGAATGCCGTGACCAGAATCACCTCCTTGGCCTCCTTGCCCTCCTCAAAATGCTCCACTTGGCCAGTTGTCTTGTGTGTTCAATAAGTGTGTGATAATACTGGAGTTTGTGACTGATTTTCAGAAGGGAAGAAAACCATTTCTTTTGGCGGCAGAGAGGGTCCACATCGAAATGATAGAAAAACTTATCTTCCTTAATCTGCATACTACAGAAAAGGACAAGGTGAGATGCAATTTTATTTTTTCACCAACGACTAGAGAAAGGGAAGCATAGATTTGGCAATGACATTTTGGTGAGCAGTTGAGTTCTTCACTTGTTACTACAGTCAGAAAGATCATGGGATATCCCAATGAAACCAACCCACTTTTTCAGTGGACTGTCCAAATCACCAGTTTTGCTCCAGAAATGTCTGAAATCAAAGGGCTACATGGAATTTTCTACTGTCAGCTCCAGTTGCTCTTTTCTTCACATGAGATCTTCTGGGGACTCAGCCCCATCTGACCAGGAAAGGGAACACCGAATGGACATCCATGTCCTTGTGCACGTCTTTGATGCTTTTTTTAAAGGAGAAATTCCTAGATGTGAAAGTGTGGGTCAAAGAGTGCTGCACATTGTAGAATCTTTCGGTATAATATTGCTAAAACTACCTCCCAGAAATCTTGCCACAGTTTGCCTTCCCAAGAGTTATATACAATTACTTGCATTATTCCACCTTTTACCAGCAGATTAGCAGCGAAGGTAAAAAAAAACGTGGATGGTTTGTTCCCTTCTCATTCAAACAGCTATGTATTTTCAATTTAAAACTTTAAAAGCATGAATTTCACTTAAAACTGTGGAAAACATGGCCAGTACTGGAGCCACAGCTTTATCCAGTGTGGCCCCTGCCCCTGGAAGCCACTCTGCAGCCCTGCCCATGGGCGGGGCATGTTCCTGGGAAGCTCTCCTGAGGTGTGTCTCTGTTGCAGGAGGGGAGTGCTGCCCTGCACCTCAAGGCAAAGCGTGGTCACAGCCCTGCGATTCAGTGCTGCTCACCCAGTCACCAGAAATACAGAGATCAAGGAGGTATGTGCAGGGGCTCATACAGGTGAGCATGCGGCGCAGAAGTGGAAGAGTGGGAAGAACAACTTTCAAGAAAGGAGTAGGGGCAAACGAAAGTGTTTGTGCCACAGGGTGCAAAGTGAAGAGCCAGTCACTCAGTCGTGTCCAACTCTGTGACTCCATGGACTACATAGTCCATGGAATTCTCCAGGCCAGAATCCTGGAGTGGGTAGCCTTTGCCTTCTCCAGGGAATCTTCCCAACTCAGGGATTGAACCCAGGTCCCCTGCATTGAAGGCAGGTTCTTTACCAGCTGAGCCACAGGGAAGCCCACAGGGTGTAAAAGGTGATGCTGAAAGATTCCTCCCTTTTCCTTTAAAGTAACTCACAGCGGTTCATTTGTTAATCCATTCACTTATTCACCAAAAAATATTTAATGTGTGCTCTGGATGATGGTTAGAGTATGAGGCGGAGAGCATCACTGACTCGATGGACCTGAATTTGAGTAAGCTCTGGGAGATGGTGGAGGACAGAGGAGCCTGGCGAGCTACCGTGCTTGGGGTCCCAAAGAGTCAGACGTGACTTAGTGATGGAACCATGACTGAACCCTGCTAGGTAGAGTGTTTTCTTATTCTGGAAGCCTACAGGGCAAGAAGGGCATACAATACATATTATATTGGGTTAAATGCACTAATGGATGTACACGCAGTGTGCTGTGGGAACACAAAGGAAGAGCTGTTTCAGAACACACAGACCTCACAGAGGAGGTGATATATGATGTGGGTCGGGCATTCTACTGAACCCTGGTACCAGGAGACTGGGGGGCACAGGGTAGACTTTCAGACCGAGCCCGAGTAAGGGAACTGAGGCATGAAGAAGCACGAGGAGGACTGGGAAGGACAGCACCGAAATGAAAGGCCGCGCTTCCCAGAAGCAGAGCCCCCGGAGGGTTTCCGGCGGCACAGCGGTGGGAGCCATCGTGGGCGGAGGCAGGACACTGACACCACGCTTTGAAGGGAGGACTGGTGCCTGGAAAGCTGGAGGTGGGGTGTCCCTTCAGGTGACAGGAAATGACAGGAGCAAGGGCTACTGGGGACCTGCCACCCAGGCTCTCAGGGGCAGCAAACAAGATGAGGTGGGAGGAGGAGGGAGAGGTCACAGGACTTGTGAGCAGGGGCTAGGGAGAGGGGAGACTTTGCCCCCCAGCTCCCTGGCTTGGACCCCCAGGACGGTGGGGTGCCCATCCCTGAGCTGTGGAGGGTGAGAGGAGGGGAGGAGGGTGAGCGCCTCAGTCATCAGGAGTGGGCGGGTTCTCCCTGAGACTGTGGAAGGGGTTTACTCAGGTGAGGGGAGCGGGGAGATGGAAGGCAGGCCTGGAGTTCAGCGGAGAGGCTGTGGCTGCGGAGGCAGACCCGTGAGTCATCTGCTCTGGGAGGTCACTTCTTAACCTCTGGGTCCACACCTTTGGAGCTGGCTGTTGGGAGACCCAGGTGAGTGGAGTCCTCGGACTTCATGGTAGTGATGATCAGACTGAAGTGGTTTAACTTTATGAAGATCCTAGGAATGTGATCTTCTTGAATAAAAGTTATGAATAATCCTTGAGAAACTCAAGGAGAACTAGATTCACCGAGCAAAAATCTTAGCCCTGATTGGCCTTCACAAATATAGAGATCCAGTCCTATCATAGGATTTAAAGTCTTAGTCATGCTGGCCCTTTTCTGTTCTAATACTTTACCACTGGAATGTGGATTTACCACCTGGATTTAATCCACCTTTTAGCTATTTTTGAGTCAGGGCATATTGAAGAAAAGTCTTTAAGTCTAACAAATTGTAATTGTAGACTGTGATAGATTTTATTTGCACAAAGTATCTAGTGATACTGTTAATCCTTTGGATGAAGCCCATAACGTACATACGGTCCTGGGCTGCCTCCGTTTTCGGACATAGGCCCTTGCCAGACGATGGAGTGACTCATGGGACTAGGCTTGAGTGTGGTGTTTTCCAAACATTCTGGGTAGCAAACTCATATCAGAGAAGAAAATGTCAGCATGTGCCTTATCACAGGGTATTTATCATTAAATCAATATATTATAAAACATATGTCAGAAATATACATTTTAAAGATTGAGATAAAAAGAAACATAAATAGCAATTTTCATATTTTCTCTACACTGAAAGGATTATCTTATAAACATCTGATGTTTTCCTTCGAGTTTTCTTTGTGTTCCTGTGCGTGCATATTCTTAGGTTCTTCCCAAAATGCCTTTAACCCTTCTTTAGCTCCTGGCCATTTAGGTTTTGTTCACTTTTTCTTTTTTATGGAAGTAAGGCTATCAGGACTGACCCAGACTTGCCCGGGAGTGTCCAGGAGTCTCCAGCAGAGGCATGGGTCGGTGGCGGCCTGCTGCAGGATTGGGGGCAGTGAGTGTAGCCATACATGCATGGGATCTTATGAAGGAGGTCACCATTATCTTCATTACTTCCACCATAGTTTGGCCCCAGGTAAATAACAGGGAGGCAACACAGCTCCACCCCTCTACAGAAAATTGGATCAAAGATTTAAGTGTGCCAGCTGCCACAACCTCACAGAAGTTGGCCTAGAGGAGCTACCTGTCACTCAAGGTCAGGGGCGGTGGCCAGGAAGAGCTACCCCATGTCCAAGGAGCAGTGGCTGCATGGGCGCAGGAGGGCCGAGAGGAGCTACTCCACGTTGAAGGTCAGGAGGGGCAGCTGTGAGGAGATACCCCTCTTCCAAGGTAAGGAGCAGCGGCTGTGCTTTGCTGGAGCAGCTGTGAAGAGATACCCCATGCCCAAGGTAAGAGAAACCCAAGTAAGATGGTAGGTGTTGCGAGAGCCATCAGAGGGCAGACACACTGAAACCATAATCACAGAAAACCGGTCAATCTAATCACACAGACCACAGCCTTGTCTAACTCAATGAAACTAAGCCATGCTGTGTAGGACCATCCAAGATGGGAGGGTCAAGGTGGAGAGGTCTGAGAATGTGGTCCACTGGAGAAGGGAATGGCAAACCACTTAAGTATTCTTGCCTTGAGAACCCCATGAACAGTATGAAAAGGCAAAATGATAAGATACTGAAAGAGGAACTCCCCAGGTCGGTAGGTGCCCAATATGCTACTGGAGATCAGTGGAGAAATAACTCCAGAAAGACTGAAGGGATGGAGCCAAAGCAAAATCAATACCCAGTTGTGGATGTGACTGGTGATAGAAGCAAGGTCCGATGCTGTAGAGAGCAATATTGCATGGGAACCTGGAATGTCAGGTCCATGAATCAAGGCCAATTGGAAGTGGTCAAATAGGAGTTCAAGAGTGAATGTCGACATTCTAGGAATCAGCGAACTAAAATGGACTGGAATGGGTGAATTTAACTCATATGACCATTATATCTACTACTGTGGGCAGGACTTCCTTAGAAGAAATGGAGTAGCCATCATGGTCAACAAAAGAGTCTGAAATGCAGTACTTGGATGCAATCTCAAAAACGACAGGATGATCTCTCTTCATGTCCAAGGCAAACCATTCAATATCACAGTAATCGAAGTCTATGCCCCAACCAGTAACACTGAGGAAGCTGAACTTCAACAGTTCTATGAAGACCTACAAGACGTTTTGGAACTAACACCCCAAAAAGATGTCCTTTCCATTATAGGGGACTGGAATGCAAAGTAGGAAGTCAAGAAAAACCTGGAGTAACAGGCAAATTTGGCCTTGGAATGCAGAATGAAGCAGGGCAAAGGCTAATAGAGTTTTGCCAAGAGAACGCACTGGTCATAGCAAACACCCTCTTCCAAGAACACAAGAGAAGACTCTACACATGGACATCACCAATGGTCAACACCGAAATCAAATTGATTATATTCTTTGTAGCCAAAGATGGAGAAGCTCTCTACAGTCAGCAAAAACAAGACCGGGAGCTGACTGGCTCAGATCATGAACTCCTTATCGCCAAATTCAGACTTAAATTGAAGAAAGTAGGGAAAACCGCTAGACCATTCAGCTATGACCTAAATAAAATTTCTTATGATTATACAGTATAAGTGAGAAATAGATTTAAGGGACTAGATCTGATAGATAGAGTGACTGACGAACTACTGGGGATGGAGGTTCATGACATTGTACAGGAGACAGGGATCAAGACCATCCCCATGGAAAAGAAATGCAAAAAAGCATAATGGCCATCTGGGGAGGCCTTACAAATAGCTGTGAAAAGAAGAGAAGTGAAAAGCAAAGGAGAAAAGGAAAGATATAAGCATCTGAATGCAGAGTTCCAAAAAATAGCAAGAAGAGATAAGAAAGCCTTCCTCGGCGATCAATGCAAAGAAATAGAGGAAAACAACAGAATGGGAAAGACTAGAGATCTCTTCAAGAAAATTAGAGATACCAAGGGAACATTTCATGCAAAGATGGACTCGATAAAGGACAGAAATGGTATGGACCTAACAGAGCAGAAGATATTAAGAAGAAGTGGCAAGAATACACAGAAGAGCTGTACAAAAAAGATCTTCATGACCCAGATAATCACGATGGTGTGATCACTCATCTAGAGCCAGACATCCTGGAATGTGAAGTCAAGTGGACCTTAGAAAGCAGTACTACGAACAAAGCTAGTGGAGGTGATGGAATCCCAGTTGAGCTATTTCAAATTGTGAAAGATGATGCTGTGAAAGTGCTGCACTCAATATGCCAGCAAATTTGGAAAACTCAGCAGTGGCCACAGGACTGGAAAAGGTCAGTTTTCATTCCAATCCCAAAGAGAGGCAATGCCAAAAAATGGTCAAACTACTGCACAATTGCACTCATCTCACACGCTAGCAAAGTAATGCTCAAAATTCTCCAAGCCAGGCTTCAGCAATACATGAACAGTGGACTTCCAGATGTTCAAGCTGGTTTTAGAAAAGGCAGAGGAACCAGAGATCAAATTGCCAATATCTGCTGGATCATGGAAAAAGCAATAGCGTTCCAGAAAAACATCTATTTCTGCTTTATTGACTATGCCAAAGCCTTTAACTGTGTGGATCACAATAAACTGGAAAATTCTGAGAGAGATGGGAATACCAGACCACCTGACCTGCCTCCTGAGAAACCTGTGTACAGGTCAGGAAGCAACAGTTAGAACTGGACATGGAACAACAGACTGGTTCCAAATAGGAAAAGGAGTACGTCAAGGCTGTATATTGTCACCCTGCTTATTTAACTTATATGCAGTGTCCATTATGAGAAACGCTGGGCTGGAAGAGGCACAAGCTGGAATCCAGATTGCCGGGAGAAATATCAATAACCTCAGATATGCAGATGACACCACCCTTGTGGCAGAAAGTGAAGAGGAACTAAAAAGCCTCTTGATAAGAGTGAAAGAGGAGAGTGAAAAAGTTGGCTTAAAGCTCAACATTCAGAAAACGAAGATCATGGCATCTGGTCCCATCACTTCATGGGAAATAGATGGGGAAACAGTGGAAACAGTGTCAGACTTTATTTTTTGGGCTCCAAAATCACTGCAGATGGTGACTGCAGGCATGAAATTAAAGGACGTTTATTCCTTGGAAGGAAAGTTATGACCAACCTAGATAGCATATTCAAAAGCAGAGACATTACTTTGCCAACAAAGGTCGGTCTAGTCAAGGCTATGATCTTTCCAGTGGTCATGTATGAATGTGCGATATGGACTATAAAGAAAGCTGAGCACTGAAGAATTGATGCTTTTGAACTGTGGTGTTGGAGAAGACTCTTGAGAGTCCCTTGGACTGCAAGGAGATCCAACCAGTCCATCCTAAAGGAGATCAGTCCTGGGTGTTCATTGGAAGGACTAATGCTGAAGCGGAAACTCTTATACTTTGGCCACCCCACGCGAAGAGCTGACTCATTGGAAAAGATCCTGGTGGTGGGAAAGATTGAAGGTGGGAGAAGGGGACAACAGAGGATGAGATGGCTGGATGACATCACCGACTTGATGCACATGGGTTTGGGTGAACTCTGGGAGTTGGTGATGGACAGGGAGGCCTGGCGTGCTGTGATTCCTGGGGTCACAAAGAGTTGGCCACGGCTGAGCAATTGAACTGAACTGAATTTATGATTGATTTCTTAGAACTCTGCTCATACTTGAAAATTTGAGGAAGGTGAAAAAATTTAACCTACAAATTGTTTACAGTGTTTGAATACTTTATGAATATTGCATTTAACAATCAATGAAGTATGACTATGTTGATTAAATATTTATTCACTTCAATTTGTGGTTTTCTTTTGGTGTTTTGGAACCAACTTTTTTTTTTTTTAATATTTCAAATATTTCTTTGGTGCTTAAAAAGTCTGAAGGTCATACACTCTATGCCTGTTGTGTTTCATGGTTAAAATGTCACAGGGCCCTACAACATTTTGGGTTCCTGGCTTTGGGCTCTTTACAAACCTGTTTCTACATCACATCCTTCCATTAGGGAGCATTTCCCTACCATTCTGATCTCAGGTTAGATGTCACCCTATCCAAGACGGTTTTCTTGATCACTCACTGAAAAATAATCACCCAGTCACACTATTTCACTTCTCACTGTAGCATGTTCATTACCACTAGCTGACATTATTCTTCTAATAACATCTAGAATCTAATAGATAGACTTATTCTAAATCTGTTAATTTACTGATTTACCAGTCTACCCATCTATATATCAATCAACTGATTGTCCACCCCTACTGGAATGTAATGTCAGAGATATTGTCAGTCTAATCATATCCACGCCCGCACTATTTAATATAGGGTCTGATACATAATAAGTGCTCAATAAATTTTTGTGGCTTTATTGAGATGATAGTGAAGATCACTGCACACCTTTACTAGCTCATATATTTCCAAAGTACTGTGATGGTTTGAGGAAAAGACATAGAATGGTGTGGTTCCTGGAATAACAGCCCCCCAAAGAGGTCCACATTAGGATCCCGGGAACCTGTGAGTTTGTGAAGTTACAGGGCAAAGGGGAATTAAGGTTGATCATCATCTGACCCTACAACGAGATTATCCAGGGTAAGCCTAATATAATCACAAGGGTCCTTTCAAGCAGAAGAATGAGGCCAGCAGGGAGGTCAGAGGGATGCAGATGGACTGAGCACCCCATTGCTGACTTTGAAGGTAAAGGAGGGGGGCAGATGGGTGTGTGTGGCTTCCGCAGACTGAAAAAGGCAAAGAAATGGATTCTCCTGAAAGCCTCCCTATAGGCCTTTCTTTTCACTCAGTGAGACTCATTTCAGACTTCTGACCTCTAGAACTGTAAGATAATACGTCTGTATTGTTTAAGGCACTCACATTTGTGGTAATTTGTTATTTGCAGCAATAGAAAACTAATAACATAGGTGGTTCTGTTATTGTCACAGAGGAGGACATAGAGGCCCATCCTTGAGAGGCCATTTATTCAAGGTCATTTGGGCATTTAGTGTCAGCTCAAGCTAGATTCCCATTGGTCAGAGTGTGTATCAGTCCTGTGAGTATTTGTTCCACTTGCGAATCACTTTATAACCAACCAACCCAAAGCACAGGGGCTTAGAACCACCACTATTATCTTTAAGCTTTTCTTCTTACAAGGACTTTTGCAGGAGGATGGGATAATGAGGGGCTTCCCAGGTGGCCCAGTGGTAAAGAAGCCCCTTGCAAAGCAGGAGACGCAGGACAGACACATGGGCTTGATCCCTGGGTCAGGAAGATTCCCTGGAGGAGGAAATGGCAACCCACTCCAGTATTCTTGCCTGGAGAACTCCGTGGTCAGAAAAGTCTGGTGAACCACAGTCCGTGGGGTCACAAAGAGTTGGACACAGCTGAGCCACTAACACTTTCATGCTGTTTTGAGGTGGTACCTGCAAGGGGACAGTTACTAGTAAACAGAATGAAAGAAGGTTGAGACATTTTTGGGGTCAATACCAAGTTCATTTCTTCTGGCTCAAGGAGAGGGTTCAGTTCAGTTCAGTCGCTCAGTCGTGTCTGACTCTTTGCGAGCCCATGAATCGCAGCACACCAGGCCTCACTGTCCATCACCAACTCCCGGAGTTCACTCAGACTCACGTCCATCGAGTCCGTGATGCCATCCAGCCATCTCATCCTCTGTCGTCCCCTTCTCCTCCGGCCCCCAATCCCTCCCAGCATCAGAATCTTTTCCAACGAGTCAACTCTTCGCATGAGGTGGCCAAAGTACTGGAGTTTCAGCTTTAGCATCGGTCCTTCCAGAGAAATCCCAGGGCTGATCTCCTTCAGAATGGGCTGGTCGGATCTCCTTGCAGTCCAAGGGACTCTCAGGAGTCTTCTCCAACACCACAGTTCAAAAGCATCAATTCTTTGGCGCTCAGCCTTCTTCACAGTCCAACTCTCACATCCATACGTGACTATTGGAAAAACCATAGCCTTAACTAGACGGACCTTAGTCGGCAAAGTAATGTCTCTGCTTTTGAAAATCATACATTAAGACTTTTTCTAACGAAAGATTTTTCTTAATTGGAGATCTATATTGATTATTTTCGTGAAGACGTAGAGGGAATTTTATGAACTTATAAAGTCCGACTGAGAACGAACACCACCCTATCGGGATTTAAGAGAACTACTGGACTTAGGACTAACAAACCCTGTACGTCCTGAACAGATACTTATATGTAACCATTCACATAAAAGAAGGGTTTTATTATGATGATAAACCAAGTACTTAAGAAGTCATCAATTTTTAAGAACGTTTGAGTCCCATTACAAAAACGAAACAAATGTATGTAAAACTACTAAACACGTATCATTATTATTCGGGAACTACCCTTTTAGTGTAAAGTAAATACACTGGAAAAAAGTTTCTTTAATAATCGAAATTACACTAGTCACACCACGGGATAATTATGGGGGTAAATAAGGAGGTATTCGGGGAGAGGAGACCAGCAGGGAACGTGTTGGCATAGGACAAAAAATTTTATGACAGAGAAGTGTGTCCCTCTTCTCTTCAAGTGGAAATAACTCTTTACATTGTTAGGAGCGAGACAGTGCAATAACTAGTTTCCTGGTTTATTCGTGTGCGAATGAGTTTAGTTTCTACGTTATTCTCTACCGAACTCCCGCCAATTTTTACGATAACTACTACCACTCTAGGAGGGACACAAATGAGAAAAACGATCAGATTTTCCGTACCGACTTATGACACAAGAAAAACAGTCATCAAATGTGTCGGTCTGTGGTACGTTTTCATTTCAAAAGGGAAATTTTACCATACTATCATACGATTCAAAAAAGTATCGTACGACAACAATTTTTCTCCTATGTTTACTTGATTTTCGAACGTCCTAAACGGTACACGAGGAATTTAGTGAGACAACAAACTCTACAACGAACATACCGAAAGTTTACGTCATAATTTGAACGACACCAATGTACCTTAAGAGTTTAATTACCGAAAGAACACAAAATTAAAATACATATAAAAAGGAATATTAATTCAGTTGTCAAAATACAAGAGACATAGAATCACAAAAGGAGAAGGGGAGAGTGGGTTGTCCGACACATCAGGGTCCACGACCACGTCACCTTCACCGCTACCGTCTTCGGGACCAATTTATGTTCGGGTCACATTTCCCGTCCCGGGTCGAACCTCAAGTTCGTAAACGACTACGTAACGAGTAATAAGGGTTCCACACTTACGAAAATTGTCAAAAGATTTGATACGGTTTGACTAAGTAGACTACTTTCGAAAACGATTACACCCAAAAAAGTATTACACCTTAAACTTATTTATCTATAGTAGGTAAAAGTGGGATTGTAATCTTGGCCACAAAGAACTATAGATTACATAACTAAGGAGACCTGTCCTCCGAACTGACAGACTTCAACATCACACCCTGAATAGGACCTCATGTTCGAACGAAAAACAAAAATAAACAAAATTTGATTCTAATTATGCCCGAGGGGACCACCGAGTATACCATTTCTTACGGACGCTACGTCCTCTGGACCCAAGTTAGGGACCCAACCCTTCTAAGGGACCTCCTCCCGTACCGTTGGGTGAGGTCATCAGAACGGACCTGTCAGGGGTAACTGTCTCCTCGGACAGTCCGATGTCAGATACCCCAGGGTCTCTCAACCTCCTTCTAATTATACAACCAAAAGATAACACACGAGTAAACTTCCATGTCAAATACCGATCAATAACGACTCTAACTACACCTAATCACTTACCCAATCATTACATATAATCAGTAACACATTTCACTTGTAATTATAGACAGACGTAAGTAATTTCAAAAAAAATTGACAATCAAACTTTATGATAAAGAAATAAAATCTGAACTCATAGTCAATTATCGAGGACAGAAATTTATCAATGTAAACAAAGGAAATCCAAGAACGAGTCTTAAGACCAAAACTGGAAGTCCTTTGTGATCAATTTCAAGTTCGTCTTGTAAGTCTTAGGCCAGTCGAACACCCACACCTGAACTTGTGACCATTCCTCCTACGTCGACAACCTTCGCCCTCGAGATCTAAGATATTCATCTCATGTCTAAACCACTATAACGACTCAACACCATCCACCAAGTCCACATACAACTTCCCAAAGTATGACTCGAACGAAATAAGTGGAAAAATAGTCCCTGAAACTAATTTCACTATGTAAACTACTAGTATAAATACCCACTTTTGTCCGACTCCTATCGTTTTCGACCTTCTCCCTTGGTTTAGATTCTTAAGAATTAGTAAAGTAATTCTTGGTTAGAATTACTTTACTAATTCCGAGACTAGAATCCGGTCACATTATGTCTAGTATGTTCATCTTTCACCTTCTACATGGATGTAGACGTCATACACCTTCTGGATAACACTTGTCTTCGTAAATGTAAGTTCAATTACATTTTTCAAAAAATTAAAAATAACCTCACATCAATTAAATGTCACAACAAATACGACATGTCGTTTCACTCAGTCAATATATAGGTGAGACAAAAAATCTCAAATAAGGGTATATCTAGTAATATCTCATAACTCATCTCAAGGGACACGATATGTCATCCAAGAATAATAGATAAAATATATATTATTACACATATACATTAAGGTTCTAAGGGTCAATTATTTCCAAAGAGACCTTACTCCCTTTACTATTCGGACAGAACGGTCTAATATCGAGTTCACGACACGAAGTTATACCTATTTGTTCTTACAGAGGTCTTTTTCTATGTACAAGTTTACAAACCGTTGGTTTATCTCGTAAGGACAGTGACTTTCATAAGATTCATCTCTAGTTGGTGAGTAGTTTCGACGACACGTATCCTCAGTACCAGACATTATGTTGTAACCCGATTAACTCCTTGAAACCCAAGAGTATCAATTATGATCTCATTTACTCATTGGTGACTACTCATTTCGTCGTGTTTCACGAGAATAGTCAAGAAACTCTGTCGTAAGACTAGAATACTTGGACGAGATACACTAAAATTCTTCTGACTCAATGAAAAGTCCACTTGGTTACCATCGTCGTCTTCGTCCGTATACCCTATTGATAACACATTTCTTTGTCGAAGAAGTGAGGACCATTCAAACCCTTTCGGTCTTGACATTTTATTGTGTATCCCTTGGAAGTATGAGAAATTTTAACCATGTAAAACAAATTAAAAGAAAGTATTCTTCTACATTAGTCAGCTTTCATATCGTTGACTTCAATGTGAATACACATACCCCCCATGCCCCCTTTAAACTGTATTAAACGTGTTCAACCTCTAACTCAACTTAATCTCAAGTATGGAGTTTGGACTCGGCAGAACTAAAAAAGGGGGAAAAAGTCGTGACACTAACGGTGGTTGTAAGAGGACCAACTACTCTAGTACTCTCGACCTTACAGAAGAGATTTCCCAACTTAACTTCGAAGGGAACATAGACTTAGGACTTCTGATGTCTCACTAGGATTATTATGTCGATACCTTAAAACCAGGTTCGAAGTTTACTAGAAGTCTCCTAAAAGAAAAGGGTATAATTTTCTCTCTTGTGACCGTGGATAAGTCTAAGACTTCAAGACTTTAATAATGTCATAAAAATTTTAACGTGACGTCCCAGGTGTCTGTCGTCCAGTATGAATACGTCATTTGTCCTGTAAAACGAAATGGGAGTCACTATATTTTTATAATCTATTCGTATACAATAGATGGAACAATAATTTATTAGTAACTTTTTGTAAAATTATCATTATTAAAGAAGGTTACCTACATAAAATAAAGGTCATCAAGGGACAGTGATTCGTATTCTGAATTCATTGTATTTCAAAACTTCGTAAGGACGAAGGACTCGTATGAAACCTGAAAAGTACGAAAATTTCATCGAAACGATTTTACGAAGGGTCTTCATAATACAATAGCACTCATCTTTCTACCTTGGTCTCCGTTCTCCCCAACTTTCTCTAGTTTCATAGTTCACCGTTTTATCTTTTCCGTCTCCTATTTTTTGTACTGACTTCTATGCCACTGATTCCTGATCACTCTACCCAAAAGACCGTTCCACCAATAAAAGTGTCCAGTCTTGGAAACGAATATCACTATGGGAAGGATTTAGGAGATCACAGGACAAAACGAATTGACAAGATGTACAATGACAAGATGGACAGATGACGTGTTTTATGTCATCCATATAGGCTTCGGGAACTTTCACTTCAACACAACGATTTGACACAAAACTCCTCAACCGTCAACGGATGTCACTCACACATTATTTATACTTCAATTTTGGAATTTTTTTTTTTTTTTGATCAACGTTGTCGTGCACAATGAGTAAGACGAGTATGGTGAAGTATTTTGTTTTCTGTGCAAGTTAGTTTTATTGTCCTACCTAATACGAATCTTATTTACTGAAAGGAAATTCAACTTATTTACTTACTTTTTCTGTATAATAAAAGGATTAAAAAGAGTAAATAACATCCGATCACCTTTGAAAGAGTACTTTGAACGAGAGATATACATGTAATCCCTAGTGAGAAGGTCTTTTCGAGAGTTCACACGGTAAATGGTGTAAAAGAACCCTGTGAGTTCTAGAATACCAATCTTAAAGTCTAAATGTAATCAAGATAGTTAACGTGTTGACATACACTCTCTATGAACCGAGAGTTACTTTGGATACAATTTGAGTTTACCGTTACCGTGGGGTGAGGTCATGAGAACGGACCTTTTAGGGTACCTACCTCCTCGGACCATCCGACGTCAGGTACCCCAGCGATTCTCAGTCTGCGTTGACTCGCTGAAGTGAAAGTGAAAAATGAAAGTGCGTGACCTCTTCCTTTACCGTTGGGTGAGGTCACAAGAACGGACCTCTTAGGGTCCCTACCCCCTCGGACCACCCGACGGTAGATACCCCAACGTGTCCCAGCCTGTGCTGACTTCGCTGAATCGTCGTCGTCGTCGTCGTTTGAGTTTACTTTAATTGATCTAAAACGACTAATGAATTTCACGGATCCTCTTCCGTTTCCGTGGGGTGAGGTCATGAGAACGGACCTTTTAGGGTACCTACCTCCTCGGACCACCCGATGTCAGGTACCCTAGCACTTCTCAGACTGTGCTGACTCGCTGAAGTGAAAGTGAAAAGTGAAAGCACGTAACCTCTTCCTTTACCGTTGGGTGAGGTCACAAGAACGGACCTCTTAGGTCCCTGCCCCCTCGGAGTACCCGACGACAGACACCCCAGCGTGTCTCAGCCTGTACTGACTCCGTTGAGTCGTCGTCGACGTCGTCTTGTTATATCAGAGTCTCAAAGTCTTACTCTACGATCTTCTAAACTATGGATCGTCCTGAGTTTAACGTCTAATCAAGATCTCTATTCTGACTACGTGTACTTTATGAATGTTTTCTCATGTTAAGTCTTGTACCCACTCTTATATGTCTGCAATGAGTACTTTTGATCAACCCCCGTAGGAACGTTTCTTACACATCCGTCTCACGTTCCATGTCCTAGACCTACTCTCCGCTCTCTTCCAATAAAGTCCCTTTCAATCCACCTGTTCCCATGTTTCTCTTCTTACTGATACTCCACAAATTTATACCTTAAATCTTTCTACCATTACTACTGGGATATACACTCTGTCGTTTTCTCTGTGTCTATATTTCTTGTCTGACAACCTGAGACACCCTCTTCCACTCCTACCCTACTAAACTCTCTTATCGTAACTTTGTACATATAATGGTATATACTTTGTCTACTGGTCAGGTTCAAGCAACGTACTTTGTCCCGTGAGTTTCGGTCACATGACCCTACTGGGACTCCCCACCCTACCCCTCCCTCTACCCTACCCCCAAGCCCTGTCCCCCTGTGTGCATGCGACTAAGTACAGTTACCTACCGTCTTTGGTGGTGTTATAACATTTCATTAATCAGAGGTTAATTTTATTAATTAAATTTTTCTCTCTAACTCCCTACCCCCATCCAGTTAAAAATTGTACGGAATAGAATCTCTTCTTTTATTTTGCCTAAGTTGGAAGAAACTGAAACAAGACAAAAACTTGGTATTATATCATTAACTGACTTTCAGGGTGAAAAAAGAATGAGAGTTTCACTAGTGTAAAAAAAGGGAGGATTAAACTCTTCGTCTACCGGTTGACGAGTACGATTTGTATTTAGTACATATTATTCTTATTCTTATTAGACGGTCATTTATTATCGAAGTCATGACACCTAGTCGTGGACTTATAAACCCACTGGAAGGGACTCTATGGGTTCACAGGAAGACTGTCAAACCCAACTCCTCGGGAACATACTACAAAGTAGGGATTACTGTTTTATTTAGAGTTTACGGTCTTTCACGACAGGACTTAAGTGGAGACGAAGTGGTCGTCATTACCTAATCCTGGTTATAGGTAATCAGGTTCCGGTTAGTCACCCGACTGTCGAATCCATGGATGGACAAACTCCTTTGTTTTCCAGTACAACCTTGTAGTCTTCAGTAGATGACTTAAAAAGGAAATCTAAAATAACCTCAGTTAATGTTCGATAAGACCAAAAATAAAAGTATAGACGGTGGATTTGAATTTGGTTCTCGTTGTTTCTTTTACATGCACATTAAAAGGTCCTCTCTCAAAACCTCCTGAATACATTAGTGCAAGTAGTTATAACTAATTCGTGTCACGTTAGAAACTCAGGTAAAAGTCTGGATAAAAGGACGGTACGCGTCAGTATAGGGGTCCCAGGTCTTTACCGGACTCTAGTTGAAGTCCTCAGGAGGAGAAAGTCCGGAAAGATAACGAATTTTATAGTTTTCTACATTATTCCCTGTAGGTAAGTTTTAATGAAAGAACAAGACAAGGAGATTTTGTGGCCAAGGAAAACCTAAAAATACAAAATAAACAAGTAACACGACTACAAGTTCTCCGTCAGGACTTTTTTTAGGGAAATGACGACGTCAATACGGATTTCAACTCTGATTACTTAAAGAGCATTCGGACACAAGTACCTGGAAGACCTTTATTCCGTGGTCCATCGTAGTCGGGTAAAGAACCATCGTCTTCGGGAAACGGCAAGAGGCAAGACAAGCACCAGAGTCCCGTCAGCACAGGGACACACGCACACCGACGAAAGGAGACGGGGAGAAGCGGTGAGAGGTGCGACCACACAAAGAGGATCGCAAAGAGGCGCCGGTCGCGCCGACACGGGAGACGGGGACACTGGCCGTGACCGAAGAGGACGCCGGAGGCACAGGAGTGGCAGGGGGCCGAGACCAAAGGACAGGAGACGAGGCAGTAGTGACGACGTGCCTCTGTCGGGGAAGTCCCTGGTGGCTGTTGGAGAAGGTTCTGTCCGAGTGCCGAAAAGACTCGAGGGTCGTACCGATGTCCTTTTGAAAAGGAGTTTTGTCCGTAGACGGGCGATGTCGGGCATCCGACTGAGACCGGGAAGGGGACAAAGACAGTTATCAAAATACCCTTGTGCTGGGACGGGCAAGTGAATACACTATAGATACCGACCAAAACACGACACTGCTGTCTCAACTCATCAACTTTGTGTCGTATATAGTGGACGTTCCAGATTTTGTCAATGACAAACCGGGAAATCTATCTCGGTAGGACGAGAATTCGCAGGATCATTAAAGGATGATCATAAGTATGAAACTACCGTAATTAAGGAGTGACTTCTTGGTTGGCAGTCACCGAGAGGAACAGATGCAATGACAACATAACACGAGTCAACACAGGTTCAGAAACGTGGGGGTACCTGACATCGGACGGTCTACGGAGACAGTCACCCTAAAAAGGTCCGTTCATATGACCTCACCCAACAGTAAAAGGAGAGGCCCCCTGGAAGGGGTGGGTGTAGAGAACGTGACCGTCCGTCTACTCCTGTACGTAAAGAAATAAAAAGAAAATTTAAATAAATAAAAATTAATTTCCTATTAACGAAATGTCATAACACAACCAAAGACGGTATGTAGTTGTACTTAGTCGGTATCTATATGTATATAGGGGAGGGAGGAGAGAGGGAGGAGTGGGGAGATCCAACTATGTCTCGGGGTCAAACTCAAGGGACTCAGTAAGTCGTTTAAGGGAACCGATAGATCAAATGTATGCCATTATACACAAAGGTACAATGAGAGAGGTATATAAGATGGGAGAGGAAGGAGGGGGTGGGGGTACAGGTATTCAGACAAGGGATACAGACACAAAGGTAACAACGGGATGTTTATTAAAATAGTCCTGGTAGAAAGATCTAAGGTATATATCCGTAATCATACACCATAAACAAAAAAAGAAAGACTGAAGGAACCACCCAGTCTGTCATTTCTTAAACGGACGTTACGTCTTCTGGGTCCAAGTCAGGGACCCAGTCCTTCTAGAGGACCTCTTCCCTTACCGGTGGGTGACGTCATAAGAACGGACCTTTTAAGGTGCCCGTCTCCTCGGACCGTCCACCCGATGTGAAATACCCCAACGTTTCTCAACCTACACTGACTCACTGATTGTGAAAGTGAAAGACTGAATGAAATGAGACATACTATCCGAGGTCCAAGTAGATAATCTTGACTGAGTTTACGTAAGGAAAAATACCGACCTATTATAAAGTAGCACATAACATGGTGTCGAGGAATAGGTAAGTAGACAACTACCTGTAGATCCAACGAAGGTACAGGTCGATAACATTTATCACGACGTCTCTTGTGACCCCAAGTGCACAGAAAAAGTCAAAACCAAAGGAGTCCCATATACGGATCATCACCTTAACGACCCAGTGTACCACAGAACTTGAAAAAAAAGTCAACTACGAAAACTTGACACCACAACCTCTTCTGAGAACTCTCAGGGAACCTGACGTTCCTCCAGGTTGGTCAGGTGGGATTTCCTCTAGTCAGGACCCACAAGTAACCTTCCTGACTACGACTTCGATTTTGAGGTCACGAAACCGGTGGAGTACGTTTCTCAACTGAGTAACCTTTTCTGGCACTATGACCCTCCCTAACCCCCGTCCTCCTCTTCCCCTGCTGTCTCCTACTCTACCGACCTACCGTAGTGACTGAGCTACCTGCACTCAGACTCACTTGAGACCCTCAACCACTACCTGTCCCTCCGGACCGCACGACGCTAAGTACCCCAGCGTTTCTCAGCCTGTGCTGACTCGTAGACTTGACTTGACTACCACTAAAATAAGGATCAGAAAATTCCTTAGAGGTGTGACAGAAGGTATCACCGACATAGTTGAATATAAGGGTGGTTGTCACATTCTTCTAAGGGAAAAGAGGTGTGGGAAAGGTCTTAAACAAAAATCTGAAAAATTACTACAGGCAAGACTGGAAACGTTCCACTATGGAGTAACATCAAAACTAAACGTAAAGAGATTATTACTCGCTATAACTCGTAGAAAAGTACACAAATAATCGGTAAACAGATAGAAGAAACCTCTTTACAGACAAATCCAGAACAAGGGTGAAAAACTAACCCAACAATCAAAAAGACTATAACTGAATACTCGACGAACATATAAAACTTTTAATTAGAAAACAGTCAACGAAGTAAATGATAATAAAAGAGGGTGATACTCCCAACAGAAAAGTGGAACAAATATCAAAGGAAACGACACGTTTTTGAAAATGCAAATTAATCCAGGATGAATAAATAAAAACAAAAATAAAGGCAATGAGATCCTCCACCCAGTATCTCTAGAACGATACTAAATACAATATCGCAAAAGACGGATATAAAAAGAGACTCTCAAAATCAATCCAAAGAACAGAATGTAAATACAGAAATCAGGTAGAACTCAAATAGAAACACACACCACAATCCTTCACAGGATTAAAGTAAGAAAGTACACATCGACGGGTCAATAGGGTCGTCATGAATAACTTCTCCGACAGAAACGGGGTAACATATAAGAGCGGATGAAATAGTTTTTTATTCCACGAGTGTCTACGTACTCAAATAGAGACCCGAAAGATCGAACAAAGTAACCAAATATAAAGACAAAAATACGGTCATGGTATGACAGAACTACTGACATCGAAACATCCTATCAGACTTTAGTCTTTCCAACTTAGGAGGTCAAGGTAAGAAGAAAAAGTTGTAACGAAACCGATAAGTGTCGGAAAACACAAAGGTATACTTAACACTCTGGAAAAAAAAAACAAGGTCAAGACACTTTTTATAACCTGTCTAAGAAATGGTGACTCGGTGGTCCCTTCGTAACCAGATACAATAATTAATTTTAACGAAACTGAACGAAAAATTCCTAAAAGAGAATGAATGGGTCAAATTAATAAGAAGAGGTGTACGGGTTGGACAGGTGACATTGGTCCGACGCATGAGACGAGTGGAAGACTGGACGAGCACGACAAGAGGGTGAGGCCCGGAGGGGGGTGTGACAACATATAGACTCGTATTCGTCTGTACGGTGAGACGGGTAGGAGACTCAGTGTAAGAAGGACCCACAAGAAGACTTCGAGTTGAGTTCGAGACGAAGGAAGTACTTCATAATTATATAGGACTAATAGTTAATGTAACTAGTAATGAAATACCTAAACGAACACCATGGACATGACGGGCGGGACAAGACGGAACAACGACATTGTATCATTCTCAATGACTATGTCTCAAGAAGGAGTACACAAATTTTACACTCCGACACAGTCCGGACGGGGGAAGAACCTGGGGAGAAGAAGTAAGTAAAATGACACTGAGTAGGGTTCCGTTTGAGGGGTCACAGTCGAGGGTGAGAAGGAACGGAGTGGGGAGTTTAAGGTTCTTGACACCCGAGACTGACGATTATCATGGAGTTCGGAACGGGGTGAAGAGACTCAGACGGTACGACGTCTGGATCTAGTCCGATGGAAGTAAGGAAAGGACCCGATGGAGAGTCATTATAACGTTGTCGACCAAAGAACGGTCCGGGTCCTGGTCCCATTCCTTTCATTCCACAGATCTCGTGTTTAAATTCCTGCGTGAGTGAGAGTCCCAACACGTCTACGTCTCAATCGTGAGCTCCCACTCACGAAGGAATTTCAAACACGAGTCCCGTAGAGTCCCGAACTAACGGAGTGGGACCAGGCCTGAAAAGGAAGAAGCAGGAAGGGAACGGGAGGGGTGGCGGTGGGGAGACAGGAATGGGGACATCAAATATGAGGTATCCCGATAGCTTTACTAGAAAAGTCGTACCTACTACAGGTCAGACAAAAAATCAAAGGGTCCCCTATTTCCGACTGAAAAACCTACCGGAAGTTGGACGGAAGACCGGGGTAGAAGGTGGTGACAGTGGGAACGTGTACTTGAGACGTCGGATAGGTCGGACTTGGTGAATCTCCGGGAAAACAGACACCACGATACTATGTAGAGGTCCAGAAACTTGAGTCAGAAGGAGGGAAAGGACCTTGAGAGGAGAGAATGAACCTCTTAAAAATAAGTAACAAGTCTTGAATCGTACTAGGTGGTACTGAAAGATACCCCTCAAAAGGTCTAAGGGACCTTAATTAATTCAGAGAGGAAAAAGGGGGAATTCGTCTTACATGAGTGGACTTAATATCGTACACAAAGTAAATTACCATTAATTAAAAAAAAGTCTAAAAAGTTAAGGGTCCTTTGGTTTCTAAGTTTCGGGTCCGAAATATAATCTTATCAACGCTTTCAAACAAAATTTTCATGACAACGAAGTCAAGATAGGGTCTTGGTCTTAGAGGCCCACACCGGACCCGTAGTCACAAGAAAGGGAATTTAGTGGTCTATTAGACTACACGTCGGTACCAGACCTTGGTGACGTGCTCCGACACTCAACTCGAGGACTCTCCCCCCCGGATCAGGGAAGGGACAAACGTCGGGACAGGAGGCGGGAGGGGAAGGGAGTATGGGACGTCCTACAGACCGGAAAGTGTCCTCGAGTTGATTCTCGACACCTGGTCACTAGGAGACGAGGTAACCAACCGGATCACTAGGTACTTTCCTGAATCAGTCAATGGTGGAACGAGGGAGTCGTGTCCGGATCCTCACCTCCTGTAAACACCTCTATCCCTAGGGTAACAACAACAGTGATTCAGCACAGACTGAGAAAACGCTGGGACACCTGACATCGGACAGTCCGAAGAGACAGGCACCCTAACAGGTTCGCTCTTATGACCTCTCCCAACGGTAAAGGAAAAGGTCCCCTAGAAGGGTCCGGTCCTTAGTTTGGACGATAACCGTCCGCCCAAGAAATGGTGACTCGGGGGTGCTTTCGGGCTGTCCCTAGGGTAACCACACTTTAACTACACACTATAAGTACCACGTGGTGTCCAATTGGGGGCTCTGGACAAAGAAATAACGAAACTTATGGTTCCCCCGACGACAACAGGAAAAAAGACGTCTCGGTATATACGTTTACTAAAAAAGGTACGTTTTAATAAATTTCTGAAGAAAGAGATAGGGCACCTGCACGAGATAGGACCGGTAAACTCCTTTTTATAATCTTTCATCCAACCAGTAGGTGCAGTTCTGAGGGGAAGACGTAAACCGAGTGACTTAAGTCACGGTCACAGAAACCCGGAAGTCTCCGACGAATCACGGGTCCACCTGAATTCATTATTCACCATTATTACGAACTATACCTTAATGGACGGGTATGTTCGTCGATGTAGTCAGACGGACCTGGTTGTCTGAATTTACAGTCTGAAAGGTTTACATTTTCAGTCTTTACGTGCCATCAGACGTAGACTATAAATGTCAAGGAAGACCGTTTCCACTCGACTGAAAACAACGTTTACAAAGAGATAACGTTTAACCTTTCTCAAAAAATAAACAGGTATACGGAAACTATAATAATGAAGGAAATGAAAATAAACTAAAAGACTTTTAGGTGTCTACGTAAACTTACACAGTTACCAAGAATGGACACCGATGATTTTTATCATCACTAACCCTTTTCAGTCCCCAACCTAAATCCTCTTCTGACAACTAACAAATAAATTTATTAGAGTTCTACGTCTTCTTATTCAGAAACTTTAACTTTTTAATCGAGTGTAAAGGTCTCGACAAAGTCAACCGAAGATAAGTCTTGTACTCGTCATTAAAATGAAAGATGTAGTGGGGTCTCGGGGAGGGGAAAAAGGAGAACAGAGAAAAGGTAGTGGTAAAAGAAGAGGGGAAAAACGAGAGAAGGAGTCTGGTTCACAATATAAGTCAAGTCAAGTCAGCGAGTCAGCACAGGCTGAGAAACACTGGGGTACTTAGCGTCGTGCGGTCCGGAGGGACTGGTAGTGGTTGAGGGTCTCAAGTGAGTCTAAGCGTAGGTAACTCAGTCACTACGGTAGGTCGGTAGAGTAGGAGACGACAGGGGAAGAAGAGGACGGGAGTTAGGGAGGGTCGTAGTTTCAGAAAATGTTACTCA
Organism: Capra ibex; assembly: GCA_006410555.1. NCBI lineage: Eukaryota > Metazoa > Chordata > Mammalia > Artiodactyla > Bovidae > Capra > Capra ibex. The sequence goes on along the minus strand of SJYO01034137.1, from coordinate 74,496,610 downwards.
GTTGAGAAACGTACTCCACCGGTTTCATGACTTCAAAGTCGAAGTCGTAGTAAGGAAGGTTTCTTTAGGGTCCCAACTAGAGGAAGTCTTACCTGACCAACCTAGAGGGACGTCAGGTTCCCTGAGAGTTCTCAGAAGAGGTTGTGGTGTCAAGTTTGCGTAGTCAAGAAGCCGTGAGTCGGAAGAAGTGTCAGGTTGAGAGTGTAGGTATGTACTGGTGACCTTTTTGGTATCGGAACTGATCTGTCTGGAATCAGCCGTTTCATTACAGAGACGAAAACTTATACGATAGATCCAACGAGAATTGAAAAGAAGGGTCCTCATTCACAGAAAATTAAAGTACCGACGTCAGTGGTAGACGGCACTATAATCAACAACAAAAAATGACTTGTCGACACAAAGTGTATCAAGAATCACGAAATTGGGTAAATTAGAGAGCTTTTGTCACACACCCCTCCATGACAATAATTAAGGTAATATGTCTCGTCTTTTAACTCTGTGTATCTCTTTTTCTTTCTTTCTTTGAATGGGTCCTAGTTTATAGATCATTTCTCATCTCGCTTTTAAGTCTAGATCAGGACTACAAAGTTCCCGGACCAGAGAAGTAAGAAACGACGGACTGGGTCTCAAGTCTCACCATTTATCATCGCCCAATTTCTACTCATAACGTAAACCAATTTGTTGTTGTTTTCGTCAAAAAGACGAAGGGGGTAAAGTTGGGGGGTAACGAAATTATAACCCAGGTGCAGAGTCGTGTAGGTCCCCTTCTTAGGTTATCTTATCCAGGACTTGACCACTAAAATAAATAGTAAAGATTAAGTTTTCGTCTTAAACTTTGGTCATTATTAGTCTTTATCGTTCAACATCAACTTCTAATTTATAGTCGGAAGAAACTTAACTCACCCTCGTTTGGGTGTCACCCTCCGTGTCACCAGGGACCTCAGTCGGAAACTACCCGATGCCACACCAGACCGGTTCCCAGCCGGTACGAGCATTGGGTGGTAAGACCCCCGGGACCTCCTCCTCGTGTCCCGTCGTCGGAACTCTCGAGGACGTAGTCACCCACCCTCCCCTCCGACGTATTCTCTGGTCGTTCCGTCTCTTCACGGGACGAGGGGGTCTGTCTTCTCTCGGACCAAGTCGAAATGTCCCGACTGGCGGTGGATGGTAAACTGTACATCCTTCGACTTTCTAATCGGATTGCCGAATGTCGATCAAGATCCCTCTGACCTTGATCAGGACTTCTAGAACTGACAGTAAGGTCCCTAAAAAGGTCATGTGTCACTTATTTTCTCCTTAGAAGTTATTTTAATTCCTTCCAACACTCAAGACCTTGACTGAAATTCCTCTACGAGAAAGTCCCAACGGGAGTCACTACGCTATTTGGTGTATCACCCATTAACAGCGGAGAAAGTTACCGATACGTTTGGACTAAAGAACTACGTGTTTCGGACAGAAGTCCCCAGGAGACTCCGTTCCATCGGTAGGGTGATGGATTAATTTAGGTCCGACCATTAACCAGTCAATTACCTTTTCAACCATTTCGTTCTTTTGTACGTCTAGTTGTATCCCTGAATTTATGATTGTGTACCCGAACATGAGTAAGTTGGTAGAAGTCCACGTCCTCGTTTCCACGGGAAACTCATCCATAGAAACTTTACTTCATGGGGGAACAGAAAGGACATAGAGATATCGGTAGTTCACCGAAACTAAAAGTCAAAATTGAAGACATTATACGGAGATTCGTGTCTTAGAAAGTAGAAATACTAAAAAGAGTCAGACTCAACCTAACGAGTGTAAATAAATTATTTAAAACAAATTATATTAAATTATGTAAAGAAATTGTTTACAAATTATATTTCTACAAATAAATTATGTAAATAAATAATTCACATAATTTATTTATAAATGAAAACGTGGGGTAGAAGGGGTACAGAAAGAATTCAATCAAAGTATCCTCATCGAGGGTAAGGAAAGTGTGAGTATAGAGTAATAAATACACTGACGATAAATTAACCTAAGTATTGATTATTTTCGTCTTGAGTGTATTTCCAACCCATATTTTGTCATTTGGATTTCGTAAATAACCTTCTTCTTCCTTCTACCCCTTATTAAGAGTCACACAACACCCATCCATACAATTAGGTAACACAACCAATTCATTCTTAACCGATTCACCCACAGATGATACCCATATTGTGTTCGACTCTCATCTTTTAGGATAGGAACCCTGTTATTTACGTGGAAGGAGAACACATTGTAGACTTTTTATTACTCTTATTAAATTCCTCATTGAGTAAAAGGGAATTAGGACACTTATACTACTCACTACAATATAATAAGTAAAATTATTGATAGAGATCTCGACAGTAACAATGGCAATTTCTAAATAAAAACAAAATGAAACTGAATATTAAAACAAAATTGGATTCTTTTAGGGGAATATTTTCCACTCACCACTCGTAACGGGGCACCTCTAATAAATAGTGACTTAAGTCTTGTGATAGTGTTTTAAAAAAAATAACTTTTAGTTAGATATTTATTTACCACCTTACTTAATATCCCATTATGTAATCGGTATCTATTGACTTCACGAATTTTATTAAAAAAATTTGATTACCGATTTTAATAATACTCTTTTTTGTGAGACAAGGTAAAGAATTTTAACAAGACAAAGTAAATTTACACCTAATTTACCATGACCCCCTTTTCTACACACGGGGAATCCCTAACAGTCTTTCTTAGTTTTCGTCGAATCGTTTCTCTGTCTTTACCTTTACACTATAAACAACCCCCTTTACTCCCATACTAATTTATTTCACCTTAGTCGAGGGTACAATCTTTTAGGGAACTACCCCTCCACTACGAACTTCGGAGAAAGACAGAAGACTCTTTGGACCTGGTTCTCCGACCGGTCGATTCCTACAGGACTCGGGGGTGACGCTACCCTCCTCTCACTCAAAGTCTAATATAAAGAGTCCGGTTCAAGTTGGAGGACTGTCGGGTCGACTTACTTTCAGAAGTAGTCTAAGTCCTTTCCTAGACTCTTAACGTCGGACCGGAGAGAGATGTAACGTCCAGACGAGATCGAAGATATTTCTTTCGTCCCGGATCCTCTCCGTGTCTGAGAGGGGAGTGGGAATCCTGGAGAGGTCGAGTACATCCTTCTAGAACGAACAAGACACAGAAACCTTAATTTATAAGACCCCAGACGGAGAGGGGGCGAGTTTATACATAATCTCTTTATGTTTGAAATTCAATTTTTTTTCATAATCTCTCCAATATACAAAGTTACCTTTCGTGTCGTCGGATTTTTCGCGGAAGTCTAAGAGTTCACGTGTGTCCAGTACACCCTTGGAATCAGTCTAAGTCTAGGACTCGCACATCCAGGTCTCACCTCGGACTTTCAGACGTAAAGATCGTTCAAGGGGGACTGGGGCCCCACGGTCACGACAACTAGGTCTCTAGTGCGAGGCCCCTTGTTCCTAGACCGTCTGGACTTAAGTTGACGACCCGAGAGAGTCGGAGTCACGGGGGTGGACATTTTACCTGATTTTATGAAAATGTAAGACAGCCATCGGAGTACTCTTCGCCACCGGTCCCTTCCGACCAGGCACAACTCTCGAATAGGGCGGAGAGTCAAAAGTTCCTGAGGGACAGAGTCGTACCACTTCTGTTCACCCCAGGACTTCCGCTCCGTCGGTAGGTCTCGGCAAAGTGGGAATAAGTGTAGAGAGGGGGAGTTCACACACGGAAACGATTATAAGTCTCCAAAACCGAAATCAATCTAGTGTACTAGCTTTGTACTGAGAGGATCGACACGACGAACAGACCTTACTTGACAACCCATCCGCAGTAGGACAGACATCGCACGGGTCACCTTCAGATCGATGTCAACCAGATTAATGGTCATCACTAGGTCACATCTGTGGTTTCTAATAACAATACAAACCTAGGCTTTGTATAAAAATCAGTTTCAGTCTAACTCTACGATAAAAAAAAAGAGACTTGAACAGTGAACAACCTCCTTAAATTATGGTACAACTTTGAAAAAAATAGGAAGTCTCAGGAGAGTCTACAAGGCAAGAGTCGTTTTGGAAAAGTCTCCGGTGTCAGTCCTAATCACCGGTGGGGGTGGGGAGACGGGGTCAGTGGGGAGGGAGACCTTGTGTGCGGAGTGTCGCCCCGAGTGACCCATTACCCGGACCCAGAGGGAGTGACTTAATGTTCGAGGAATTCGGTAGAGCTACCTCATTTGCGCCTCAAGCCCCGGAGGTCGGGTCAAGGGCTCCCGTGAAAGACAGACCGGTACACAGGAGTCCTCCGACACCTGCCAGAACGAGGCCCACGGGGAGAGACATGATCGGGACCCGTCACTCGAACCCCCACCCCTCCCCCCCCGTCAAGACACTTTATTACCTACACTTTGACAGAGAAAAGAGAGGACCGAATCTCATCCGTAGTCTCCTTCTAAACGGTTCAAAAGGAAGGGATTCCAGTTCCTAGTACTGAATACTTAGGTACATAAAGATCGGAAGACCTTTTCAGTATGTGTCACCCACGCGAGACATTTAAGAAATTTTAACCTAACTTATCGGAGAGTAAATCCCTTTAACCCACATAAATAAAATCCGTATCTTTATTATCTCTACCTCTTTATTGACAGACAAAAAGGAGATAATCGACTATCACTTACGAGAAGACTTTATATACTTTACACAAAACTTCTTCATTAATTTTAGGACTGTCTCTAAATAAAGACCAAACGAATCTGATCTATACTATTTACGACGTACCCCCCACCCCCCCCCCCCTTCTTTTGGATATAAATTGTTTGTTAAGGATGTCCTATAGGTAAAGCATATAAATATACATACTCGAAAGACCTTCTTAACCTTTTTTTAATGATTACCAATGGAAACCCTTCTCCTAGTTCCTAATCCCTCTTCTTCTGAAAATAAAAGTAAAATATTAAAAGACACACCAAACTTAATAACCGGTACCCCGTATAAACTCAATTTTTTTTATATATATCTATCTATCTATCTATAGACCCCCTTAACTTTTTACCCGGTAAAAAGAAAAAATATATAATTTTAGAGAGTATTCATAATAGAAATTTAAAATAAACGTTCCCCGAATTCATGTCCCACGATTATTATTTACTCCTAAAGGACAGGGAACAGTTCAGTGATTCGGCAGAGGAAGCGTCCTTACTCGAGAATCGGAAATGATGGGGACTCGAAATTTTTCGAGGGTCCACCCCGACACAGGAACGTGAGGACGACTCGTCTCTTTACGTCGCAGGCTAACACTCGGGACTTTTACGATCCTGGTAGTGAGACATTGCGAGATCAGACCAAATCCCTTCTACGTCGACGTTCCCTACCGGGTCTCCCCTACTGTCCTGTACCTCTGGGCGGGTCGTCCTGGTAGTAGGTAGGACGTGACCTTTTCGCTCCCCCAATGTCGAGGAACCCTCGTACCGCGTCCTCGGATGAGTAAAACCCGAAGGGTCCTCCGTGATCACCATTTCTTGGACGGACGGTCACGACCTCTGTATTCTCTACGTCCAAAGTAGGGACCTAGTCCTTCTAAGGAGACCTCCTCCTTTACCGTTGGGTGAGGTCATAAGAACGGACCTCTTAGGGTCCTTGTCTCCTCGGACCTCCCGACGTCAAGTACGCCAACGTTTCTCAACTTATGCTGACTTCACTGAATCGTACGGACGCGACGAGAAGCATCGTTCTTGAACCTAAAAGGAAAGACGAGATCGTAGTGGGTCGATAACCGTCGTAGTTCAGGGAATGGAGGGGGTGGTTGCCAGCCCCTACACGGGTAGACCTCATGGACTCTCATTCGTCACGTAGGGTCCAGTGTATGAGCCCACCCTGCTTCGTCGTGCAGGGGGTTCGAGGGTAGACAGTAAAAGGTGATGGGTTCCGAATTGAGATTAAGATACTCCCACCGTAGGTCCCTTTTCCGTGGAGACTCTGAAACCTCCACGGTGCAAGTTAAAATCTACAATGGAGGTGTGTTCTCGGACCTGTTTGACCCTACGAAAGGGTCCTCCCGTCGGTCCTCCCAATTTCCTTAGTAGTGGTGCAACATGTTTCTCTGCCTGACCCTACATCCGTCGTGAGTGAAGAGACACCAATCTAGTAATTACAGGGACATGCAGTCGAAGGGTCGTTACTTACCACAAGGGTATCATGAGTGGAGTTTCCCATCTCTCCTAATACATTCAATTAAGTGTGGTTTCAAATCTTGACCATTCCCAAGGTGTTCACGGTCACCGGTAAAAAACAAGGACCCCGGTCTCGATGTTCTTTCTCAGGTCTCAGAAATCTACCGTTGTCGGTGCCCGACGAGGACCAGCTACGTCGAGTGAAAGACTGGATATCCGTAAAGATTTCTGTCTGTAATAATAGTTCGTCGAACGTACGTACGCACGATTCAGTGAAATCAGTGCAGGTTGAGAAACGCTGGGATACCTGACATCGGGCGGTCCGAGGAGACAGGTACCCTAAGAGGTCCGTTCTTATGACCTCACGCAACGGTACGGGAGGAGGTCCCCTAGAACGGTTGGGTCCCTAGCTTGGGCGCAGAGAATACAGAGGACGTGACGGTTCGTCCAAGAAAGCAAGCTCATGGTGGACCCTTCAGGCAGTTCGTCGAATCGAATGACTAATCAGAAGACTCTCCGTGCTCACCGTTTAAGTTCGGACAATCCGACATTCATTCTCTATACGGGGTATAAGTAAAAGGACCCAACTTAGACGGGACCCCTAGGGACACGGAACACGACTACGTAAGAAATTTAACGGAAGAGCTGTACGTAACCCGGAGTACTATACTCATTAGAGAAATAACTCCTCCTACCAGAAAAATACCAGTCGGTGTATCATGTCTCTTTTCATCCGGTAGGGACGGGTCCGTTTCCTATAAGCAGGTAGAGGAAAGTCGTGGGGTCGCAGAATAACATATTGACCAGGTTGTAAGTGGAAGGGACATCAGCAGGTCTGAGCAGATAGACGTCTCGTCGTAGAAGTACAGTAACTACACCCGAGTGGTCTGAAACGGTTCACGAGAGGAAGACCCAGAGTATAATTAAATAATTGACAATCGTTTACTTAAGGACACTTACAAATTCCTCCTATAAAGGGATTGATTGGATTTCGTTATTTATTCCATCACAAAAGAGTCGAACATTGGATCCACGACAACCCGTGGAATTTGTGAACAAACTCTTCCCTGATCAGTTTACCACGAAACCACTTCGTTTCCTTTCTTCGCCTTAACTCATTTTCTACATCACCCGTCGAAAACATTTCGGTTTTGAGAGTAAATAATTAATACGGTAAAGGGGATCTGGAACGTATGGGAAAACCTTTGGAAGATTTTTTATTGTAAACGGTATGGATTATAATATAGTAGGACACTTTCTGAGACCTGTCTCAAATACTCCCGAACCAAAAAGTCTTCTTCGTTCACTTAACCTTTTAAGTCGACAAATGAGTCACTACGGTTCTCCCCGTAGATAAATTGAGAACTAAAAAGGTAAACAAAGGAAATACTTTCGTCTCGGTTGGTACCACTCAACTTGTGGGGGTTTGGTATTTGTCGCTAAAAGGAAGACGGACTCGAGGACTGCGGTTCTTTTTCAAAAAGAAAAGACTCGTCCTAAACCCTCTCTGGTAAAACTCTAATTGAGAACATTTGAATGGAAGGGATTGTAGGGAAAGAAAGTTCCTTCCCGGTCCCAAAAGTCCTCTTGGTCTCTCTTTCTTGGGTACTTTAGAAGATCTTCAAAGGATCCTCAGACCGACACCGGGTGCAGTAGACGACGTCGCGTCCGAACTTCGTCCGACCTCCTAGGTGAAACTGAACCCTCGGGAACTGAGTCAGAGGGTAGAACCGGAACGACACCACGATTCGACCCGTAAACCTGGTTTCCACTGTGTCGGTACTTAGTTTAACGCCCCAACAAGAGACACCCCTGAGGAATCCGGACGGGTGACCCCCACGGGGAGGGGTGTTCCGACCCCTCTTGCACCGGCAGAGTAGAAGGCGGGAACGGCAGCGGGTACCGTCGCGCGCCTTTGGGGGTCTCGAACAAAAGGTTGAACTTTCACCTGAGTACCTAGGACCTCTTAGATAAACATTTCCTCGCAGAGGACGGCGAGCAAGTGAACGACGAGGCTCCCAGCAAGGACGGGCGAGACTACACAAAGGAACAAAAGACACACAACGTCCGTCGTATCACATGGAGCCGTACTACCACCCCCGTAAGAAGACCCCTCCGGACCGTCTGTTTCACCCTGCCTTCGTCAGGGAAGACTAAACGTACAGATAGTTGCCTAAGAAACGGAAGGACAGAAGCAAACAGGTTCCAATGCCGAAGAAAGAGAAGACAGCGAACGAAAGACCTAAGCCCATTCCAAAAAAAGAGAAAGCCTAAAACATCATTACACAAATAAGATGTATTTCTGTATTACATGTACAAAAGGTGAGACCTCCGAGAGTAATGGTTTTTTAATAGGGAATTACGTAAAGGAAAGGGTAGAAACACAGTCGGATCCTCGGTATTACGACCAAGAATCTTTATATTAATAGTTGGAAATTTAGGTCTTCTCTTCCCTTATGCGTAGACACAAGGGCACCGACCAAGAAAAGCACAAAATACAGATCCTTTACCCACAACAAAAATTTCCTTACGACATAGACACCGTGACGTGTAAATACTCACCTACAAAAAAAGGAAGATTTTTACATTCGGTCCTTATCGAGATCAGGACGGATAATACTTGATCAATTTCCAAACTTGGTAAGTCGATACGAGAATTTAGGTTCTACTCTCTCAGAGTTCATTTATAACAAATTAACTAGAAACCATTGACGTCCTCTGGCGGACGTTACGTCCTCTAGACCCAAACTAGGGACCCAGTCCTTCTAGGGGACCTCTTCCTTCACTGTTGGGGGAGGTGTCTCTTCGGGTCGTCCGATGTCAGACACCCCAGCGTTGCTCAGCGTTGTACTGAATCGTTGATTTGGTGGTTATCGTATAAATTGATTCATCCTTCGGACGAAGTACTCTACGTTATCCAAGAAAAATATTCAAGGACTGAAGACAACTCAGTTGTCTTCAACACGATAACTGTTCACGTCCCCGTATCATGTCGGTTACCAATCAGTAAAAACAATTTCTTGAACTTCGTGAGTAATGATCTAATTCGTTTAGGTGTCGAATCCTTTTGGGTTATGGAGTTAATCCTCTCAGGTTCTTTGAGACGAACTTATCCTTTTTTTGTTTTATCACGTTTATATTTTAAAGATTAAGTACGAATTCTTGAGACAAAAGTAATCTCTACAACAAAGACTCCCTCAGATCGTATTCTACTTAGATATCCTTATTATATTTCATTTTCTTTTTACTTACTTCTGTCCCCTCCTTAGACACGACCCAATACTTAAACTCTTCAGCCAGTCAACACCAACTACTACAACCAGTGGTGTGTCGTTTCGGGCCAAAACGCGCTTCTCTTCCAGTTTTTCGACGTCGGGCAGAGAGAATTAATGTATATCATCATGAAATTTTAGTCTCGATTCTAATCGTCCTTATATTCCGTAGGTTCTCTTTATGATACATTCACCCAATAAAATTCTCATGTTTCCAAAGGGGCACGTCTGATTACCAAGTGAAGGTATTAAGTAAGTTTTGTGAAAAAATATAACAAAAGACGGTGTTCTAAACAAGTGTATGACTCTAACCACCTAGGTGTCTAAAAAGGCTACAAGAAAAAAAGTAGAAGACCTTGGAGAAGCCACGATGTAAGATGTGTATCCTACACACACGTACGAGTCAACGAGTCACCACAGGTTGAGAAACGCTGGGGTACCTGACATCGGTCGGTCCGAGGAGACAGGTACCTTAAAAGGTCCGTTCCTCTGACCTCACCTAACGGTAAAGGATGACGTCCCCTAGAAGGGCTGAGTCCCTAGTTTGGGTACAGCGAACGTAGAGGACGAAACTGTATAAGAAGTGTATCTCCCGTGAACCGCTTACACACTGATTCACCGTCCTTAGAGTCCTCAAAAGGAATCTCACTTCTGTGACGTCATTTCGTCCTCCCAACCTTTCAAACCCTTTCACACTTTTATAAAAAAGGAACCTCTTCTTACTAGTCTTAGTTAGTAAACGAAACATAACTACCCCTTCCTCCCGAAAAGGAATCGTCTCCCCTGCGAACCACGAGTTCCGACACACTCTGACCGACGTGCACAGCAGACACCCCTCCTAAAGACCCAGTACTTAAGTCCCCCGACGTCGGTTGGGTCACGACTCACTTGACTCTATGGACTCCTTCTCGTCTACGCTAATTTTGACGAATAATTTCCTGGAAGACTCCCAGGTACCCTATTCTGTAAGAACGGCGTCCTCTTGAAGGAGGACGACAAAGAAAATGCATGTATTATGGTGATCGGACAGTCCTCTTCGGATTGTTGGGTTCAAGACTTGAAAGATCAGGAAAGGTAAGTGTTGGAATAGGTCTTTTATAGTTGTCATAGGTATCTGAGTTTTCATGGACTGGTCCAAACCTACTAATACCGTTAAAAGTAACGGTCAGATCTACTTCTGTACCCGTTGAGGTAACTGACGTCTCTTTTCCCGCTAAGACCACCGACATCGTATGAGGTCTGATTCCCTGACAGGTCTTCGATTAAGTCCCCGTCGTGTCTCTGTCTCTGCCGAACCCATATAAGTACTGTAGTAAACGAAGAAACAACGACTGTGTAGTAAAAAGTTGGTCGTCGAGTCCCGACGTCTGGAGATTTATTCTATTAAATGGACCGTTTCGTATCTGACACGCAACGATTAAGTCGATGTGAGATAGTTAACACGAGGTTCTCTGATTACGTGACATACGGAAACGTTTCACCCGTGTCTTACCCCTCAGGTCTTTAAGTTCAGGTGGGATCGGGACCGGAATGACACTCGGGAACCCTTTCAGGGAACCCGGGAGGTCGGACGACGACCAAAACACTTTCCCTCTATTATCACGAAATGTAGGATGGAAACTCATACTCCTAGTTCACTCTAACGTACAACTTAGAACGAAGTCTCACTGTCGTCTGCCTCTCCCCTTCAGAAGAAAGACTGAAACTAAGGTTCTCCCTTTGTCTTTTCTGATTAGTACCCGTTTCTGAACCTTCTTTCGTCCGTCCATTTTGTCTCGTAGAGACGAGAGGTCTTGTCCACCTCTCAGGGAATCGACCCTCACCCCGAACGCCCTTCGGTACACTCGAAGGAGTGGACCCGGGTCCGTCGCTTTGTGAGTCCTGGAACATCCTAGGTCGTCGACTCCGCTGGACTTTTTGCGTCGACAATTCCCTTCACTTCTTTAGCCAGACAGAAGGAACCGACTCAAACCCCGGAACGACGGAAGAGGATTGTACACCTCTCGACGGGACTACTGTCTCCCCAACAGAACCGTCTCTCCCAAGTAGACCTGTGAGAGTCGACTCAGAGATACAAGAGGTTAAAGTAAGGTTGAGTTTTTGTTTTGAGAAAGTGTGGACGAGATGAAGACTTTGGCACCTCCTGGAAAGTGTCAATATCTAGTCTGGACCGGGGATCTACGAAGGCCAGACCAACCTCTCCATTCCGTGTGTCTGTCGGGAGGGTAACAACAAGTCAACACAGACTGAGAGACGCTGGGGTACCTGACGTCGTGTGGTCCGAAGGGACAGGAAGTGGTAGAGGGTCTCGAACGAGTTTGAGTCCAGGTAGCTCAGTCACTACGGTAGATTGGTAAAGCAGGAGACAACAGGGAAAGAGGAGGACGGGAGTTAGAAAGGACCGTAGTCCAGAAAAGGTTACTCAGCCAAGAAGCGTAGTCCACCGGTTTCATAACCTCGAAGTCGGAGTCGTAATCAGGAAGGTTACTTACAAGTCCCAACTAAAGGAAATCCTACCTGACCAAACTAGAGGAACAGGTTGCCTGAGAGTTCTCAGAAGAGGTCGTGGGGTCAAGTTTTCGTGAGGGTAAGAGACAGACGATTCTTGATCAGTCACAGGAAACACCCCGTCGTCGTTCCTCACACCCTCTGAGTATCTACTCCTCTTTTACCGTTGTTTTGACACTTACTTTTCGGTCAAAGACGTACTTCCGAGAAGAACAAAATTTCCGCACATTACAAGTCTGGGAAAGGTACAGGTAGTGAATGCGTGACTTTTGTATTCGTCGACTTCAAAACTGTCAGGAAACTAAATTTGTAACAATCAATTTTGAACTCAGTTTCTTAATTCTGAAACTAGAATCTCTGGAATTTATTCTCTAGAACAATAAAGATACGTGATCCGTCGAGGGAATGGGTGTAGACTGGACCAAAATTTAACTTCTCTTGAGCCACTTGTTCCTTCCTTTTAAAGTCTTACAACCGTGAAAAAAAGGCAACACCTTGAGACCACGAGTCTGGGACGTTACGAGGTACGTAAAGGGTCCTCGTAGTGAGAATGGTAGGAAAGTCGAAGTGTCCCAGAAGAAGGATCCGGGAGTCGTAAGTGTTGGAGTCTGGTGGGGAGGGTCACTGAGAGTGGTGTCTGAGGACCAACCAGAAAAACCAACGTGACTAGTTACGTGGCTTTATAAACGAAGAATACACAAATACAGAAAGGAGGTGGTCGTACATTTAAGGTTGTCCCGTCTCTAGCTGTCCTATCCAGACAAATGAGAAATAACGAATTAGTGTCCTTCAAATTATTTCAGAATGAACCAGACACAATCCCCTTCTCAAGAGTTAATTGACTGGTTTTCAAATTGAACGTAGTATTTTTGTTTTTCCGTACCGGGAGTCAGTCACAGGTCTGAACTCGGTCAAATGTCTGGGTCTTGGGGAACTTACTTCCCCTCTAGGATCATGTAACGATCTTCAAATACGACAAGTAGAAAGGGGGTCGGAAGGGGATTTCCTGGATACGGAAAATGGTCCCATTGACGTACTCTCTTTTCCTTTATTAGCTGAAAAGTCTGGAATGATCCGTGACCGAGACTTGACTGTAATTAAGGTCCTTTGGGTTTTACAGGGACACCAAGTGGTGAGTCTCAATCCTGAATGTTTCCAGTCCACAAGTTACCTCAAACTAGAGTTTAGGTAGAGTGTCACTCAGGTCCTCCAGGGACTTAGGTAGGACCCCAGTGAAGGGTCAAGGTCTTATGCATTAACCTTACCTGTCTCGTTGACTATCCTAGAGGTGTAACCATACCACGGACAGATGGTCAAGGAGTGTGACCCGGAAAGTCTCCTCCTTCGTTTAAAGACCCAGTGTCAGGTCTGGGGAGTAAAGTGTTCAATTCCAAGTCACTACCTTGGTCCTCACTGTGTCGGTCCTGAATTCAACGTCACTTCAGGAAAACTTGATCGGTGAGACAATTGTCCGTTTGACACGTAAGACTTAGGTTCCAATTCTACGGAAGTACAGCGAAAATAACGTTCTCGGTGTCTGAAGGAGAACGGGATAGAATGAAACAAGACTCCGTAGTAGTCGTCCTGACACAATATAAGGACGAGACGTATATTTCCTCGGACTGCCGACCCAAACACTATCTACACGAAAGGAGACAAGTGGTGTGATTCAGTACTCACATAAAAGAATCTTTGTATTTACACAGGCCCACGGTTTAAAACGTACTGAAATGTACAAGTAAGTCGTGTTCCGTGTGAGAAGGACGGTCCCTGTCGTCACGAAATACCCTTCCTCCTCATCCCGTAGTCGTTAATAAGCAGACAGAGAGTCAAAGGATTCACTCAGAGTGTAGTCCCTTGTCTGCAAAGGGAGAGGAGAAAACAATGTCTTTTAATCTTTCTACCCTTTACCTCAACTGTGGTAACTAAGTAAAAGTAAACGGGTCTTAATTTAATAAACAGAGGTCAGTGACAATTAATACTCTTACCCTTACGAAGTCTACGGCCCGTTACAGTCTCAACCCTCGCAGAGTGACTTCCGGACCGTGGCGATTCGCATTTCCAGTCCTCGTTGTCTTGGTCGTTGTCTTTAATTTTACTTTAAAGTTACAGACACATACCATCCTCTTACTGACCGGTAAAGAGGGAGACGTTTACCTCGGAGTATTTACGTAGGAAGTATCGATTTGTCATAGGCAGGTAAGTGACTATACGTAGGTAACAACATTTCCAGGTTATTGGTCTTATGGGACTGAACTATCTTTACTAGCGGTGACTGACTTTAAGAAGTTTGATACATCTTGGAGTAAATACAAGTCTTGTAAAGATTTTATTGACTCATACGTTTTTATGGGACGGAAAAACTTTAATCTTACAACTCCGTGTCTATCTAACTGAAGGTACACAAGTCATCTGAGGGTCCAGAAGACTCAAAATCAGATTAAGGTTTGACGTTCCAATATGGAGGACGTAACCTTTTTACGTCTTGACAAATTTTTAAAAGTTGAAAATTTGTACAAAATAGTTTGTGGATATATCATCAACGAGATAACTCTCTACGACACAATTCATGAAATATTTATAACTAAGTAATTTCGGAGTACCACTGGGATAATCCTTCTAGTATAAACACGATGGGTAAAATATCTACTCTTTCTACTCCGTGTCTCTCCGATTACCATTTTAGTATGGGTCCGTCAGACCGAGGTACGAATATTAGTGGTCCGGACACAACAGAGTCTAAGTAACTCTTTACAGACACTAAAGTATGGTGTGCTACAGACTATGTACTGTCTGTGGTTTATTTGTAAAACTTGTCTAGTCAAGTTCCAAAGACTGGGTTTCTTAACCTTACCTTTCTGACAAAGGTTATACCTTCTACTCCGTTGTCTGATTTAATAGAAATTAGGTTTTTATTAACGTTTGGGTTCAATATTTGTCACTCAGTCACAAAAGATCCGGACACGTCAGGTCGTCCGGTATACATCGGTGGTTCGTATACGTTACACCGGTTTAAATCTCCACGACATTCCATACTTTATGTATCGTGACCTAAGGTTTCGGAATTATGGACGTTTTCTCATATTTTACAGAGTAATTATTAAAAATATAACTCATGTACAATTTTACTATCATAAACCTATGTAACCCAATTTACTTAAAAAAAATTAAAAATAAAAAATTTTACTTATAAATAATTTTCATTGACGTCGGAACAAACCTATAGAAAAGATCTTTTAAGTTTTAAAATATGTATGAAGTGTACCATAAAGGTAACCCTTCGTGACAGAATTACGGAAAATACTCTTAAAGGTTGTTGTCACCTGGTAAGTCTGTGTGAAATAAAGGGACATATGGAAAACCGCTTTCTCGATATCTAAGGTTTCCTCTTTCTTCATTGTCTCCTTTTCACGAGGGTTTCAGCACTGTATATTAATACTTTTTAATCGGTGTACGTGAAAATTCTTGACTGAGACACTCGCGGAACTCCCATCCCTATACATAAGAAGCACGGACAGGGAGGCCGTCGTCCACTATACGAACCGGGTCTAGAACCGACCCACTCCCCGACGTACCACCCCCCCTACTACCTACCCAACCATTTACCGTCCACTCACCCTCTGGCTCCTCTTTACCCACTAATCTATACATGTCGTTCACTGGCCTTTTCAGACGCACAGAAAGAAGTAGTGAAGAATGTCTAGTGGGATTGCCAGTAGTGGTAGAAACAAGTACTGTAGTAAATCCACGGTACCCTGTCGTACGAAGGTCGACAGAGTTATCACTCTACTGAAAAAAGGGTTCTGTCGTACTCCTAAGACTAGAGACTTATGTGGAAGGGGGAGGTACCGTCGTCCAGACGACGACACCTATACGTCTAGACAAATCCAAACTCCCCGAAACGTACGTACGACGCAACGATTCAACGAAGTCAGCACAGGTTGAGACATCGGGCGGTCCGAGGAGACAGGTACCCTAAGAGGTCCGTTGTTATGACCTCACCCAACGGCACGGGAAGAGGTCCCCTAAAAGGGCTGGGTCCGTAACTTGGTCGTAGAGGACTTAACCGTCCGTCTAAGAAATGGTGATCGACGACGGACGTCAAGACAAATCCAAACTATCCGAATCCCGTGGTTATACTAACGTTTGTTCCCGATCCCCTCAACTTTAATACAAAAGAATCTTTGTGTTGCAAATGAGTCTAACATACAAACGTAGAGGTATAAGAGTTTTATCAGTCCAAATTCGACGCCGAAACGTCTACCCTTCTGATTTCGATGGGATTGGGGGGTGCGAAATCGTGGTTTCGACCCGTACTCCCTAGGAATAAGGATTAAACTACTAACCAAAACAATGGTCCTTTGTAAGAAAAGGACAGAGATAGAACTAATGAGTGTCATCTGTGTACGGAAGATTAGTTATGTCGTTAGAGTAAAAGACACGGTCGGATCGGACAGGTCTCTAGAATCTAGACACAAGAAAGTAGATTCGGAGACTCGTCGGAGGGGACACTATGAGACAATGAAAGTACTTTTCCTTCAGGTAGAAACCTCAACGACGAAATCAACAAATGAAGACCCAGGTCAACTTTTGTGTTACTTAACCAAGACTTAACGACAGGCTGAACGGACCGTCAAGTCACAGAAGAAAGAAATAGTAGTACGGACAGGGAAAACACTACAGATCCTCGGCGTAGGGGTTGGGGAATATCTAGACATACTCCATCCTGACACGGTCGCTAGGAAACCCTTCTGAAAAGTAAAACGACAAAAGTCACAGAGGTGAAACGAAACAAGGGAAACACGACAGTCGTACCCCAGGGCACATTCACCTCCACCTTCCTACGTGTCTAGTATCGGATATTCCGTCGAACTGAATGCCACCAAGAATCCGAGGAGTGCACACACTCTGTGACGCTCATGGAACTGAGTAGAGGAGAGGCGAATCGGGTACCGAGTCGGGTACCTTCGGAGCGGAGAAGGTCTTCGAGTCTCGACCCTACCCTCGTCCCTCTCGGGGCAGAGGAATTCCTGGTAGTCAAACGTCTCGGAGTCTCCACTGAGATGTCGGGAGGTGTCGAGGGGAGGAGTCGGAAGGGACTCATGAGTGACAAGACGGTGGAGTCCTGTGGACTTCCAAAGCACAAAGACTCGTCACGAGTGCGACAGTCTTCGGTGTCGAGGGTCCACGAAGTGGGTATTTGGCGCTTTACGGACCTCTCCAATTGTCTTAGATCCTTAACTTAAGCTATATCTTCCTCTCCCCTTCCATGGACAAGGCCGATATAAATACACACATACTCACACACACGTACACACACACGTACACACACATACTCACACACGTACACACACATACTCACACACAAGTACACACGCATACTCACACACACGTACACACGTACTCACGCACACGTACACACGCACTCACGCACACGTACACACACATACTCATACACACGTACTCACGCACACGCACACACGTACTCACACACGCACACACATACTCACACACACGTACACACACATACTCACACACACGTACACACATACTCACACACGTACACACATACTCACACACACGTACACACATACTCACACACGTACACACGTACTCACGCACACGTACACACGTACTCACGCACACGTACACACGTACTCACGCACACGTACACACACACACTCACACACGTACACACACACACTCTCGTCCTACTTCGACTGTTTCGTAATTATGACCTATATAAATTTGGTGGTACCGAAGTTTTGGAGTGAGAAACAAGATAGACTTTAGAGTTTTTTAATCTAAAGTTTTTAAATGATAAACGAGTAAAAGATGCAAAGACGGAAAAAATTTTTTTTTCTTGTCTCGTTGAAAAGTAATATTTCACACCAAGACAATCCTTTGTTTAAATTCACTTAAATTGAGTAACGATTTTAGTTTCTGTTCTACCTGAAGTTCCAAGTCTACGTAACACTAAACAAAAGGTTTTGTTTTGAAACCTTAAATGACTCGAAATTTTAAGTACAACAGTGTGAGTAGGAAAATTATTTGGACCTTTCAATATACGTTTGGTTTCGAAATAAATTGTTGTGTTCATGGTTTTTTTTTTTCTTGTGGGTGTTCTGAATTCTTTAATCAATGAGCAGGGCTTCTCTTGAAAAGAAACAGTTTGTAAAATCACACTATCCAAAGAGTAAAAATTTGAGAAGTCAGTGAAAACCCGGTTACTACGGGAGTAAGTCCGGTAATGGGTATAGATGGTACTCCGAACAGACAAGTATAGATAGTACTCCGAACGGAAGACGGTGGTAGACTCCTTAATTCCTCTAAGAGGAGGAAGTAGACCCAGGATTCCTCGAGTCGGTACGAGTCTTGAAGGGGACATACCGTCGTAGGTCGTGGGTGGGGTGAGTCGAACGATAAGGTTTACCTTTTCAGTGAATCGATGGTGTATTCCTTAATAAAGAATCCTTTATAAATAGTCCTCTGTTTTTCCTCTACTTCCTGGACCCGTCTCAGGTCGACATGGGTCGTTACGGGGATCTTGGCGACAATTTAGTATAAGTCGAAAACACGTTTCACTTTATTCGACCGTCCAGACCCACCGGGGTCGACGTCGGAGTGACCGTCACAGACGGTCCCGTGTCGGACCGTGGACCCGGGGAAGACTCCGGTCGTACGAGACGCAGAGTCGGAGACCACCGCCGTGTCGGGGAATTGACGACCGAAGTGACGGGGGGGCGAAGGTCAGGAGGGAAGGGTGGTGCCGAGTTGGAGTCTTGCGGAGGACGACCGGAGGGAGTCGAGTATGGAGCCCGACCGGAGACAGACACGCATAAATGACCCGGACCTGTACTGACGAAAAGCAAAACTAAAACAAAGGAGTGAAGGAGTGAGTGAGGTCCAAGAACGGAAAGTGTGTAAGGACGGGAACTGGAACTTATCGGGAACCTCCCGAGGTCCA
The DNA here is from genome assembly GCA_006410555.1 of Capra ibex. Taxonomy (NCBI): domain Eukaryota; kingdom Metazoa; phylum Chordata; class Mammalia; order Artiodactyla; family Bovidae; genus Capra; species Capra ibex. The sequence continues at coordinate 74,477,676 of SJYO01034137.1, read as the reverse complement.
AAACGGAGTTGACAGACACCGACTTGATACTTTTTACTCGTACTAGGGGTGGAAAAAGAAGGTGTTCGTGTGTATTTTACAAGAATAAATCTCCGTTTTTCAGGGGACTCTAGTATACATCGATCTTTCTCCCTCCAACACTTGGTATTTGTTACGAACTTTTCAATGTTTCTGTTAGTGTTATGTCGTCTTAGTTTACCTAGACTCCGATTGTAATGAAAAACATAACTTCCTTGGTTATTACTGGACCAATTCTTTAATCATCGTTTTTTAATTTTGGAATACGGGTACAAAATGACTTCCAAAAGGTACCGGTCTCCACACAGGTTTTTTCTCCTTTTCTTTTTGGGTCGGTTAATGACAACAATTAGGACCCAGACACAATCTTAGTTGTCCCCTCTCAAAAATTTTATGGGAACGACTCAAGTAAAATATGAGAACGTCGAACTTCTCAAAATTAAAAAAAAAAAAAAAAAGTTTTATTTTCTCAATTCAAAATTTTCAGGGTACGACTTCGAAGACCCCCCACTACCCCTACAAGACATAGAACTACCTCTACCCAAAATTCTCGTGTACACACGAGTCAGTGAATCAGCACAGGATGAGAAACGTTGGGGTACCTGATGTCGGGACGTCCGAGGAGACAGGTACCCTAACAGGTCCGTCGTTATGACCTCACTCAACGACAAAGGAGGAGGTCCCCTAGAAGGACTGTGCCCCTAGCTTGGGTGTAGAGGACGTAACCGTCCACCTGAGAAATGGTATACTTGGTAGACCCTTCGGGTCCAAAGTAATTCGACCCACGAGATCTAAACACGTACAGTAATATACCACCAATATGAAGAAGTATTCGTGAAAAATTACCTTCTAATGGTGAAGGGGGTGCGTGACTTTTATGGGTACGAACCTAGGATGGGGTTTAGTTGACTCAGTCTAAGAGACCCTGCCCCTGAGCCGTATAGAGGAAAATTGTTCGGGTCCACCAAGAACGCACGTCAGTCCAAACTCTAAACAGAAGGGACATGGAGAGAGCCACCCACTACGGTCCCGGGGACCCTGACGGAACACACATATGTCCACACTTAACTTTGTCTCACTCGGACTGGACACACGAACTGAATGAGTCAACCACAACCTCAAAATTATAACAACCAAAGTAGGTCCGATTTCCTGAAAAAGTATGAAGGCCAAGTCTTAGTGTGAAATTTCCATTGAAATTACACACAGAAAGGCTACTGTGTAGAAAAATGAAATGAATTTTTACTGATTCCTAATTTTCAGGTAGGTGAAAGGGACGTCGGAGACTCTTTTATTCGTCGAAAGACAAAAGGGAGACTTTAAGACGTCCCATATTTACCACGGTACCGGGCGTCTTTTTTGTCCCCGTATCCCCAGGAACGGGGACGGAGGAGAAAGTAAACCCCCTGGAGACTGGTGACGGTGGACATGTCACCTAACTTAAAAGGGGGACCGTCCCTTCCGTCAGTCCCGTCTTATTTCGCTGGGTCTCGGTACATGACCGGGAAGGGTACGACCATTATTCTAAACGAGACTTCCTTTCTTAAATCATTAACCGCAGTGTACCGTTCTAACAGTTCCCTATTTACTATACATATCAGTACCCCTTGCGTCAGTCCGAACATAAAGACCTGCAGTGGAAAGACGTAAACACCGTCTCGTCAGGCACGTGTTTTGGGCTCGGGTTACGGTACTCCGGACTTAAGACTAAGGGCTGTTCGAAGACTTTGTTTCAGCTGGAACTCGACCAGTGAACCCTACAACCTTGAACCTCCCTGAGAATCCTTCTATCTGTGTTGGAGGTCTTTCCTACAAACTTACCGATGGTCCCACCTGTTCAACTCTATATCCGACACGGTCCGCAACGAGTGTCTGGAGCCTAGGTGGACCGGGCGTCGGCTCCGGCTCAAAGGCATGGTCGTAGTCTCCTGCCACATGACACACAAGAGACCTCTGTCTACCAACGATCGTGGACTTCCAAGACTTCTCTACAATCCTCCGTCTCATGTCCTACAGTAGTGAGGTCCGTCGAAAGGACGGTGGTAGAGGGACCCTGGTCGCGGAAGGTCGGTCCTCGAAACCCTGAAAAAGTTGGACACCGTTTCTCGTCAGGGGTATTTCGATCCCTCCCCCATCTTCTGGGACGGGTCTTCCTTTACGGGACCGGAGTTTCGAGTCCACGGGTCTCGTCGACTCTCGTCCACAATCTTTCATACCAAGGAGAACTGGGTGTGGAGAAAGGCTTGGAGACTGAAGACTGGACGTCACCTATGACCGAAGGCTAAGTGTTTTCTTGTTCGTGCCACAAACTCTCGTCTACCTTCTCTACGTTTCCGACAGAGCAGCACGTCGGAAAGAGGGGAGGGGGTGTGGGGGAGAGTTAATCCTGTGTAGCCGTAACTTACGTTCGGGACTACGGAATTCCTCTTTTACCCTGTCCCTCGACTTAGGACCCAGGAAAGGGAGGAAACGACTCTCGAAAGTAACGCAGGGTCCGAAACCTCAGTAGCGTCCCAACGACGTGAAAGACGAGGTAATTTGAGAGACAGCAGTAAAAGAAAATATAAACACACGCACAGTCTACTCCACGACAGGGGAGGGGTCTACGGACTGACGTGTCGTTCCCTAAGTCAATCGATTCACTCTTCCGATAGCCAAGTCGTGCTTCGCGGAGTCGAGAATTTCGCATGCCGTGGGTCCGACACGAGTCGTGACCTCGTACAGATGACGGGGGTTACGGTCGGGAAACGACGTCTGGAGTCCCTGGTTCGACCCCTACGGGTGTTTCGGGTTTGGGGTGCGTCGGGAGGGGAAGGTCGATATCACACCACAGACCCGAATTTTTGTGTGTATCAGGACTCCAACAGACTTAATAGTTCTACAGAAGATGAAGGAAATCAATGTTCTTTGCACTTCGATTACGTAAAGAAGGGGGCTTATCACTTTGACCCGACTTCCATCCTCCCCTATCAGATTATCGACAGACCAACTACTTACTTTGTCCCTTCCGACACATGTAAAACACGTGTTCTTCCTTCCGTGACGTCGCGTGTCGTTCTCTGTTGTCACTTTCGACTAATAACTCAGAATCGGGACGGCGAAGATCCACACACTCGAAACAGTTCGAAAAGTCAGGGGGGTCAGGGTAAAGGATTCAGTCGCAAACCCCTAAGTCACTTTACTAGTACAATCTTGTGGATCAAATTGATCACAAGTTTTCACCATCGACAATGACGATAGTCCAAGTATAGAATATACCCTTTGGACCTGAAACAGTCGTGTCGGGTCACACTCGAGCCTCAATGTCCTTTCTCCCGTTTACTCGATTTTACACATTTGGAACGGATCTCTCACTCTAGTCTCCTTCGTCTCTCCTCTTTTTTACTCTTTTTTACATTTCTATTACTCTCTCTTAGTTCCTTATTTGTTATGGTATCTTAGAACTATTGGGCTTCGGGTCACTTAGTCTTAGAAGGTAGGTGCACAAACAACCTACTTAATTATTGGTTTCCCGTGTAGGGTATATTTCTAGGTAACATTTCCGTACTACGGTGGCGGGTCCATACACCGTGTTCTCGACTACCGGGAATGGACGACCGTACGTAGCGATCGACTGGACACGTAATGCACATGTAGGGCCTCGGTTCGAGACAGAGTCATCGCTCCAGAGGACACGAGACCTGCGTCCGTCCGTCGTACCCGACTGGATTCTGTCCGGGACCGAGGTTCGGTAGAAACGGTGAGAAGGTCGAAACAGTGGAAATCCTGTGAATGAATCCGAGAGACTGAGAGTCACCGGAGTAGATATTTTACCCGTTTTATGGGAATGTCCCACGACATGATTTCCTGACATATGTTTTTCACCAATGAATCGCGTCCCGGACTGTGTTCACGAGCAGTTCACATCGAAAGAAAGGGATTTACCCCGACTTCAACTCGATTCCCTCCTTCTTCCTTGACCTTATAATTTTTCTCAACAAAAGAAACGTTCTACGGTAGGAATCCCCATGGTGGACACCAATCTTTTAGTATCAATGGTTGCACACAGTATCTGTTCCACGGGGTCCGGGAGTGACTCTATTCCACGAATCGTGTCTGATTGCACACAGTCTTCCTCTTAGGTTCGGGTATACTTCCACCCATGTCAATCCCGACCCGAAGGGGCCACCGAGTCACCATTTCTCAGCGGACGGTTACGTCCTCTGAGCCCAAGCTAGGGACCCAATCCTTCTAGGGGATCTCTTTCTTTACCGTTGGGTGAGGTCATAAGAACGGACCTCTTAGGGTACCTGTCTCCAGGTACCTCAGCGTCTCAACCTGTGCTGTATCGTTGATTTGTTTGTTGTCAATCCCGATCACACTGGGAATATACAGTCAAAGTCTTTTACATCCACGTTCCGACATCGTTCGGAGTCTGTCCACTCGGGAACCATCGTAAAGTCACCCGGTCTGAAGGGGGTAGGAGTCTAGTGTCAACTGATCTGGGGACCCAAAGAGGGGTTTCGACCTTATACTTAGGGTCGGACTGATCGTCTTACAGAAGGTGTTTAGGACCTCTTGCACCAGAGACCATCCCTAGTATCGTGGATATAGATGTTATTTATTTCTGTCTTTACAACTACATAAATGATATCTATCTCCAAATAGGACGTTCTCGACAACTATAATCCCAAACGGAACTTTACCTTATTGTTCATGAAAAATATCATATTTTTAATCAAATTCTTTAATTACCGTTATGGTTTACAATCACTTATACGTTTCTTTAGAGTACAGGGTAGACAACGACCACCCTCGTGTTTTATCACGGGGTACGACATTTCATTAAACCTCAAAAGAATTTTGTTTTTGTTTTGTTGTTGTTTTTGTCTGTGTAGATTGCATGTCGACTGTCAACAGGAGGCCTCGTAAACAGGGTCTTTTTACTTTTACATACAGGAGTGTTTGTGAACACGCACGAATAAATCCTGTCAAAATAAACATTATCGGGGTTTGACCTTTGTTGGCTTTACAGACGTTATGGTATCTTAAGATGAGTCACTATTTTCGTTTACTTGTCAATTATATCGTCGATCCTCTCTGGAGTTCCCGTAAAACACTCACTTTTTTTTTTAGAGATTTCTATAGGAATGTATTGTAAGATCTGGACTTTTTCTCTACCTCTTGTCAAATCACTAACCAACCACCCTGATCCCCACTGTCCCTCTTCCCTTCCCCCATACTGACAATTACCTCATCGGAGGTCTCTAGAAACATGACTACCTAATTACAAAACTTACGTTCACCCATACATTCAGGTGTGTACACTATTTTACTGTTTCTGGATATGTGTATAAGGTGATACTCAAAGCACGAAAGCCACAGTATGTTGTCGACAAATTCTAGAAATAAAGACTCGTGGCTCTCTCTGTCTCACTTCTTCCCTAGGACCCTAGACAGACCTGATGGATACGTTGAAAGACACTAAGATTAAGTTTTATTTTTCATCTTTTGTTTTAATTAACTTCCCGTAAAGGTGTAAATAGTGGAATAAATAAGATTATTAGAACCCTTGTTTTCGTCGTCATTCACAGTAAGAGCAGAAACCTTACCTCTCGGACGACGTGTCTTTTAAACAGTAAAGGGTTTCACTGTGTCTTTTACCTTCTAATCCTTAATCTTGGTCGGAAGACTAAGAGTAAAGAAGTTTTACAAGAGGTCTGTACTGTTTTGATTCCACACAGGAGTTTCTCGTTGTGTCTCCCATTAAACCTTCGCAAACACACCAGGGATGTCGCACACAAATACCGGGTATACCGTCGGTAGGTAGTGGAGTACATAGACTCCCTACATAGAGTCGCGAACGACTCGTGAGATTCGCGATTCGGAGGTAGCAAACGCACTCTTTTTGGCTGGTGTGGGTCTTAAGACACTAATATTTTTGACGGAATGACTTCTATAGCATTCTTTGGCAGAATTCTCCGAAAATGTAGTGTGTGAAAGATAGGGTCAAGTGTTCGGGGGTAAACTGAAAACCCAAAGGAAGGTTCCAAATAGAACACAGAAGAGAGAGGGGGAAGGGTGTGTCGTTCGTCGAAGTGCCCGAAGGCAGAGGAGGGGGTCCTTGGATTGACGCGTCGGGTGGGGTGAGAGGAAAGAATGTCTCTTTTTAAGTCGGGACGGGTCGAAGATCGAGGTTTGCACCACCTTTGAGCGTAGATGACGAGACGAACCCGGCGGTATTGTTTTATGACAATTGATCCACCGAATGTGATGTTTTGACATGAAAGAGTGTCAAGACTTTCGACCCCTTAGGTTCTGGTTCACCGACTAGTCAAATCAAAGACCGACTCCCAAGAGAAAGACCGACAGAAGAACGACACAGGAGTACTCCTTCTCTCTCTCTCTAGAGACAGAAGGAGAAGAAGGTAGGTTGATCCCGGGATGAGAATGTCGGAGTGAATTGGAATTCCTGGAGTATTTCTAGGGTAGGTCTATGTCAGCGCAACCCTCAATCCCAACATCGAGACTTAAAACCCCTCCATGTCAAGTCAGGTGTCGTCGTGAGGAACACAAGAATCGTTTGTTTCCCGAAAGGTTGGTAGTTTTCGTGGGGACGAAACTTCCGTAAACCCCTGAAAAAAAAAAAGGTAACAAAAAGAACAACCTACGGATAATGTTTTAGATTGAGACTTTGTCAATGGAACAAAAGAGGGACTTCATATTTATTTCAGATTTACTATCGGAATACTAAGATATTCTTGAAGGACGGAGTAAAGAGACGTGTAGAGAAATAATACTTGATCTGTTTTATACATACACACACACACAAACTTTTCGTACCAGGACTTTTATGGGGACGACCCGACTTAAACAGTAATTGGATTAATCCAGACAATAGGTTCGGAATGTTAATCGTGGTAATGGTTCAGAACCATTGGTTGACAGTGGACCCCCCTATATTTTTAACAGTAGAAGATTTTACAAGGAACAAACTCGTATACTAGTAAGGGGTTTGAAGACAGTTATTATAACTTGACCGAATCTCCCGTTCTCTTTAAATGTTAAAGTACCCCTTCCATCTCTTCCGAAGGGACTATAGAGTTCTATGTTCGATATCTTAGACCTGAAGTAAAAAGACGATATACGTATAGCCCCAGGGGTCTCCTTATGAGGTAAACGAACGGGTCTAACAATTCCGGTTTCCGGTGTCTCGACGGGTAGATAAAAGATGTTCATATTATAAGAAAGTAAACATTCCTCATTCAGTTTGAAGTCGAAAATGCATTGAATCGTCGTCTCCGCAACTACGACTTACTGGACCTTTAAAGACAAGAGAATACCCAACTAACTTACAAATATAAAACACGTCAACAGAAAGACAGTTTTGACTCGAATCTAAAAAAGACTCAACGAAAACCTCCCAGGGTTCCGTTCGGGTCAATTTCTGGGTCCACACCGGAGGATCGGATACACTGGTAAGCCGTGTTGACTTGAGGTGACTCGTATCGATACATTAAGGACTTCTACGTGTTAGTTACGGATCCTATCGAGTAATCTTATCTAATAATTTATCCTGTCCTAAACTCCACCTTCGGTACTACCCTCTTAGAATCATTAAGAATTACCTCAGAAGAGTTCAAATCATCCACAAAGAAGAAATCTTTCACGGATTAAAAAATATACCCGAAGGGTCCCCCGTGTCACCCTTTCTTAGGTGAACGGTTACGTCCTCTGTGGTCTCTGCTTCCAAACCAAGGACCGAACCCACTAGGGGACCTCATCCTTTATCGTTGGATAAGGTCATAAGAACGGACTTTTTTTAACGTGCCTGTCTCCTCGGACCACCCGACGTCAGGTACACCAACGGTTCTCAGCCTGTACTGACTCGTGTGTGTGCGTCATAAAATCAATTACAACCTCATACAAAGGGGAACCCCTGTCCAACTTGACGCAACAGGTGCATAAGGAGTAAGAATGCGAGTGAGGGGTCACTCGAGTAGACGAGTAGACGACACGAGGAGGAGTGTGAGACCTCATAGGTCCTGTCTTCCGTCGGGACTCCGAAACCCTCCTGAGAACGTTTCTCCGACCTCTTGTCACTCGGACTCTTGACACATCACCCCTGTACCGTCACCAGTCTGAGATTTAGACCGTTTTAATTTCCCCCGTTCTATACCGCTCTCTTTTACGACACCCGACCTCGTCTCACCCTACCAATGACATCTAGAATTAGGTTAATCGTAGGATTGATCTTTCGTGAGAACAACGGACAAATTAGGTTATCATCATCTTCTCTAAACGACAAAGTCGGTAAACGTATAAGGGAACAGGGCAGAAGAGTTGTCTAAGTTTCGTATAGAACTACTCTACTAACCGTTCCCAATCCTTTAGTCAACTCCTAGTACCTTCGTTACACTAAAAAGACAGAAATTCAACTTCAATAGGATGTTTCTTTACCCAGAGTCATGAAAAGGGGGTAGCGACGATTTGTTTGACTCTAAATCGGAAATAAACTCAACGAGATACTCTATAATGTGACTTGAAACCCCCATGTATGTAAACAACGCACAGATGTGACACGGACCGGGATTCGACCTTCGGTCTCTACGAAGATCCGATTTCACCCTCACATCCCTTTGTAGAGAAGAACCCATTGTCACTGCTTAGGACTTAGGTCAGAAATTAAAAGTAGAAGCGACAAAGTCGAACACTCAAGTGTCTTGGGGAAAGAGTTTACGACACTACCTAAACCCTTAAACCGGAACGACCTCGGTCCAACTTGAGGTGACACCAAAAGTTGTATCTCTGCCACAAAACTCAACCTACCTCTCTTGTGCAGTCGGACTGTCTAGTTCACCTCCCACTCCCTCTCACCTCGTTTTTCCCTTCCCCTGTACACTTCCCAGTCTCTCAGAATCAAAGTAAACTGAGTTGTCAAATTCTGACTCTACCGGTCACATTTATAGAATCACTGGTTCGTCCACTACATTTATCCACTTCGACCGCTCTTTGTCATGACTTTGTTTAAAACTGTCACAGACACAGGAGAGACCTCTTCCGTTACCGTGGGGTGAGGTCAATAGAACGGACCTTTCAGGGTACCTGCCTCCTCGGACCAGCCGACTTCAGATACCCCAGCGATTCTCAGCCTGTGTTGACTCGCTGAAGTGAAAGTACGCGACCTCTTCCTTTACCGTTGGGTGAGGTCACAAGAACGGACCTCTTAGGGTCCCTGCCCCCTCGGACCACCCGACGGTAGATACCCCAGCGTGTCCCAGTCTGTACTGACAACCGTCAATGAGTCGACGTCGTCTAAATCGGTGTGTTGACAACTTCGGATCACTCTGGTCTAGACTAAATGGTTCTCTTCCGTCATAAGACCTGTAAATATACTTCAGAGAGGTTAAAAGTTAGATGGTCAAAAATTGGCATAGGAAAATCTCTATACGGTACACCAGTCGTCTTACTACCAGACGTTTCTACAGGTGTGGGATTGGGGGTCTTGGACACTCATACACTCCAATGTCCTATTTCCCCTTAATTCCAATTTACGTTAATTCCAACAATTAGTCGACTGGATTTTCACCACTCTAATGACCACCCGAGTTAGATTAGTGTTTCCAGACATTTTCGCCCTTCTTGGTCCATTCGCTAACATACCCGTTCTGAACCGAATCACCACAACCGAAATTCCTACCTCCTTCCCCCGGGACTCGGTTCCTCATACTCGTCGGAGTTCTCCACCTTTTCCATTCCTTTATATAAGAGGGAACTTCAGAGATATTCCTTATGTCGGGACGACTGTGGAACGAAAATCACGTCACTCCAGGTAAACCTGAAAATGACGTTACTTCAGGTAAACCTTAAGACTGGAGGTCTTGAAGTCTATTATTTAAAAACACTAAAATTTCGGGGACTCACGTTATTAAACAATATGTCGTTGTCTTTTGTTTATGTCGATCTTATTTTATGTAGTTAAATTCACTACTCTAAACCGTTTTCCTATGTTGAGATTGATGGTGGAGTTAGTTCTATTTCGTATGAAGGTAGTGGTTTTTCAATGGAGTACGGGGAAACGTCAGTTCAGGGAGGGTAGTACGGACCGTGGACCATTCGTTTCTATACGAAAAGTAGAAAACATTTTAAAATACATTTACTTTATGTAGTATATCATATTTTGAAAGTGGAGACCTGAGACGAAATCGTATTACGGAAACTCTAAGTAGGTGTAACCTCAACCCACAAACTCCCAAGTAAGGCAAGGTAACGACTCATCGTAGGTAATACCTACCTGGTATCAAATAACTTGGTTAGTGGTTGACTACCTGAAAAAACTAACAAATGTTAACCCGATAATTCTTATTACAACGACACTTGTAAACTCATACTTAGGACACACTTACTTCAAAGTAGAGAGAACCCATTTAAGGATCCTCTCCCTAAGGACCCAACAAACCATTCACACCCATTGAACTACTCTTTGTTTCACAAAAGGTTTCACCAAGATAGTATTACTGGGTTAAAAAAGTTTTGTAAAAGTTTTGTGATATACTTGGTTTGTCGTACGTGAACATTCGATCCACGGCTTAAACCGGATCCTTGGTGGACCAAATTTCCAGGTAGAACAGTTTCGATACCAAAAAGGTCGTCAGTACATACCTACACGCTCAACCTACGAAAACTTGGCACCACAACCTCTTCTGAGAACTCTCAGGGAACCTGACATTCCTCTAGGTCGGTCAGATAGGATTTTCTTTAGTCAGCACTTATAAGTAACCTTCCTGACTACGACTTCGACTTTGAGGTTATGAAACCGGTGGACTACGTTTCTTGGCTGAGTAACCTTTTCTGGGACTACGACCCTTTCTAACTTCCGTCCTCCTCTTTCCCTGCTGTCTCCTATTCTACCAACTTACCGTAGCGACTGAGCTACCCGTACTCAACCTCGTTCGAGGTCGTCAACCACTACCTGTCCCTTCGGACCGTACGACGTCAGGTACCCCAGCGTTTCTCAGTCTGTTCTGACTCGTTGACTTGACTTGACTTCGGTTTCTCGATTCGACCTTCCCTCTTCTGTCCATTAATGAAACACGAGTACCTATTCTGTTGTGTAGAGACCCTCAGACACACCCTCCTTCTAAAGTATTACTTCCCTTTCCGTCCACCCTGAGGACAAGTAGTCCATGTGTCTCGTTGCACGGTAATTCGGCTCCCCTCACCTTGACCCAGGGACCTCTTCCTCAGCGTCGCTGGTCTCTCACTCTCGTATCAAAACGAATCTCCAACCTTCACTCGATCACTACGGTCTGTACGTCCCGGAATCGTACCAGATCACTCTTCCTTCTTCCCGGGCGTCCCTGGAGGATTCCCTTCCCACCCTACGTCTTATGGACTAACCGTCAGTAGTAGCAGTAGGTCCTCTTAATAAAAACCACCAAATACTTGAAAGTAGAGCAACAATTACTTGGTTTGAACCCAGATGAGCGGGTACACGTCATTTGGTTACATGACTGTACCACGTCACAAAATCACAAAAGGAAAGTGTCTCTTTTAGTGGTACGGGAAGAACAAGGACCATATGTAGAGACGGAAGAAGACCCCGATGAAAAATCTTAAGAAAAGTATGGAAGTTAATTTTTTACAAAGAAATCATAAGATTCGTTAAAGACCTGAGACTCCGGTCTCTAGTTCTGACTCAGTAGAAAATGTACGTGTGTCTACAGGGTCCACCGAGTCACCATTTCTTAGATGAACGGTTACATCCTCTGCGCTCAAACTAGGGACCCAGACCTTCTAGGGGACCTCCTTCTTTACCGTTGGGTGAGGTCACAAGAATGGACCTGTCAGAGTACGTGTCTCCTCGGACCGTCCGATGTCAGGTACCCCAGTGTTTCCCAATCGTACTGACTCGTTGACTCGTGTACGATGAGACTTAGTTATACTTATTACAAGTATCGTAGTGACAACTGTTATCGGTTCTGTCCCTTCGTTGGATTCACAGACAGTTGTCTGTCAACCGAATTCTACACCTCACACACACACGTACCTGTATGTGTGTGTTTTACTTTATAATGAGTCGATATTTATTACTTTATGACGGCAAACATCGTTACACTTATCTGGACCTCTTATAATATGAATCACTTTGTTCGACCTACCTTTTCTTTTTATGATACATTATAGTGAACAGTTTAGAATTTTTTATTATGTTCCCTCCTCCAACATCCACATGTTTAATTCCTATACCCTAATTGTCTATGTTCGATGATACATATTCTATCTATTCGTTGTTCCTATATGACATACCGTACCTCTTAATATAGGTAATAGAAATTTATGGGATATTACCTTTTATTAGACGTTCTTATGACTTAGTAATACGACATGTTGACTTTGATTCTGTCATAATATTTAGCTGATATGAAATTATTTTTTTTTTCTGAAGTAGTAGAAATATCGGAGGTACCATGGTTAGTGTCACGGACTGGGTCAAATCGGGTATTACTCACAAAACTGACTCAGTGTCCCACTACCTTATTTGCGGGATCTGTCGCTACAATGTGGGGAGGTGTACAGACTAGGTTCTGTCGACGAGGGTCAAGAGTACTCAAAATAATTTGTTTCAATACCACACTCCAATAAAAGAAGGAAACACTTGGTCGTAAAAATCTTTACCTAAAGGTAAAGATTTACCACTGTCAACACCGACGACCCCAAGGTTCACTCCAAACAAGACAGTGAAAAGTGGGTCGAGTCTGTAGTCGTTCTCGGTAATGAGCCTTGAGGTCTTAACGTTCATCGGTTGACCAACGGGGTCCAAAACGGCAACGATTCGAATACGAAGTTATAACATTAACTTTCACCGAGAGTTCGAAGATCCCAAAACAGTAAAAGGAGACAGGGAATGACAGAGAGGAAAAAAAAAGAAAACCGGGTACTGAGTGTAAGGTTAAGATTTCACAGAAGTCATCGGAAACGTCCGACGAACTCCCTAGATCTGACAACACAAATAAACTCCATAATCGGTAAACAATCTGTTACACATCCGTCCATCAGGTATATCAGTTTCGATACCAAAAGGGTCATGACTACACTCTCAACCTGGTATTTCTTCCGACTCGTGGTGTGTTAACTACAAAAGTTTGACACCACGACCTTTTCTGAGAACTCTCGGGGAACTTGACCTTCCTCTAGCTTGGTCAGTTAGGATTCCCTGTAGTTGGGACTTATAAGTAACCTTTCTGACTACGACTTCGACTTTGAGGTTATGAAACCGGTGAACTACACTTCTCGACTCAGTGACCTTTTCTGGGACTACGACCCTTTCTAACTTCCACCCTCCTCTTGTCTCCTACTCTACTAACCTACCGTAGTAGTTAGGTTTCCTGTACTGAAACTCGTTTGAGACCCTCTATCACTTCCTGTCCCTTCGGACCGCACGACGTCAGGTACCTCAGTGAGTGTTTCTCAACCTGTACTGACTCACTAACTCGTTCTTCTTCTTCTTCCGTCCCTCTGACAGAGGGATGACTCTTAGTCAAGGTCGGTTTACGGTAGGTGAACCCACAGAGAGTTCCTTTTCGGAGAGGTGCACCATTACTAAACTACTCGTGACTCTGGGGACTACCTTCTTTGTGGTTCGTCTTCCCCCGGACGTCACTGGGCCCTCAGACACCAAGCGTCGTCTCCTCGGAGTGTCCCCTCACCGAGGTCCTTACTCAATTGACAGTACGACTCTTCCTGGTAAAACACGACGTGAGTTCTGAACCGTCTCACCCCTCCTACCTTTTTAGGTCTAACAATTCCTTTTTTTTGACGGTCGAACGAGAGATCTGAAGACACCAAAGCACAAACTCCGACTCCAGTGGAACGGTCCCCTCCCTTATCCTCCTTGAACTCTCTACCCACACTCCCTTTTGGGTGGTGAGTGGAGGACCTTTCTACAGCACAACCAGAGAAGTGATTGTACATAATGATCAAAATCATTATATAATATATATTATATTTATACATATATATTATATACACCAATATATATTTTATAAAATTTATAAACTTATTTAAAAATTTATATAAACCATTATACAATTAGGAAATTAAAAAACTATTGATAGGACACTTCTCCGCGATAGTAATACATGTAAAATGTCTACTCTTTACCTCTGGGTCTCTTCAATTCATAAACGGGTTCCAATGAGTCGATCATTTCGCCTCCTCGTCCTTAGGCCTTAGTGTGTCGTACAGAGGTGTGAGGCACCGAAGTGGTACACCCAAGGCTAAGATGACCCGACTGTGAGTTCTTCGACGCATACAGTTCAAGAACTGTGAGTCCTTGGGTGAGACCGAATGCAGGTCGAAAGGTTGCAATTTCTGAAGTTGAGTCCCCATCAAGGGAAGGAGGAGGAGGAAGGTCTTATCTAGATGGTTTACCGGATCGGTCCTCTCGTCCCTTCAAAGATCTTGGTTGTAAACATATTTAACCGTCTTTTGTCCTTGGGGTAACTATGGACGGGAAGGATGAGGGTAGGGACACAGACGGTCCGACTCCTGGGGGTAGGACCATCTTTTTCCGTCAAGTCGGTGAGTCTCGAGAGGGGTACGGTAAGTTGAACCGTCACGGTAGACAACGAAATCTTGGACTCTTAGAGGAGACCTATCTTCTCCAACCGAAGGTCTAAAGTAGTTCAAGCAAAGAAAAAAGGAAGTTCAACCTGTCAATCTTTAGCTATCTTTCTAACATTTTACCTCTAGTTGATGAGGAAGGTCCTCAGTATAAAGAACAAAGATAAACCTGAACCCTCCGTTTAGGAGGTCCCTCAAATCAATGGTTGTTCGGTCCGGTTGACTGGGAGGGTTTCGTCTGAGAGGTTAAGGGTGAGTAGATGTACGTTTAAGGAAGAAAAGGTCAAGAGAGTAAGCTCAAGGTCTAGATTACAATCGGGGAGGGAAAAGGACAATTCTCTCCCGTTCTACCACGGGTCACACACAACTCATCACTACACACACCTGTCACGGGTGTAGAGTGCCCCCAGTTGCCTGTCCTCTGTTTCGGGAGGGAGGAGAAGTTTCGGTAGGACACCAACCCCGGAGGCACCGATTTTCGACTTTCACTCCTCCTTCTCTCTTAACCCCTCTTCCCCCGCCCCGAACTTGACTATGTCAAGACTTCATACATCTCAACCTCTGCTGACTACACTGAAGCGTGTACGCACATCTCTTCACATATGACCCCGTTAGTAAGATTTCTTGTAAGTTTACAACGAATAGGTCTACACATTTCTATCTGTGAGACAGGACCATATGAGGTAGGGACCAAATGTGGGACTTTTTAAGTACACAGTCATTCCCCAGTACACATTCTGATAAGTGTCACTACAAACATTCTTCTCCCTCACCCTCGTCAGAGATAGGTGATGATCTCATTACCCATACGTTTTCCACTACCCCATGAAACGTAGTTAATCTTCGTCATCACTGTTGTGCTCTCTACTCGTTTGTCACGACTCACTTCTCTTATCTGTTTTGCTCCCGTGACGGTACAAAACAGTGAATGATACATTCACTGTTCCGTGTCCTAAATAAAATGTTCCTGAAAGGAGCCTAAGTTTAGGCGTTACTTTGGCGTGACTGACAACCCCGCGACCATCCTGTCGTCAACTACCCTTTACTACGTTCCCCCCTCATTGCCACGTCTAATAAACGTAATACGAGAGCTATTACACAACCACCCTCCCATTAATTAAGGTGGGTGATGTGGATTCCATCTTTTTCTTTTCTTTTACAGTTTTTCAAAGTGACCTCAAGTAAACTTACTAAATGATTTATAAAAGACTCGTATTCGATACACTCCTCGTCTCTATGTTATCGTGTCTCAAGGTGTGCCTCTGAGTCTACGGTAGAAAGGAATGGATATAGGGGTGCGGGCATCCGGGACGTGCGAAGTCAGGGACTGTGCGTCCGTGATCGCTTACAAGTGATGCGGGGAATTAAGGTTGTAAGACGCCAGGAGACCGTTCATCGACCATTTCGAACCCCTTACCTAATTCTCGAGAGGCTTGCGTAAAAGATTCCGTCCTTAGACGTCCCGATTAATCGTGGAACTGCTATCATATTAGTCTCAGTAACAGTTCCAAGGTTTTGTGGACGGAAACCAAGTCGATAAAAGGAAGATCAGAAGTTTCAGTGTCACCAATTACACGACCGTGACGACGTCGAGTTCCGACTGAAATAAAGAAAACCAGAACCTCAGTCACTCACTTTATTGATTGAAAGTACAGTCTTGTCGCTTCGACGTAATTAAGTGTTATCCTCTCTGTCCGAGATAATCCATACAAGACATAATATTCAGAAAATTTGTTTACGACAAAATAAAGAAAGTTCACAACACGTAACAATCTTCGGTCCCACATTTACCGTATAGTCAAACTAAACATACTGACACCGTACAATAAGTTATTTATAAATTACCTCGGTCATTAAATCTTCGTGGAAGATATACAAAGATCTTGAAGGAATGGTGTCACTAAAGAATAAACGGGAAAAACGGAGGTTGTTTTAATTTACATACATTGTTTTTAAGTGTCATTTGTGACACCAGGGATAATACGATCAGATACGTGCAAAGACTTCTTTTAACGCTAAGTTTATGATTTCGTGTTAAGGTTTATCTTATGATTAAAACAGTTTGAGTCATGTCTTAAAAGTTCTGACCGGAGGTTACCAGAATATACTTTCCACGTCTTCGAAAAGTCTCCTTTCAATAACGCCCCAAAAATTGAGTTTTTCCTAGTCTATAAAATACGGACATTATGACCCTAAAGGTTTAACCTCCCCAGGTTTCTCTACTGCAAAATAAGACTACATAACAAACCAAAGGAGTTAATTCGTCACTAAACTCGTCTTTTATCGGTGGTCTAAAGTCTGAAAGCAACAGTAACCAATGGACGTTATAACGACAGTAACAGGATTTTTTTTTTGTTCGTAGGACTGTAAGGTATCCTCGTAATATTTAGTACCAAAGTAACCTCCCTTTTCCAATAACTAAACGAGAAAAAAAGGGGGGAGAAGAGGGAGACCACGTCTGAAATCACCCTTTAACTTGGAAGGAAGTACGTCACATAATATCGGTTAGTTTTCCCACTGGACACGAATGGACTAAATATTACTTTCCACTGGCCCACTCACTAAAGTGTGACGAGTAGGAAGTCACTGACATTAGTTCTCTATTTTCGACCTCGTTTATATACACGATCGGTTTGTGGTAGTCTTAGTAAACGACATAAAGGATTCCACCCCCATAAACTCGTCAACTCTACCTTCTTGATTGTATCCACTTACCGTCATGTCAGTACAAATAAAATGAAAACTTTGGTCGAGTAGTAAACGGATACCGACAAGTAAACCGAAAAGTTCTAGTTTAGTGGATTCACGTTAAACTAAATTTCACTATAAAAAGATGTTTTCCCAGTCTTTTTTCTGTTTTGTCTCCCTCTCAATAGGTACGTCTTTCCCCCCCACCTAAAATTTTTACTCTTTAAAATGTCATAGATTTTCAGACGTATCACTTCCTTATTTACCTATAAAAATCATTTTACGTTTCTACGGTACTTTACAGAACTCTTCCATTTGTTCCGAAGTAATCTAAAAAAGGACAGCTCAATACCTAAAAAGGTTCTGTACTACCAACCATTTCCCTTTGGGTCGTTTCGTAAGACATAGTATCACGACTCTGTCTTATAAAGATTGATCCCTGTTGACATTATACTACGATTTATATAGACACCTCCCTTTCTCACTTTAATTTTTCTTTTTAATTTTAGGTTACTTATATTTGAAAATTCACGTTTGTCATAGTGATACACGGATCACCGAATCAGTACAGACTGAGAAACACTGGGGTACTTGACGTCGGACGGTCCGAGGAGACAGGAACGCCTAAGAGGTCCGTTCTTAAGGCCTCATCAACGGTACGGGAGGAGGTCCCCTAGAAGGGTTGGGTCCCTAGTTTGGGTTCAGAGAACGTAACGTCCGCCTCAGAAATGGTTGACTAGGTGGTCCCTTCAGGCAGTCAAAGTGTACCGTAAACGAATCACGTCTTCTGATTAATTATCTATAAATTAATTAACTGTATAATTAATTATATGTCAACATATTATATGAATTATAAGTTTAATTACAATACAAACATATAAAGTATAATAAACATATAATTAAGTCAAGTCAGCGAGTCAGCACAAGCTGAGAAACACTGGGGTACTCGACATCGTGCGACGTCGGAGGGAGAGGTTGTGGTTGAGGGTCTCGGGTGGGTTTGTACAAATATATTTATATGAATAAATATATATATTTGGATTACAGACAACTAGGTAAAAGTTTAGGTCTCTTTCTGTAGTATAATTAATTATATATAATTATATGTTAATATATTATATATTATATTAACTATATGTTTACATATATAATATATATATTTGTATTACAGACAACTGGGTAAAAGTCTAGGTCTCTTTTTCAGTACTAAAATGATCAGGTGTAAACAAAGAAAAGATAAATCGAGTGTCTATGTGACTTATATAAATTGATTAACATATAGGATGGCTACTCGTACTACGGAGAACGTAGATTTAGCTAATTTCACCTTTTCTTCGTCAACCACTATACTCGATAAATGGGGTGGGGTAGGATATACTTTACTTTCCTAAAGACATAAAACCTTTTGTCTTACTAAAGTTGGATCTTTCANNATATACACAATCATATGACATAACCACAAAAAGAAAGACCGAATGAAGTGAGACATATTAACCGAGGTCAAAATAGGTAGAGTAGTCTTGACTGAGTTTACATAAGTTTTTCTTTTTAATTTTAGGTTACTTATATTTGAAAATTCACGTTTGTCATAATGATACACGGATCACCGAATCAGTACAGACTGTGAAACGCTGGGGTACTTGACGTCGGACGGTCCTAGGAGACAGGAACGCCTAAGAGGTCCGTTCTTAAGGCCTCACTCAACGGTACGGGAGGAGGTCCCCTAGAAGGGTTGAGTCCCTAGTTTGGGTTCAGAGGAAATCTCTCCCCTAAGAAATGGTTGACTAGGTGGTCCCTTCAGACAGTCAAAGTGTACCGTAAATGAATCACGTCTTCTGATTAATTATATATAAATTAATTAACTGTATAATTATATGTCAAATATTATATGAATTATAAGTTTAATTACAATACAAACATATAAAGTATAACAAACATATAATTAAGTCAAGTCAGCGAGTCAGTACAGGCTGAGAAACACTGGGGTACTCGACATCGTGCGACGTCGGAGGGAGAGGTTGTCGTTGAGGGTCTCGGGTGGGTTTGTACAAATATATTTATTTGAATAAATATATATATTTGGATTACAGACAACTAGGTAAAAGTTTAGGTCTCTTTCTGTAGTATAATTATATATAATTATATGTTAATATATTATATATTATATTAACTATATGTTCACATATATATAATATATATATATTTGTATTACAGACAACTGGGTAAAAGTCTAGGTCTCTTTTTCAGTACTAAAATGATCAGGTGTAAACAAAGAAAAGATAAATCGAGTGTCTATGTGACTTATATAAATTGATTAACATATAGGATGGCTACTCGTACTACGGAGAACGTAGATTTAGCTAATTTCACCTTTTCTTCGTCAACCACTATACTCGATAAATGGGGTGGGGTAGGATATACTTTACTTTCCTAAAGACATAAAACCTTTTGTCTTACTAAAGTTGGATCTTTCATGGACGACGTCTCAAGTCACCTCTCTGGGTATAAAAGAATGTCTTGGTTTAGGAAACAGAGTCGACTAGGTAAAAGGAGATCTTATTTTACTCTAACGAAAAACACACACACCGTCTATATGGTGAGTGGTACAGTCGTCGTACGGGTTTCTGAAAATTATATTGAGAAAATAATGTGATCCGGGAGTCATAGGAGTAGAAGTCTAAGTCGTTTAGAGTTTAGTTTTGACAAACCCCCTTTTTTTAGATCTTTTAGGGGTTTACGTTTTAAACTTAAACGGTTTATGGTCGTTGATAAATGTATCGTAAATGAAACATAATCCATAATATTCATTAGATCTCTACTAAATTTCATAAACCCCCTTTTTCGCATAACCTCCTATACATATATACGAGTCAGTACACACTGGGAAAACACTGTGGTATCTGACATCGGGTCATCCGAGGAGACAGGTTCTTTAAAAGGTCCGTTCTTATGACCTCACCCAACGGTAAAAGAGGAGGTCCTTTAGAAAGACCGGACCCCTAGGTGGGGTATTGAGGACGTAACCGTCGACTTAAGAAATGGTGGTTCGGTGGACCCTTCGACTCCTGCACACATCGATATACGTTTACGACATGGTAGAATACATTTCTGAACTCGTAGATACCTACAATTATGAGAGTCTCCCAGGACTTTGATTGGGAGATTCCGATAATTTTATTTGACCGAAAGACCGTGTCACCTACCGTACACTTTCAATGAAGACTCGAAGTCTTATCTAAAATAATCAATTTAAATTTTTTAGTCTCATTGAAATAGGTATCAGGATATTTCGTCTGTGGTGATTCTACTATTGTTGTTATTTTTTTATCAAGGTATAGGAAGGTAAGAAAGAAGAGTTCTCGTCAAAGAAAGTTGACAATCAATAAAGGAGACAAACGGATCAAAAAAGATTTAATATATCTATATATTAAAAAGGGAACGATACAGATACAATGTATAATGGACAACTGACCTTACCTTTAACTCTTAATCATAAAAATCCGATGGGTGGGTGGGGTTTTAAGAGAAAGACGTGAGAGTTATTCCAATTGAGTAAATTACAAACCAATTTAGACATTAGTCTTAAACGTAATAAGACTAAGGACGACTCAGTTTGTCACAAACCTCATACTAAATAAAGGACCTCAATTATCCACTTAATATAAAAGTAAACGGACCTAAACATATACAAAGTACTTCAGAAAAGGTGTGGATATTGGAGATTTACATCAAAAGACACATTACTTTAAACAATCTACTATAGTAAAGGTCATCAGAAATGACTTTTGTAAAGAGGACGTCAGGAACCAGTAGGACAAAGAACCCAGGAGATGCATGAATAATAGGACCCTGAAGTGACGAGAGAACTCAATTAAGGTCAAGGGTCCTAGGTGTCTGGAAAACTGGTAGTGGAAAAAAAAAAGCCAGGAATATGACAGGGGATCTACCAATCATACCGACCCATATTATAAGATCCAGTTTTTAAACGGTGTCTTACAAACTCCTATAACGAGGTAAACAGTAGATCGTACGTCATAACAACTATTTAGACTACGGAAAGTCTTAGGGAAACAAGACATATGTTGGACACAAAAGAGAGACACTCAAGAAAAGAAATAGGTACTATAGTACTAACATTATAGGAAAGTGTACAGGGAAAACAAAGAGAAAAAGAATGAAAGGACCCCGAATGACTCGGTAAAGTTAAACTTCCGTATACAGGAAGTAAACATCCCTTAAGGGAGTATTAAAAGGAAAAGGTACTAACGGAGGGTGGTGAAAAAGACAAGAGCCAAAGACCTTACAGACAGATAACCCACAACTTAATGGACTTAATCAAGAGATTATCAAACTAGAGGAGAAAGAATGACGGGTACACAAATAGAAAAAACGAGATGACAGATCCTCCAAACTGAAAAGTACAAACGTAAGACAACTGAAAAATACAGAAAAGAATGATAAAAAATTTTTAACGAGTCTAGACACACACCCAAGAAACGGAAAAAAACCCCCCCCCCGATGACAAAGAACAAGGTACCGACATAGTACAAGAAAATGTCGAGACTTCTAACCCCCCCTTCCACACCGAACCTCTCGACCACTTGTCACCAAAAGCAAACAAATAAACAAGAAAGGACGTAACGGATAAGAAGACTCGAAAAAGAAAAAAAGACAACAAAACTAAAAAGTCCAACTTGTAAAAGGAATCCATAGACTTCTAGAAGTCGATAGATAAGTATAAATTCTTTAGACCGTCTTTTAAGACACCTATTCTTAAACAAGTAAAATATAAATATAATGAGGAGACTCCATGATCCCGAAGGGACTTTCGAGTCAACCATTTCTTATGTGGACGTTACGTCCTCTTGGGCCAAGTTAAGGACCCAGCCCTTCTAGACGACCTCTTCCCTATCCGATGGGTGAGGTCATAAGAACCCGAAGGGAACACCGAGTCGACCATTTCTTAGACGGACGTTACACCCTCTGGATCCAAACTAGGGACCCAACCCTTCTTGGGGACCTCTTCCCTTTCGATGGGTGCGGTCATAGGACCGGACCTCTTAAGGTACCTGACATATTAGACATCCCCCAGTGTTTCTCGACCTGTAATGACTCGCTGAAAGTCAGTGACTCCATGAACAACTGATTCAATCCACCTCTCACCCCCTCCGAGTCTCATCGTACAAGACCGTTATCCGTCAGAGAAAGTAGTTTTCTGAAGGGGGATTACAGTCTTAGTCAAAGAAAAAGAAATTCTCAGAAGTAAAGGACGTCTCTACGACACCATCGAGGTCGTATCGTACTTTCACACCGTACACATTTCTTACACGAAAACCAAGAGACGGTCACTTTCTGACGAAAGGGATCAGGGGATAGGTTTTGACTCGTTAATCTAATTCGTCGTTAACACGCTTGGGACGGACTTTGTCTGCACGAAACAAACGACCAGAGGCAGGGACCAGGGGACTGTAGTCGCGTCACACCTGGCATGTGCAACGGCCACGAGGTCGAGTTCGAAGGTGACTCCCAGAGACTGGAAAATGGAGACTNAAGACTCGAAAAAGAAAAAAAGACAACAAAACTGAAAAGTACAACTTGTAAAAGGAATCCATAGACCTCTAGAAGTCGATAGATAAGTATAAATTCTCACTTCGTGTCTTTCGACCGTCTTTTAAGACACCTATTCTTAAACAAGTAAAATATAAATATAATGAGGAGACTTCATGATCCCGAAGGGACTTTCGAGTCAACCATTTCTTATGTGGACGTTACGTCCTCTTGGGCCAAGTTAAGGACCCAGCCCTTCTAGGTGACCTCTTCCCTATCCGATGGGTGAGGTCATAAGAACCCGAAGGGAACACCGAGTCGACCATTTCTTAGACGGACGTTACACCCTCTGGATCCAAGCTAGGGACCCAACCCTTCTTGGGGACCTCTTCTCTTTCGATGGGTGCGGTCATAGGACCGGACCTCTTAAGGTACCTGACATATTAGACACCCCCCCAGTGTTTCTCGACCTGTGCTGACTCGTTGAAAGTCAGTGACTCCATGAACAACTGATTCAATCCCCCTCTCACACCCTCCGAGTCTCATCGTACAAGACCGTTATCCGTCAGAGAAAGTAGTTTTCTGAAGGGGGATTACAGTCTTAGTCAAAGAAAAAGAAATTCTCAGAAGTAAAGGACGTCTCTACGACACCATCGAGGTCGTATCGTACTTTCACACCGTACACATTTCTTACACGAAAACCAAGAGACGGTCACTTTCTGACGAAAGGGATCAGGGGATAGGTTTTGACTCGTTAATCTAATTCGTCGTTAACACGCTTGGGACGGACTTTGTCTGCACGAAACAAACGACCAGAGGCAGGGACCAGGGGACTGTAGTCGCGTCACACCTGGCATGTGCAACGGCCACGAGGTCGAGTTCGAAGGTGACTCCCAGAGACTGGAAAATGGAGACTCAAGAGAGGTTTCTGGAGACTCGGGGTGTGTCTGAGTCGACACTATGTGTTCCTTCCATTGAGAATCCCCGGTGGTCGAGAGTTGATTAATGATCATCCTCCACCATTTTTTTACGGAATCGGAGTGGAAAATGTCTCCCTGGTAAGACACTGGTAAGATGTAAAAAGGGATCCCCAAGGGTCACCCTGACTCGAGGACAAAGGGGATCTTTACTGGACAAGTCATTACTTGAGAAATAAAAAGGAAGAAGGAAGAGAGTGAGACGGACGAGGAAGTGTGGATACAAGACCCGAGTGGAGGGTTTATTTGATGAACGTGAGTTCAGGACCAGAGTCCAAGAAAAGTTTCCTTTGGTTTGGCACTGTAACGGAGATTTACATCCTAAAACACTGCGAAGTTCATGAAGTCTCTTTATTGTATATTTACATTTTACTGGTTAAAAAAATTTTTTTTCATATATAATTTAGGATCGATACTTAGATGTTTATCTACGATTTACTTATTATATAATTGACAGAAGAGACGAATAATTTTTACGTTTGAGAGTCTAGTGTATGGAGAAACATGAAAATTATTCCCTTGGGACTACAAAGACTACATCCACCAGGGTCCTGGTGTGAAATTCTTGTGCTCAGAACACCGAAGTCTAATTTGTGTGAAGTAAAATGACTCCTTCTTTGTTTTCCGAGACTCTAGTACATCTATCACCTACGTCTCGACCTTAAGATTGGGTCTACAATGACTGAACTTCGGTGTGAGATGTCGGTGGTAGACGTACTGGAATTCGTAAGACAAGGAGTAGTTCTTTTACTTTTACCACCGTGGATGAGTAACCCAACAATGATCTTAATATATATTACTGGGTGTTGTTCACAAACCATGGCCACCTCCGTGGTGTCGTTCATGAGTTCTTCACTATCGTCACATGCGTACATCCATATTTATACAAACGTTATATCTTTACGTGACTCTTTGACTCCTTTACGTATAAAAGACATCGGTACTGATCAGACGTTAGAAGGTCACTTCCTCAGGTGTTTTTAAGAGAACACAGTCAAGATGTCAGTTGTTTATGAATGACTTCCCTAAACTAATACACTATATTGACTTTCTGAAGGGAGAGTCCGAAGAAGCCGTCTCGGGTTCTGTTCCTGATCCTCGTTTCTTTGTCAGGAACACTTATATAACACTCAGGTGACATTACGAAACCGATATTTCACACTGAAAAAATATTCTACCTAAAAATTTCCACTAACAAACTTTCAACATCATTCCCTGTGTCGTCCCCCAGGTCTAAAGAGAGTAAGAGTCAGGGACGACGTGTATGGGACCCTAGAAGTTATTTGACGACAACTGAGTACAGTTTAAGAGGATTCACTTGCAAGACTAAGGGGAAACACAGGAGGTCAAGCATGAGTTGGTCCACTGATCCCTCTCAGATTTTTGTATCCAGACAGGTTGGTAAAGGATGGGAGACCGACGACACAAAAAGGCAGAGTGAACCATCATGTTAAGGTCAGGAACACCGGCGGCACCGGGACGGACTACCCCGGGACCGAGTAGAGTGTAGGACGACGAGAGAGGGTCAGATCCGTGAGGTCGTTGTGGTCGGAACGCGACACGGTTCGTGTCAAGGCAGAGTTACATAAACACGTGTGTCAGAGGAGAGGACCTTACAAGAAGGGAGTCTCTCCCTAACTAAAGACTGGTGTAAGGTCAGAGGTGAGAAACCTCTCCGGTAAGGACTGGAGGACCGGATTCAATCGTTTTGGTAAGGGTCGGGTACGGAGACAGGACAATGTGTCTGAATACTTTATGTAAGATGTAAGTAGTACCGTATAGATCAATAGTTATCGTACCTCGAGGTACCGCCGTTCAGGGAACAGAGTGTGACGACGCAAGAGGACCCGGATCTTGTTCTGACGCACCATCCGAAAAGTTTTTACACCTGACCTACAGCCTACCTCATAAACAACTACCCCTGAACGGGTTCACAGCTTACAGAATGAGTGAACTGTTCATAAATATGTGCTTTGTATCACGGTTGGATTTTCTATTCGCTCCGGGTCGGGGAGAAAGGTTTGTCAGTTCCAGATTGTGTCAAGACAGGTTATCTTTATTAAACTCAGTGTACACCTTCGAATTTAAAAGATCATTGGTATAATTTTTCATTTTTGTATGTCAATTAAAATTAAATAATTTTAAATGAGTCGGATTATAGGTTTTTATACTAAAATTGAACATTGTCCAAATGTTTTTGTTCTAGAAAAAGTAAGGAAAAACCGTGCTTCAGAAGTTTAGACTCTACGTCAAACGGATATGTTGTTTAGAGTTAAAACTATGTTCAAAAGTAACCTTTACGAACGAACCATAAATCTAAAGTACTTCAAATGTCAACTCTATCTGAGTGTAGGTTCAACAAGGTTTGTATGAACAAAAGATTATTAGTTCGTAGTCAAAACAAATTAAATTTATTTAAATTTTTGAGGAGAAAGTCAAGGGGTCAGTGTGATCGTTAGAAAATTCCTGAACTACCGATGTACACCGATCTCCGACGGTAAAACCTGTCTTATGTAGATAACCCTATCTATTCCATATATCTGTGTTTCACTTGTGTCAGTATTTCTCAAGTACATTCCTTCTCTAGGTCACAGATTGTGACTGAAACGTACGTAGGAAAAAGACTGTTCTTAAACATACAAAGAAATCCTGAGTTGAAAAGACAGGTGAAAAGGTCCTTCGGAAGGGACTATACGTGTCTAATCTAATCTAGGGGAGTTGACTTGTGAGACTCTCGTGGGACACACAGAAGGTGGACGTCAGACAACAAGATCCAAGATTAAGGATAGATACACAAATAAAAACGTAAAGGGTGGTCAAACATTTAAGGTACATCAGTCCTTCGAGAGTAACAACTAAGAGATCACAGACCAGGCGTACAAACACCTTATTTATTTAATTAATACTTACTTAATCGACTTACCGATTTGGCACCACCGTTTCCTGGTAAGACAATCTCGTCGGTCGCACACTTATCCCTTGACCCTACCACACCACTGTTCCGTCACTGACTTCTCAAACCAAGTACGGCCTGCGACTCAGTAGACACAACTTACAAGGTCCCTTAGTTTCGTCTACTCTCGATTCTTTTCGATAGTTCCAATCATTGGTTCTCTGACAAAGTCACCCTCAGTTGTCTCTGAAAGTCTTTTTGGATTCAGGTCGTCCCAAAACAAAAAAAAAAAAAAGTAATAAAGGGACCGTAGGGACTTAATTCTCATTATCCATAACATTCACAACACTCATCTGTCGTAAGATCCCGGTATTGGGCTAGAATTCACAACCCAGTTAACACCAGGAAGATCAAGGACGTCAGGGATAATTACTGTCGTCAATCTAGACATACGATTAACTTTGACACTGACTAAGCATCGACCGAACCCCGCAACATACTAAATACCCGTAGACTAGATTCCTATGAATTTCCTACCTTCATAACCTCGATCCTTCTCTCCACACTAATTAGATTCTTCTGTTAAACGATTTTCCGAGTGATTTTGTCACGTCATTTTTGACTTTTTTTTCTGATCAAGGTAGGAGATCCGTTCCACCCCCACCCCTCCGACCCTCTCATCTCGCTATTCTCACACAAATTCTATTTTACATGTTCATTTTGCATTTTCCTACAAAAGGTCGTTCATCTCTAACACCAACCCCTCAAAAGTTCCCGCACACAAATAGAAAATTCAAAAGAATGTGAGACTCGAGTATAAATAGAAAATTCAAACGAATATGAGACTGGTCATGGCTGTCGTTTACAGTTCAAGAACTGAGGCACTAACTTAGGGTTTCCGAGGACGTAAAAACCTCCTATTGACGTGTTCCCTCTTTGGATTGTTAAGGAAAATAAATATCAATTCTGGGGTCACGCTCGGATTCGGAAAGATAAAGGGATTTATAAGGAAGTGAAAACAGTGTAATATTCCGGGTTTAATGACCTTTGGTCCTCTGTTCAGTTTTAAAGGATCATAACTAGATTTATCTTTTTACTGGTAGTCATTATATTTACAGACAGAACCTATTAACAACTAAACATGGTAGTCTCAATTCACTCTGAACCCAAGAAGGACGGGTCCCCTGATCCGTCCCTCCATTCCCACCAGTTCACTTCCACTGCACCCACTGAGAGTTTCTCAATTCACTACAGGAATGAAAAGGAAACTTACTAATCTTTACTAACTAAACGATCCTCCCACAGTTGTGGCCAGTGTAAACGTCTTACCTTTGACTTCCTGCTCTGGACTATTTAATCGAGTCCTAGAAAATTCGTGGTAACAGGAACATAGGAATAACCATACTGTCTCCGGTTTCTATAACTGCGTGGAACTTTTTCCCACGAGATTATTAGTCTCACGACTTACTGGATTCTTTTACGATTTCTATTCTTCTTTATCGTTCTAGTTTTGTCAACATAGAATACAACGTGGACGGCACACGTTCTCTACACTGGATTTTAAGACGTCCATTTGTGACATTACCTCAGTACAAAAGGGTACCGTAAGCAACAAAAGTCAGGGAGTCAGCACAGACTGAGAAACGCTGGGGCACCTGACGTCGTTCGGTCCGAAGGGACGGAAGCCGTAGAGTATACTACACTAATAAACATCCAAGTAATAAGTGAGCGGTACAGGTGAGGAATACTTAGACATTAAGAGTGAGTCAATTTTGGTGGAAAGGAAAGGTGTAGGTCTCCATCTTCACCCAAGACACTTAACACCTTCTCTTTATCGTTTCTTTTTTTTTTAATGAAAAGACTCATGTCGAGAAAAAGAGGACACTTCAATAATAAATAATAGACACACGAGTAAAGTCTAAGATTCAGTAATAATGACCACTACGGATAAGGAAAGAGGTCAATGACGTACGGATGTACGTCTTTCACTGTCTTTTTTTAACGAGGCATGGTTCCCCTCCTCTCATTGTCTTAGCCCCTCGACCCAACTAAGATTGGTAGATAACTCTTCATCAGTTATACAGGTGAACTTAAATCTTAAAGTCAGTCTTAAACAAATTTTTTTTTTTTTCACCTGGTCTTTATCAAAAGAAAGACATAATTTTGACTTTTGTTTGGTGGGTCACGACAATAGTAATCGTGGTTTATAAGTTAAACTTTTAGTTTCTGATATAAGTACATTCATGAAATATTTATTCATCTATCGTTTCGTACTTTAAGTTCCGTCTAGAGAGGGGTGGGCCACCCCGTAAACTACTAGTGTTACTTACACATGGGCCTTTGCGTTTCGGTCTAACTTCCACCTTTTAATTAACGGGTTTCGGACCTCTCAAGAGCCACGTCTCGAGGACTACCGTTTCAATGTGCGTACAGGACACACGGAAGTTTTACGACGTCGCGACCATTACGGGAATGTCCTCCTTCGTGAAGAGACACACGACAACGGAAGGGTGAGGGGACAGCAGTCCACTAGCAGACGTCGGTGAGCCTACTTTTCGTCTGAACATGACTTCGTCAACACGAGTAAAAGGGACCGACGACGTCTTTTTGTGGTGACCGACTCCCGGAACGGATTGCCTTTAAATAAAAAAGTGTTAATACCTTCGATTTTCAGGAAACTCAAGGTCTACAACCGTCCAAACCCAGGAAGACTCAGGAGGGAGGAATCGAACATCTACCGACGGAACGACGACGTGCGTGGGAGACAGACACGATACAGATTTGGAGGAAAAGAAGATTCCCGTGGTCAGTCTAGTCCCGGGTGAGATTATTGGGGTACAAAAAAAATTGGAGAGTGAATGAATTTTCGGGAAAGAGATTTACGACTGTGTAGGGCTCCATGACCCACCATCGTGAAGCTGGACGCTTAGACCCTTTTTGTGTCACTTCTCGTCGGCGGGAAGGTGAGTCACGAGAGGCGGACAGCATTTACAAGCCACTTACTAGTGACTTACTGGCTTACTTCTCCATGAGAGGTCTTCGACATGCGACTCTCCTTTTTTTGTCCAAAATCTCGTTTTCACACCACTACGACACTGACGTTGACCAGGTAGGTCTCTTGTGTCGTAAGATGAAAAATTTTTATCAGTATAGTGGCAAGTCTGGTACCCCAGCATTTCTTAGCCTGTACCGACTCGTTGACTTGTCGTTGTTAATTTGAATTTAAGATCTGGTTGAGATTTCTATGTCCTTATTTCCTGAACCTATCCGAGAGAAATTCCCTGTGTTTGCTTTGGTGTTTGACATTAGACGTTCGACCGAAGATGGTATATAATACTAAGTTTCGGTTACCTCGTCATTTGTCGACAAGACTCGAATATTTTAGTAATCCAACCTTCGTGACCATCTAAAACAAAGGAGATCCAAAGTGACAATTAAAAATTACGTGAGTGTGTTTGTCCTTGATAGGACACGGTCTACTTCTCGAAAATAGTTAAAATGGAACGGGAGTATAAGTGTTTCAAATTTCTTTATTTTCGTGGTACTCTTCCTTTGACTTTTCTACGTAATACCATAGGGCGATAAGTGACTGGTAAGGTGCAACCGCGACCTCTTCATACATGGGAACTCCACACAAAATTACATTCGACTCCGAAAACTTATTAACACAATTATGGTCGTTGACGAAAGTAATCAAATCATTCTACTGATATCGAATTTTTTTATGTGACCTTTATATAAAAACCCAAAAATTTTACACGCAGACAAGGCTAAAGAGAGCTGCACCATCCCGGCACCGTCCCTGTCCTGCAGTGACGGGGTGAGACGAAGTACTTCACCGTCGCCCACCCACACACCGGCTGCGCGTGCCGACCGACACGGAGACACGTCACAGACCGACGTACCTCGGTCTGGGCTAGCTTCGGACGCCTCTCAGTGCCCCGCATATTTAGAGACAGTCGGTCTGTCGTCGAGTTGAGACACGGCGTCAAGAGCGTTACTCTAAAAAAAGGGCTACCCTAGCCGAGGTACAATTGGGAGGCACCCGGTGACACCAGAGTCGGTGTGTTGACTTTGTAAGACAAGTCCTACGAACCAAACATCTTCCTAGAAAGTCAGAAGGGTTGAGCGAAGGAGCTCTTTCGTCTTTAGCCCACACTTTTATTCACCAACCACTGACATCAAGAAGAAACACAGGGGTACCAAGGTTCTAATGAAGAAACCATTCTTTACAGTTGTCTACGAGTTTAAAAAAAATAATAATCAAGTCCACATGTCGCGTCCTAAGTCTGTGTGTGTGTATGTGTGTGTGTGTGTGTGTGTGTTTTAGAAAAAGTCAGAAAAGGGAATATCTAATAATGTTTTTTAACTCATCTCAAGGGACCCAGGAACAACCAATAGACAAAATACATATCATTAAACATATACAATTAGGGTTTGAGGATCAAATAGAGAGGGGAGACGAAGAGGGCGACAGGGGAAACCATTGGTATTCAAACGAAAGATACAGACACCCAGATGAAGACAAAACATTTATTCGAGTAAACAGAGAAAAAATCTATGGTATATATTCACTATAGTATACGATACAGAAGGAGACAGACTGAACGAAGGGAATGACACTATTAGAGACCCAGGTAGGTACAACGACGTTTACCGTAATAACATTATAAGGTAACATACATACATGGTTGAGAAGAAATAGGTAGGTTGTCTACAGGTCAGAAACGGAGGGAGCCAATAAAACTGAAAAACAAACAAACAAAACACACAAAGTCGAGGACGAAAAGAAGTATAAACTGGTTCTATTCAGGGGTGAATCGAATCTTTATACTATTGTTTTTAAATTAGAAATAAAGAATGGATACAACAATTGGTCTTTGAGAAATATAAAATGTTTTGACGTAATTTCCGTAGGACAGTCTCTCCGCC
Organism: Capra ibex; assembly: GCA_006410555.1. NCBI lineage: Eukaryota > Metazoa > Chordata > Mammalia > Artiodactyla > Bovidae > Capra > Capra ibex. The sequence continues at coordinate 74,446,017 of SJYO01034137.1, read as the reverse complement.
ATTAGATTTCGAACGGCGAATCCGAGTGACTGAGTCACGACACCGACGACAAAATGAAATAAAGGAAGCCGCAGGACACCTTTATCGTAGTTCTGGGGTAACTGTAGATCACAAAGACTTGGTGAGGAAAGGTGAACGAAAGATTTACGTAAGTTATCTAGCATGACCCCCTTTCCTCGATACACAGGTGAACCTTTTTTGTCGTTATCGGTTTTCCTAAAGAACAAGAACGGGTATTCTCCTCGGTCGGTAGTCGGACCCATAGTATCCTCGAGAGTCCAATGTGAGACCCTTGTCGACTCACCTGGGACGTAGGTGAAGGTACATCAGGAGACAAATGGGACTGGTCGACGTCTGGCTAGCGACGCATACGTGGTAGACATTTGGCTTTCTCGCGAACGGCGGAGACCGCACAGCTATGTCTTGACTAAGGGTAAGTCACGAAGGAGGACACAAGAAGGTGGTCGGTAATAAGACCCTTTTAGCTCAGGCGAGGGTGTGACTTTCGTAGGACTTGTCGTGGCAGGAGTCTGACACCGAACATCGTCAGGGGACTTCCCGAACAATTTTACGTCCCACGCCTCAGGGTGAGGGTCTCTAAGACTAAGACAGGTAGGCTCACCTCGGTCTCTTACGCGGGACTAGTTCAAGAGCCCACCACGGGTCCGACCACCAAGTCTCTGGCGTGAACTCTTGGTCGCGATGGGTCACCAACTTGATCGGAACCTACACAAGTAACAAAATAGTAACCTCCGAGTCCTCTGATGACAAAACTTAAATAATTGTTCCTAAGGTCCCTAACCGTAGGGAACACCTGAACTCAGGACCAGAATCAACAGTGGGAACCTGGTAGTCACAGTTTTTATCGTTACTTTTGGTGTCATAGATTGTAACTGAACTTTAAAATGTTAAAAGTTTCGCAAAAATGAAAGTAATGGAGTAAGTCCGAAGGTCTATAGGACTTCCAACAACCCCCCACCCCCAACAAAATCAGACCCCAAAAAATAGTAATCTCTTTTGACTCCAAGTCCTCCACACGCACGGAACGAAGTCTAGTGACTCCATCATCTTAATCCTGACAAAGGTCCGATTGAGGTCTCGGAAAACGAGAAAGCGATCCCATACGTTTGAGTGAGAGGTTCCACCTCAATACGACTATCAAAAGTCTTCGAGACGAAACTATTCGTTGGAAAGGAATTTAACTAGATGGGTTCTTGTATGGGAAGAGGACGAGATGCTCTCTACCCATCATGAACGACCGTAGAAGTCGCCCATTAGGGAATCACATTGTCCCCTCTTTCACTGAGCTTACTCATGTATTATGTAAAAACAAAAACGTCAGTCTAACAAAATTAAAAAACGAAAATTGTTTTAACTTCTGAGATTGGTTCATTCGATCATCTAGTAATTGTTACAGACTACTATCTTTTCTTTCGAGTTTTAAGTGTCTTAACTTACTACCTCGATCTTCATTTTGAGAGAGGTAAGTGTAAATGAATACATATACTTTTTCTTAATTTCTATTTGACCGGAAGGGACCACCGAGTCTACCATTTACTAGGCGGACGTTACGCCCTCTGGATCCAAGCCAGGGACCCACCCCTCTTAGGGGACCTCCTCCCGTACCGTTGGGTGAGGTCACAAGAACGGACCTCTTAGGACACCTGTCTCCTCGGAGGACCCGATGCCAGGGACCCCGGCGTTTCTCGGCCGGTACTGACTCACTGATTCGTGTGTCGTGTCAGAGTACAATCGGCATCATAAGTAGGTCCCTGTGTACTTGGTCAAACCTCCCCTTTTTGGAAGGTAAAGTACAATCATTTTCCGTACGAAGGTCATTTTGAAACAAAAAATCAAATTTTTGACAGTCTTTAACTATTTGACTATGTAAAACAATATAACTAGTTTACACATTATTAACATTGTTATCGATTCAGTTACACTACAAAAACTAGTGAATCTCTGAACGTTTGTGTCTTACGATAATCTATAAAAGTTAAATCTTGTACATAAACAACGTCTCTACATATATATATATATATAGTTATCTGACTAGTTATTTTAGTATTGGTGTACTAAGTACGTATTGCTACATGAATGTAATCCAACCTTAGGGCACCCCTTTCACCTTACCTTAAAGTTCAAGTTCCTCTAATACATTTAAAAGGAAACTTAGGTCTCAAACAGGAACACCAATAATTCACTGAAACTGCTGAGGTTTAACATACCATAAATCTAAGGTAACCGAAGCTAAAATCCTTATTGCAGTACCAAAATAAAGTGTAACGGTAATAAATATCATACGGTCTTTTAAATGGGAACCGCGATCTATATATGTCTCGATACCACTTTTACATTTATAGTTAAATCTTTATACCCGCAAAGCTACTCGTATCTCAAGTCAAGGTGTAAATAGAGACTAAGGGACCTTCCCTTACTCACCGTCCGTAGGTGTACGTCTCCACCTATAGAGATCCTGCCCAAAGAAGGAAAGGGGTGGAATAGAGGAGAGTCGGTGGGTTTTAGAATTGATAAGATTGGTACTCCTAAAATAGAAACACTTTACTTACAATTAATGATAGTGACACTATGACACTAAATCTTACTCTTGGTATATATATAAACCAAAGACTGGGACGAGGTCCTCGGTTCAAGAATTTTGGGAACTATAAAGAACTCTCTCACTATTTCGACAGAAAACAACGTAAACACTCCACTGACCTGTCGTAGATTCCTATCCATTTCGGTTGAACGATAACCTTTAAAGACAGGACGGGGGGAGAGATCCCCTCCCCGTCCCCGAACGCTAACTCGGGATAGTAATTACCGGTTACTGAATTAGTACGAATTAATTATTTCAAAGGTAATTTTGGGGTTTTTTCAAACCCAAACCTCTCGAAACCAAACCACCTGTGTGTCTCTAAAACCCTCTCACCGCCCGACCCTCTCTCGCACCTTGACTCGGGGGGGTGTGTGTGTATGTGTGTGGGACGGGGTCCGTAGAGGGGTGGTGTGTGTGTGTGTGTGTGTGTGTGTGTGTGTGTGTGTGTGTGTGTGTGTGTGTGTGGGACGGGGTGCGTAGAGGGGTGGTGTGTGTGTGTGTGTGTGGGGACGGGGTGCGTAGAGGGGTGGTGTGTGTGTATGTGTGGGAGACGGCGTGCGTAGAGGGGGGTGCGTGTGTATGTGTGTGGGACGGGGTGCGTAGAGGGGTGGTGTGTGTGTGCGTGTGTGGGACGGGGTGTGTAGAGAAGACAGATTGCCGAGGACTCAACACAGAAAAGACCATTCGACCGTTCGACCATTTATCTTGTAAGGGGACCGAAGACTCTCGGTGACAGTTAATAAGTTTGGGTTCCTCGCCCAGGAAGTTAGAAATCGGTCAACCAGTCCATGTCTCTTGTTGTTGAACCCGAACTCAAACCGCAGACTCCAACCCCCAGCCCCCGCCCCCCTCCCGTCAGAACATCCTGATTTGGGAATTGGACACCTTAGACGACAACAGAGGTTCGTCTATCACAGTCTTAACTCAATTTAACATTTCGTGTGTCTACCATAGACTCTTAATGAACCTACACACTCCTTTGTGGGAAGGGAGGTAACCTTAACTATGGTCCTAGGAATTAGTGGTTCAACTTTAGAAATTCGAAACGGATGTCCATATTGAACCCCGAAGGGTCCACCTTCACCATCCGCGATCACCATTTCTTGGACGGACGGTTACGTCCTCTGAATTCTCTGCGTCCAATCCGGGGACCCAGTCCTTCTACGGGGTCTCCTCCTGTTCCGTCGGGTGAGGTCATAAGAACGGACCTCTTAGGGCCAGTCTCCTCGGACCGTCCGAAGCCAGGTACCCCAGTGTTTCTCAGTCTGTGTTGACTAGCTGATTCGCGTGCATGTGTCCGTAGTAGATCAAATCTTCGTCAGGGAATATCGCGTTTGAAGGTCACATTCTACTTTTGAAGACGTCTGCGAGGGTAACCAACAACGACAAATGAGCCTTAACGAAAGAAGTAGACTGTACCGTCCTTCACCTCTACATTACGTAGATGTCAAGAGCGGTCGGTCACACCGTCTTATTACCGTGATTATGCCGTTCGGAAAGAGAAAGGACGGGCTCTCTAAATCACCTTCGTTCAAGACTTTCGGGTCAACCTCGTGCTGCAATTGTATCCGTAATGAGGTTGGAGACATAAATCGGAATGTTACTAGAGTGAGAGGGTCGGGAATCCTTGATGGACAAAAGATACCTTTAAAAGGTCATGTATTCCACAATTTACTGTTTTTAAGTTGGTTCACTTGAACTTCTAGAGTAACGGAAAAATTCTACTAAGCATTCAACTCGTCGTGGGGCAGTTCAGGTATCCTTCCTTGAGGCGGTCCGACGTTTTATCCCTTCCAAAAATATCTGTCTTTCCCCCCGTCCTTTCCCTTTAAAGGTCGTTTCTCACCTAGCAAAGTCCGAATCCAGTCGGAGACCCCCTACCTTCCCCAGAAATCCGGAATGGAGTGATCACGACTGGTCCTTTAAGGTCCGACTGTCTAAATCTAATATAAGGACCTCTTCCAACTCTGACGGTAATCCAATCTATCACACCAAACCATTGTACCCGAATCGTGTTCGCCTAGGTAAAATCAGGACAACAGAGGAAAAATTGTCTCCGGCACTGACTACGTCTGCACCGGTTCATAACACACTTTATGGGTGTAACGGGGGTTGTACAACATTTGGTTCTAAGTATCAAGTTTTGGGAATCACTCACTTCGAAGATGAAGAGGGTTCTGAGAATGATTTGGAAGAGAACCGAATTAATTTACGATTATTAACATAATTTAGGTTTTACAATTAATACAAATAGAGGTCCATTACTCTGACCCCTGCTACACGAAAGAAAAGGTAACATAACATGTAACGAATGCAAACGGTGAATTCGTTTACAAAAATATTGATCTTTTATTGTCATTTACGAGAAACTCTTATTTCTTTCTACTAGTTTTCATAGGAAAACTTAGTTCAGGTGGGAAAAGTTCTAGTATGGTCTGTTTACTGGGAGAGTCCCACCGAAAAATGAATGAAATATTCGTGGACGAGGGACGGGTCACCTAAAACAGATGTTAAAAATTATAAGTGACAGCCTTTCAAGAGACGATTTGTTCCTATAGATCGAAAAGGGATCGGGTACCTTCTCCTTTTTCTCTACGAGTCACATTATGATTATTAGTGACAATAGTAGTAAGTTCCGATGAAAATTCCAGACACCAAGACCAATCACTAAAGATTATGTCGTTCCACTGGTTTCTAAAAAAAAGTCTATATTCTTTCGGAAAGAGGACGACCCTTACGAGTCTTGGTGTTATTATCTTGACATCATTAGGTTCGGATACGGGGTTGGTGATTACGACTTCTTCGAGTTCAACTTGCCAAGAGACTTCTGGAAGATCTTGATTGTGGGGTTTTTCTACAGGAAAAGTAATGTCCTCTGACCTTACGTTTTCATCCTTCTGTTCTCTAGGGACCTCATTGTCCGTTTAAACCGGAACCGTATGTTTTACTTCGTCCCGTTTCCGATTGTCTCAAAACGGTTCTCTTACGTGACCAGTATCGTTTGAGGGAGAAGGTTGTGGTGTTCTCTTCTGAGATGTTTACCCGTAGTGGTTTACCAGTTATAACTTTAGTCTACCTAATATAAGAAACGTCGGTTTCTACCTCTTCGAGGTATGTCAGTCGTTTTTGTTCTGGCCCTCGACTGACACCGAGTCTAGTGCTTGAGGAACAACGGTTTAAGTCTGAATTTAGCTTCTTTCATCCCTTTTGGTGATCTGGTAAGTCCATACTGGATTTAGTTTAGTTAATACTAATATGTCACCTTCACTGTTTATCTAAGTTCCCTCACCTAGACTATCTGTCACGGACTTCTTGATACCTACCTCCAAGCACTGTAAGATGTCCTCAGTCCCTAGTTCTGGTAGGGGTTCTTTTTCTTTACGTTTTTCCGTTTTACCAACTGTCTCCTCCGGAATGTTTATCAACTCTTCTCTTGTCTTCGATTTCCGTTTCCTCTTTTCCTTTCTATATAAATAAACTTACGTCTGAAGGTTTCTTATCGTTCCTCTCTATTCTTTCGGAAGGAGTCACTAGTGACGTTTCTTCCTCTCCTTTTGTTATCTTACTCTTTCTGATCTCTAGAGAAGTTCTTTTAATCTCTATGGTTCCCTTTTAAAGTACGTCTCTACCCGAGTTATTTCCTGTCTTTACCATACCTGGATTGTCTTCGTCTTCTATAATTCTTCTCCACCGTTCTTCTGTGTCTTCTCGATATGTTTTTACTAGAAGTGCTGGGTCTATTAGTGTTATCACACTAGTGAGTGGATCTCGGTCTGTAGGACCTTACACTTCAGTTCACTCGAAATCTTTCGTAGTGATACTTGTTTCGATCACCTCCACTACCTTAAGGTCACCTCGACAAAGTTTAGGAGTTTCTATTACGACACTTTCACGACGTGAGTTATACGGTCGTTTAAACCTTTTGAGTCGTCACCGGTGTCTTGACCTTTTCCAGTCAAAAGTAAGGTTAGGGTTTCTTTCCGTTACGGTTTTTTACGAGTTTGATGGCGTGTTAACATGAGTAGAGTGTGTGATCATTTCATTACAAGTTTTAAGAGGTTCGGTCCGAAGTTGTCATGTGTTTAGTACTTGAAGGTCTACAAGTTCGACCAAAATCTTTTCCGTCTCCTTGGTCTCTAGTTTAACGTTGTAGGTAACCTAGTAACTTTTTCGTTCTTGCAAGGTCTTTTTACAGATGAAAACGAAATAACTGATGAGGTATCGGAAACTGACACACCTAGTGGTGTTTGACACCTTTTAAGAAATTCTCTACCCTTACGGTCTAGTGGAATGGATGGAAAACTCTTTAGACATATGTCCAGTTCTTCGTTGTTAATCTTGACCTGTACCTTGTTGTCTGACCAAGGTTTAGTCCTTTCCTCACGTAGTTCCGACATATAACAGTGGGACGAATAAATTGAATATACGTCTTATGTAGTACTCTTTGCGACCCGACCTTCTTCGTGTTCGACCTTAGTCCTAACGGTCCTCTTTATAGTCATTGGAGTCTATACGTCTACTGTGGTGGGAATACCGTCTTTCACTTCTCCTTGATTTCTCGGAGAACGACTTTTACTTTCTCCGTTTACTTTTTCAACCGAATTTTGAGTTCCAAGTCTTTTGATTCTAGTACCGTACACCCGGGTAGTGAAGTACCGTTTATCTACCCCTTTGCTACCTTTGTCACTCTCTGAAATAAAAACCCCCCGAGTTTCAGTGACGTCTACCACTGACGTCGGTACTTTAATTTTCTGCGAACCAGGAACCTTCTTTTCGAAACTGATTGGATCTGTCGTATAATTTTTCGTCTCTGTAATGAAACGGTTGTTTCCAGGTAGATTAGTTTCGATACGAAAAAGGTCATCAGTCAGGACATACCTACACTCTCAACCTGATATTTCTTTCGACTCACGGTTTCTTAACTACGAAAGCTTGACACTAAAACCTCTTTTGAGAACTCTCAGGGAACACGACCGTCCTCTAGTTTGGTTAGAATGTCCTTTAGTCAGGACTTATAAGTAACCATCCTAACTACTTCGACTTTGAGGTTATGAAACAGATGGACTACATTTCTTGACTGAGTGACCTTTTCTGGGACTACGACCCTTTCTAACTTCCGTCCTCCTCTTCCTCTACTGTCTCCTACTCTACCAACCTACTGTAGTGGCTGAGTTACCTGTACTCAAACTCGTTCGAGGCCCTCAGCCACTAGCTGCGGACCACACGCCGTCAGGTCCGAATGCCCCACCGTCTCTTAGCCTATGTTGAGTCGCTGATTTGAGTGACATCGAAATTGAGATTCTTTACAAAGATCGAGTCAGAAAGGACAAATCAGAGACAACAGGGTCCGTTTCCAAGTACTCACATAAAACGACAAGAAACCAATATTAATAATATAGTGCGTTAAACCTATGGTCTGGTCACCCAGAATTCTTGTAGAAGAGTGCACCAGGTAAAGGAGACATACGGTCGGGACAGCAGACGGGGTCGGGTAGGTACAACAAAGACAGGGAGTCGGGACTGAAATCAAAATGAAAAACATAAATAATAAAAATTTAATTAAAAACAACCTTATATCAACGAAATATTAAACAAGCAAAGACGACATGTCGTGTCACTTAGTTGGTATGAATAGGTATGTAGGGGAAGGAGAACCTGAAGGAAGGGCAAGTCCAGAGGTGCCACGCAATTCAGCTCAGGGACCCGATGTGTCATCCAAGAGTAATCACCAGACGAAATGTGTGTCATAGTGCACACACACACAGCTAGGGTCAGAGGATCAGGGAGGGGGACGGGAAGGGGGAGAACCATAGGTATATAAACAAGAGACACAGAGATAACCGGGTATGAAACCTCAAGAAAAGAGTGTACTCAGGAGCGTCTGAGTGTGAAGAAGAAATGACACTGAGGTCTCAACGGGAGTCCGGGGTGACGGGGTCGAACCTAGACACAGGTTCACCCGTAAGGAAACGAGACAACTTGAGACGGATGGATGTAGGTTCTAACACCCAACCAAAGTTTATTGGAAAGGTAGCGTCGTGGTACGACACGAGTAACTTTGGTTTGGGGGACCGGGTCACTTTAAGTAATCGCGGAAGTGGGGTCGAGTCGGGGCCCCCAGACGACTCGGGACCCGGCTGTCTCCTCCCCGACCGAGTGAAGTCGAGGAGTGTCCATGGTTCAGGTGAGAGCCCCAAAAGGACTAGGAAAAATTTTTGAGTTTTGGATTGTTTCTCCACTCCCACGTCTTATATACGACCTAGAAAATACTTTAGCCCGAAGGGACTATCGAGTCAACCATCTCTTAGATGGACGTTACGTCCTCTGAGACCAAGCTAAGGACCCAACCCTTCTAGACGACCTCTTCCCTATCCGATGGGTGCGGTCGTAAGGACCCAAAGAGAACATCTAGTCGACCATTTCTTAGTCGAACGTCACGCCCTCTGACCCCAAACTAGGGACCCAAGTCTTCTAGGGGACCTCTTTCCTTTCCGATGGGTGAGGTCATGAGACCGGACCTCTTGAGGTGCCTGACATGTCAGGTACCCCAACGTTTCTCAGTCTGTGTTGACTCGCTGAAATTGAAGTTAAGTGAAAATACTTTATCACCCGTTCCCGGCGAAATTTGTTATGAGTGGAGGTCGGGACTTCCCGAGGTAGAGTATGAGATTGGGAGTGACTCCGACGAAACACGAAGGTGACGGGACCGACCCAGAAACCGTGAGTCTCGACTTCCCGTGCGATAGAAAGATTAGATACCTAAATAGGGCGGCCTCTCTATAGAACGGTCCAGCATAAATTCTTACGTCGTCAACTGAATCTTACGTGTACTTCCTCTTGGGACGTCCTTTCTTTTGCGTGTTGTCAAAAGTACCGGCATCCAAAATCCTGTCCTTACACAGACTTAACTATTGTCAAAGGCGAGTTTGAACGTCCACTTTCAGTCGTCCTTTTTTCCGAAAATTCTCGTGGATTAGAGTGGTGTGACGTAGGACACTTGGGTCCCACGGGAGGTCACAACCAATCCCAATTAGTGTCAGATGGCAAAACAAAAACCCTAAAAAAACGACAACAAATCAGTGTAGACTGAGAAACGTTGAGGTACTTGAGGTCGTGTGGTCTGAAGAGACAAAAAGTGATAGAAGGTCTCAAAAGAGTTTGAGTTCAGGTAACTCAGTCATTACGGTAGATTGGTAGAACAAGAGACAGTAGGGGAAAAGGAGGACGGAAGTCAGAAAGGGTCGTAGTCCCAGAAAAGGTCACTCAGCCATGAAGTGTAGTCCACAGGTTTCATAACCTCGAAGTCTTAGTCAAGTCAAGTCAGTGAGTCAGCACAGGTTGAGAAACGGTAGGGTAACTGACGTCGTACAGTCCGAAGGGACCGTGGTCGAGGACCTCGAATGAGTTTGAGTACAGGTAACTCAACCACTACGGTAGGTTGGTAGAGTAGGAGACAGTAGGGGAAGAGGAGGACGGAAGTCAGAAAGGGTCGTAGTCCCAGAAAAGTTTACTCAGTCAAGAAGTGTAGTCCACCGGTCTCATAACCTCAAAGTCGGAGTTGTAGTCAGGAAAGTCACTTATAAGTCCTGACTTAAGGAAATCCTACCTGACCAACCTAGAGGAACGTCAGATTCCCTGAGTGTTCTCAGAAGAAGTTGTGGCGTCAAGTTTTCGTATTCAAGAAACCACGAACCGAAAGAAATATCAGGTTGAGAGTGTAGGTATGTACTGATGACCTTTTTGGTATCGGAACTGATCTGCCTGGAAACAACCAACAGAGACGAAAAATTATACGATAGATCCAAACAGTATCGAAAAGAAGGTTCGTCGTTCGCAGAAAATTAAAGTACCGACGTCAGTGACAGGTGTCACTAAAACCTCGGGGGTTTTTATATCAGAGAGTGACAAAGGTAACAAAGGGAAAGATAAACGGTACTTCGCTGTCCTGACCTACGGTACTAGAGTCAAAAGACTCACAACTCGCAATTCGGTTGAAAAAGTGAGAAGAGAAAGTGAAAGTAGTTCTCCGAGAAATCAAGGAGAAGTGAAAGACGGTATTCGCACCACAGTAGACGTATAGACTCCAATAACTATAAAGAGGGTCGTTAGAACTAAGGTCGAACACGAAGGAGGTCGGGTCGCAAAGTCACAAGTCAGTAACTCATAAGTCTTGACTAAAGGAAATCCTAACTGACTAAACTAGAGGAACGACAGATTCCTTGAGATTTTTCAAAAGAAGTCGTAGTATTAACTTTTCGTAGTTAAGAAATCACGAGACGGAAGAAATACTAGGTTAAGTGTAGGTATGTACTGATGACCCTTTTGGTATCGAAACAAATATCCAGGTAGATCAGTTTCTAAAAAATCTTGTGGGGTTTTACCTATTCCCTACGTAAATCGAGACTCCAAATACAGACAGGACTAAATTACAGTCTTTGAAAAGGAAGGAAACAGTGGAAATATTTCAGTCAGATAGTCCCTTGGATTCTCCATAAGAAAATTTAAGAGAAACCAAACGGAAACGTTTGATCTGAGACTATCTTCCTCTCGCCAAAGGTGTCTTTGAGTATAGGACCGGTCTTAGGACGGGCGACGACTTAGAGAAAAATTAGACGGGGAGGAGAGTCGGGCGAAATTTTTACAGTGATACAACTAGAAAAGTTTTAGGAGTATTTTGACTGGTTGTGACCGGTCAAGCGTAGAAGCGATACGGGAGTCTTCTGTTTCCGAAAATATTCTGTCTGTTCAGGAAGGAACCATGATTCGAACAGTCAGAGATTGTAACATGAACTGGAAGAAGTTGGACGGAGTACGGTTTACTTTTACTGACGGGCTGAAGACTTTTGGAAAACATTAGAAGGGATTAGATGGAGTTTCGTGTGGAGGTGAAACAAATAGGTCCGGCCAACAGTCTGAAGTGTCGTGTGACTCGAGGTCTATAGGCACCACAAGTCTTTGGAGGTGTCCACAGGGTATCCGTGGTCTGAAGTCCTCAGGGACTCAATTTGTTTCTTTAGGGAACGAGAGAGGTGAATAAATAACTAGAATAATTAATTGTATTAAAATAAGTTACTAAAATGTTAATAAGAACGGAGACCCCGTTTTATACCAGAAACCAAACACACACACACACGCAGACACACACACACACATTCCGTAAACACTCCCTATACCATGTTCCACTTCAGGAGTAACTCCAGTGGTTTTAGTCTTGATAGGGAAGACACCAAACTGAAGATTCTTCGTCATTGACACCTGACACACCACTAAGTAATTCGTTCGACATCGAACGTAAACTAAGTAGATCTTACGACGGTCTCTGGTAGGGTCCGTAGCACCAGTGACAGTCTTCCCGTCGTCGGAGTCCTTATCAGGGACACCGTACCTTCTTACTGGGCTCGAAGGAGTCAGGGGTCCCAATCTTAAAGGAGACGTCCTCAATTGACACAGGTCCTCTCGAACTGGTTCTCGTACCTTCCTCGAAGTCATGACTCGTTCTCGGAACGGACCGGCAGTCAGTGGACCCGACACTTGTCGTTTTCCTTACAACGGAGAAGTCTACGTAGGTCAACTGTATTACGATTAAACTTACGAAGGTTTAGTCTAATTAAATATTGCAATAGATCAGGACACGGTCCTCGAAACCACGTAATGACTATTACGTTAGAACGACGACAATAGTAGACTGGTGACAAACAATTTAACTCCAATATTAAATGTATGTTTTTATAAGGAGAATTCTCAGGGTAAGATACCTAAAACTGTAAACACATGTAGTGTCCACCAAGTCATGATTTCTTAGGTGGACGGTTACGTCCTCTGTGTTCTCTAAGTCCGGACTAGGGACCCAATCCTTCTAGGGGTCCTCAGCCTTTACCGTTGGGTGAGGTCATAAGAACGGACCTGTTAGGGTGCCTGTCTCCTCGGACCGCCCGATGTCAGACGCCCCAACGTCTCAGTATGTACTGACTCGTGACTCGTGTCGTTGTGTCGTACATGGAGGTACATATAGGCGGCGGGCTTAGGTCTATTTACGTGCGTAAAAGTCGGTCAGGGAGGTGAGGGGTAGCGTCTCAGTTGGTGACGAGTCCAAAGATATCAGTCCAAAGCAAGACGGACAACGACTTAAAGTATGTTTATTTCATCCCTTGAAAGACCGAAGAAATTAAGTCATATCATAACATTTGCAAGTGAATTTTTAAGTGTAACAATACACGTAGTCGTCAAGCAAGAAAGACAACATTTTACCATAGGGGAACATATCTACAAGGAGGTGGCAGGACAAGCACTTGTAAACCCAACGGAGGTCAAAATACACCCCGAAAACCAACCCGCTCACGTCTTCTCTCCCCAATTAAAATTAAGGATCTCCGACAAAAGACTGGTAAAAACATGTCCAGTAAAAAGTCATTAAACTACATAAACAAAAACCGACACGCCCCAGAAACAACGACGTGCTCGGAAAGAGACCAACGTCTCTCACCCGAAGAGCAACGCGAACGAGGAGACCAACGTCTCGTGTGCGAGACCCCGTGGACCCGAGGCACCAACATCGAAGGAGAGTTCGGGTCGGAGTCACCAACACCGAGTCAACGAAGTGCCGCACACCCTAGGAGGACCTAGTCCTTAGCTTAGACGCGGAGGACGTAACCGTGCACCGAGGAAGTGGTGGCTCGGTGGCCCCTTCGGGACATGTTCAGGAAACTCGTCGAAGTCGAGACGAATCTGCCAGTAAAGAGAACCTATTTATGGGTCCACATCCTAGAGACCTAGTGTCCACACACACACAGACACAGACACACAGACACAGACACACACACACACACAGAGAGAGATCTAGTGTCCCACACACACACACACACCACACATAGAGACCTAGTGTCCCACACACACATACGCACATACACACACACACACCACACACATAGAGACCTAGTGTCCCACACACACACACACACACACACACACACAATCATCGAGTCAGTACAGACTGAGAAACACTGGGATACCTGACATCGGGCGGTCCGAGGAGACAGGTATCCTAAGAGGTCCGTTCTTATGACCTCACCCAACGGTAAGGGAAGAGGTCCCCTAGAAGGGCTGGGTTCCTAGTTTGGACGTAGAGGACGCGACCGTCCGTCTAAGAACTGGTGACCAGACGGTCCTCCGGGGTGTCTTCTTTCTACCAATAATACAAAAACACCATTATCCGTAGATATTCGACGTCCATAATCGTCTTTCGCAAACTACCTGTCACGACGCGAGATGGTTCCGGGGTTCCCTTGTCTTGCGGGAAACAAGAATGTCGCACGGCGGAAATGAACAAGAAATCGTACGCAGATTTTCATCCACTCCTCTTTTTTACTGTTGGGGATCTCTAGTTAAAGTATCGTCGTTTTTTTCTCTCGAATATTGAATTGCTGTTTTTGATTATACTTTTGTTTCGCGTAAGTATGTTCTTACTCTAGACTACAGAAGACTTCAGTCAAAAGTTTGGAGACAAACTTTGGGTCGAAATATTATACGAATAAGAGAGATGTAATGGAAACCCATAAACATAGTGTCTACCCGTGTCACTGATATCGTCCTAGAGTAGTGTCCGTGATAACCGTAAACTCGACCCATTAAGAGACCCCCACCTCCCCGACAGGACACGTACCACATTCCATAATCGACGTAGAGACCGGAGGTGGGTGATCCACGGTCATCATGGGGAGGAGGAGGTTCGAGTACCATAAGTTCTGGTAGAGGACTGTGACGGTTTACAGAGGACTCCATACTCATGGTCTAAATCGTTTATTGTCACGTTGAGCCCATGGATCAATTACACTGAAAGTATTTGGGTGTCTGTATCTTTTACTTGAATACAAATGGTTTTTCGTCATTCTCCACTTCCTCTCTATTTAGTCCTCTGATCCAATTGTATATGTGTGAGGATATTATATATATATCTATTTAATTTAATCTAAGTGTATATGTGTGATGCTCTTATATCTATTTGATCTATTAGTTGTTCCTGGATGTCCCTTGATATGAGTTATAAAACATTATTGGATATTCCCTTTTCTTAGACTTTTCTTCTCTATGTACAAATACAGATTGACTTAGTGACACAACATATGGACTTTGATTAAGTTGTAACGTTTAGTCGATATGAATTTAAAAAAATTTCATTTATAGTTTATTAAAACTTTAATAAACTTTACCGTTTATTAAAAAACATATTCATACAGGGTTTACAATGTACCCTGTATCATTATGATTTTTTAAAATCCAGTCCAAACTGACCACTGGACTAAAATAGACCGATGGGACCTGACTCCTATCCTCACCACGACCGGCCCTCTTGTTCTAGTGACTACAAAATTTGTTCTACTACACACACTCCACGGGTCGTGTACCGCTCACACGATATTTATAGGACCTTAGAGGATATCGGAACTTACGTGAAGTAGAGGTAGGGGGATCCTCCGAAGTCAACGAGGAGTTTCGAAGGGTAGGAAAGGGAGTCGACACCACTCTTTCCCACACTGTACTCTTCCCCTCGGGTGCACCCTGAGACATCGACGACCAAGGGCAGTCTCGACCACACTGCCGGTGAGACGACCCCGCCACCAGACGACACGAGATCACGGGACAGCGGAACGCACCGGACTCAATAATGTAGCAAAGAGGATTGTTGTCTCTCCCACTGTAACTTACTTTTTGACGACGCGAGTAGGGTCTGAGTCAGTGAGACCCAAACTAAAAACACCGCGGTATCGGGATCTTTTGGTAAGGGACCCTACGTGGTCCTGGTAGTAAGGGGGTCAGCCATCGTCGTTCCTTGAAGAAAGACCCGGTTCTAATTACTGGGTTCGTCAGTAGGAAACGTCTCTCGTTTCCACTTTACATTGAGACCCACCTACGGACTGTAAAACTTTGCTTCCCCTTCCTCCCCCCGTCTACTCCTCTTTATCGTAAATATACAGAGGACGTCCCAGTATTTAGTCTCTACCCGCTCTCACTTAACCCAAAGACGGTTGTTAACTTGACTAAAGTCAACGACCCAAAATAGAAGTTTGTTAGATATATTTTGTACGAAATTTGTGTATTCTTCACGGACTCAATGTATAATCATATAATTGAGAACACTCAAAAGAAAAAGGTTTCCTTCAGGTCAAACACACCCCCTTAACAATGCAAACAGGGGGTTTTTTTATATATGTAACGGGACCCCCCCCTAGGGGGAAAGGTAGATCGACAACAGTCCTACATTGTAATCTCTGATCCCTGTTACTCCTCTGTGACCGTTTCACATATCCGAAAGTCAATATTACACTTATTCAAGACTTCTAGATTACACTGGCGTCAAGACATATACGGTATCACTGCTCTCTATTACTAAGACATAACACATGAACTTTACATGACCCATCTAGAACGACGACGACGATTCAACGAAGTCAGTACAGGCTGAGACACGCTGGGGTATCTGCCGTCGGGTGGTCCGAGACGGCAGGGAACCTAAGAGGTCCGTTCTTGCGACCTCACCCAACGGTAAAGGAAGAAGTTACGCACTTTCACTTTTCACTTTCACTTCAGCGAGTCAGTACAGGCTGAGAAGCTCTGGGGTACCTGACGTCGGGTGGTCCGAGGAGGCAGGTACCCTAAAAGGTCCGTTCTCATGACCTCACCCAACGGTCTAGAATTTACACTCATTTACATATAATTGAACTAATACCATTAGTAAAGTGTTCGACATATGTATAGTTTAACAGTGCGACATATGGAATTTATATATACAATATATGGAATTTATATATGTATAAAATTGACAGATGGGTATGGAGTTATTTCGATTTTTTTACTTTTACCTGGTGTGTGAGACAACATTTCGTCAAGGTTGTATAAAGTTTTTCGGTGGTTCGTACTAGAGGAAGGTGTTCCTTTAATTCGATCTTTAGTCAATGTTTTCTTTAATCCTTTATATCATAATACAAAGGTTTTTCAGTGAAAACTTCTATAATCCGTTTAAGAGATTAGAATTTCCTTAGTTTCTTGTCCGAGAAATATTTAATTAATTTCTTTGTAAACAGTTCACTGCTAAGAAACGGTGTAAAACATGTTTTCTACTTATTCTGTACCAGGGACGGGAGATCCTTGTCTGAGTGTTTGCTTACTGGTGAGAGATGACACTGAAGAGAGACAGCCCGTGGTACCCTGAAGTGTCCTAGGGTTCTATCGAGTCACCCCCTTCACTTATGAAAAATAACACAGACATTCTTGAATGTTTCCTACCAGGAGAGATGAATCAATTATCTTATGACTTTAAACTCTCAAGAGGTTTAACTGTTCCTACCCCTCCCCAATTCTAAGTTTCTCCAACGTGTCGTCCATCGTTTCCTGCCTTCCTCCCTAAAGACTCCTTACTCCTCCCTCTCCTCCCGTCCTTGGGTCACAACCTCCCGGGACACCGGTGTGATTTCTTAGGTCCGAATACCTCTTGGCGACTTTCCCACATTCGACATTCACTTAAACACTAAGTCAAAAAGAGCACCTTTCCAGAAACGTTCTATATACCTTCAATCTGATCTGATCCGTCAAACCTTCGACTAACTTTCGAGACAATTTCTCTCCACCATAAGTTTATTGTTTACGACTATCCCTCGTCTCTGTTGACGTGTGACGAGTACCCTCGTATTTAGCCACGTCGGCGACACCTTAGCCTCGTCGGCGACACCTTCTGTCATACCGCTAAAGAGTTTTTTGACTTTTATCTTTGTGGTATACTGGGTCACCAAGCTCAGGACCCATATATAGACTTCTTTTGTTTTTACTTTTGTTAGTAAAACTTTTCTATCTACGTGCGGGTTACATGTATCATCGTAATAAATGTTATCTGTTCTATGTCTTCGTTGGATTCACGAGTAGTTGTCTACTTGACTGTGTCTTCTACATCATATATATGTGTTACTTTACGATGCTTCGGTATTTTTCATAAAAGGGTAAACGTCTCTTTCCGTTTCTGATGTAATATGAAGATATAACTTAGATTTTTTAATTTGTGCGATCACTTATATTGTTTTATCTTCGTCTGAACGTTGTTTGATCGCCGATGGCCACCTCTCTCCCTCCACCCCTTCCCGTTCCATCCTCATCTCAAAATTCTCTATGTTTGGTGACACATATTTTATTTATTCGATGTTCCTATATTACACGTCGTCTCCCTTATATCTGCCACAAAATACTGTTGATTTTTACCTTACATCGGAAATTTCTAACACTTAGTGATACGACATGTGGACTTTGAATATATTATAACATATAGTCGATATGGATTAACTTTTTTAATTATTTACAAGTATCTTCTTTTTTCTCTCCACTATGACTTTAGTACATCGTTGTCCAGCAACGGGTCAGTCTCCTCCTTCGGTTTCGTCGTCTCGGCCCGGGGCTCGGGGACGACCCGGTCCGTCTGGAAAGACAGCGACCAGGCACCTCTCCAGGTCCCGAGTCCCGAGTCCCGAGTCCCGTCTTGACACTGACCGTATGAAGTTGTGACGTCGGCACCTGTACCGGGACACCTGGTACAGTCGACGTCCAGTCGGACAATCACACTGGACCCGCCACCTACTCCCGGGTCTGATTTCGTCCTCACCTTTCTTTCCTGTCTAAACCCTCTTTATGTCTTTTGTTGTAGGCTATAGAGTCACCAACTGATCTGTGTCCCTGTCTCCCTTCATCTCCTACCGTGGGTGCAAGGACCAGACCTTCCGACACTCCTTCCTTCCGACTCACAGAGGTGAGTCCGACCCCAGAAAGTACTTGTAGACTACTGGCACTTGTAGTCCTTAAACTCTACTAGTCATCCGAGAAGATCCCCACCCTAATTTGACCTATGTTCGCCCGCCATAGGTCGATACCCCGAGTACCTCACCCGGAGAGGGTCTCAGTACAAAGGTAGGTCACACGGACCTTCGCACTACACTACAGAAGAAAGACTCCAGGGTCCAGTGACACTAGTGTACTTAAAGGATCGGTCACGTTTCCCTCAAAAAAGTTGTATTTACTGTTTTGAGATTCCCGGTAAACCCCGGACTTAGTTCTCGATTCGTCGACAAAGCGAACAGTTCACAATTTACTAAACAAGACCTACTCTCCGATGTTCCGTTCTTTGTCCCGATCTTTTTGTCCTCGTCCATCTCTCCGGTCGTCAATCACCTTTACAAACTCCCACTGGAAACCGTGGTCGTTGTCTCTTGTGAGTCCGACTGGAGACAACAGTATTGTGCCCTTTATAATGTTGGGGAAGGAGTAGGGGTTGGTCCCCTCTTTTTGAAAGGAGATTCTTATCCAAGGAACTCGTAAAGACACGACAGTAATTTTTTAGACGACCCTTCCTTCTCTCTCGGAAACAACTAGTACTCGTTTTAAAACATTTCTTGTTTTCCTTTAGAAGTAGACTTTATCTTATCCCCGGTACTTCAACGTACATACAAAAAGACTAAAAAAATCCTTTTTTTTTATCATATTCCTGTTGATTAAACTTTCGTCTAACTAAACGATTATATCCCTCATCCATAGTGAAACGATGTTCAAAAGATGGTTCGGAACCCGTATACAAAGTCATGTTTGACACCAAATGTACAAATAAAACAATACAAGTCAAAACTTTCACAAGGTAAAGAACGGTACCTAGATATTCCTCTCCAAAAGGACACTGAAGTAGACCACGTCCGTGTTCTAGAATCTTGGAATCGGGGGCGTCCCCGAAAATCAGGTTTAATTAGGTTAAAAGGCTGGTGGCATTAAGACTTATAAATAAAAACAAGCGAAAAGTCAAAGGACTCTGTTACAGACAAGTGTTTTACTTATGTCAACTAAATAATAAACAGGTACTTGTAGTCGAATACATTCTCAAATACATAATTACACAGAGATTTGTATATGTCAAGGAAAATTTATTTGTAAGTACATTCATTTTATCTCTTCCTTTCAATTACACACGAATATACACGATATTCTATTATTATACTTTATATCAGTTACACATAAATGTCTCATTACTCGACGGAAATATACGTAAATACTATATTCGAAGTAAACATATACCAGTTCTAAACTGATAGGATATCCGATAACACCACATATAAAAATACTTTTAGGAACTATTTTAAAATTAACTGGATGTAATAGTAATGTGATCATGACATAATAACAGACAGACGTTTCTTTTAAGGTTTCCTAGAAACAAACTTTGTCTGCGTATGAGTGTAGAGAGAGAGAGAGTGTGGGTGTGTGTGTGTGTGGGTGTGTGTGTGGTGTGGGTGGGTGTGTGTGTGGTGTGTGTGTGTGTGTGTGGTGTGTGTGTGTGTGTGTGTGTGTGTGTGTGTGTGTGTGTGTGTGTGATACGACACTCCAAAAAAATTCGGACGCCTGAATAAAGTCAGTCACTTCAAACCCTTCGTAGTGCGAACTTACTCAGAAAATGTACGAAAATGGTCCTCGAGAAAGACCTTTCCAGGAGAGTAAGAAAGAAAAGTAGAAACCGTGTGAGTGTCGTCTATGTGGGACTTTTTATTCGGGTACTTAAAGACACAACGTTTTCGGTAGTCCTTCGAACGAAGAAGTTTTCACACGAATCCTAATGTTCGGTCTGAGTCCTTGGTCCCGGTATTAGATTGAAGGACGACGACAAACTGTGACCGCGACACGTAAGATTTACCATCCTGGTCTCGAATCTTTACCTCTGTCTCTCTTGATCATCCTTTCCAGTCGAACAACGCACCGGTCGAGAATGTCTACGTAGGGGAACCCGGTAGGGGGAGTTTACACCTTTAGGTCAACTTAACTGAGAGAGAAGAATTACCGTACTAATACATGACGTCCGTCTAGGATCGGTCCAGACGCACGCACACACACTCTGACGAGATACGTGGGGCCAACCGTTACCACGAGTACGATAATGACGAACTCTGCATTGACCGGAACCGGCCTCTTAGGTCTTAGTTGGATATTCACCAATCAAAATTTCTGTTTTTCAGACATTTATGGTAAAGGAAAGGACGAGTCTCTGTGGCCCCGTGAAGGAGCGACGAGAGGTATTTACTCGGGACACCAGGGTTACGAACCTACGTAGTGTCAGTGTTAATTGCAATCAAATCAAGACTTTTAACACACTTACGGTTTATCACAGCACCGTTAGTAAGCTCGAAGGAACAGAAGAGAGAAGAGGGTAGCCTGGAATGTAAAGTCTTTTTGGTTTCCGAACGTTGAGAAATTTTTCTAAAAAGGGGTGAAACTCAATTTTCATTATGTTCCACTATGTTTTGAGTTTTTAATTTATTACGGTTTCGTTTTCCGGGGATTCTCCAGGGTGAGGGATGGAACTTATCGGTACATTTTCACCAACCCACAGAGAAGGAGGGTGAACATAAGATCTATATTACTATATCAGATACACATATATTTTCACTTTGGTGATGACAAATGTGACAAAACTTTTCTTGAGTGACTCGTTACATTGAACCTGTCAAGGCTTTAGTCAAGTCTGTTTAGACGGAGCAAGAAACGGTTATCAATATACCAGAAGGTATTGTACCGACATGGTACCAAATAAATTGATAAAGCGAGTAGGAGTACAAGAGGACGGAGGTGGGTGAAAAAAAAAATTACTTACTCTTCTTTCACCTTTTAGAAACGACTATAGCCGACGTTCTTGACAAGTCGACGGGGACCAATTTAGAATGCTGCAGTGTCTACTACGGTCTACGTACTGTCAGATTGAAAGATCGACTCCTGATTACAAAGTACGACTAATCTGTCACAAATATGAAATTTGGTGACTGTCCAACTTCCCTATTGTAAAATAAAGGTATTCTTATTTTCGTCTTTGAGTAGACTAGGAACGAGTGAAGGACTCGAATAACTGGTGAACTCTTTTTACCTAAACCCTCGGTGAAAAGGTTTCTCTTGAAGTCAACCGTTACACTCAATTGTGGTGACTGTGTATTTATATCCACTAAATTAAGAATCGATAACTTTTCACTAGACTGGATATTATGAATAAAAATAATTAATTATCATTACAAAATCTTGTAACCTAGACACAAAATAGGGATTTTAGATGGAAGAATGGTTTCTGACCTAGTAACTAGTATAGTCTATTGATCGTTGGTTTACACTCAGTTGTCTCATCCACGATTGAGTGGGTACGAGTCCCTCTTTTAGGTCTTTTCTTGTACTTTCGGTCGTAAGAAGAGGTACTCGGGGTGTGAAGACAGAACCGTGGAACTTTCTAAAGTCTGCCAGTCCGTCGACCCTTCCGTCGACCAAAGACGTCAGGGTCTCGTATAGTCGAACTCGGACCATTCATCGGAACTAATAGTACGTTCTGTGTCTTGTGAGAATAATCTCGATGTAACTGATTGTGCCATGTCAGTGTCGAAAGACATTATGGGATTGACTCCGGGAAGGAACGTACGTCAAATGTAATACATATTTATTTAGGGAGTCATACTGTAAAATTATCCATAAAAATTTGTTTCAGGTCTCCTGTTAATCTTGGTGGTAAAGACGTTCTTAAAAAAAAAAAAAAAAAACCATTCTGTTTTTTCCGTACTACGGTTGTACTTCTTTTCCTAGGTAAAATGATTCACACCGACTTATAGGATTTCGTTGTTGGTGAAAGGGTCACCGTACACTAAGCATAGTGCCAGACCAGGAAGTGAGGTGCGACTACCGAGGGGTGAGGGCCTACAGACACCAAACCCGAAACGCAGGGAACGTTTACGTTTATATTGAGTAGAACTTTACCTCGACTTCTCCTCCCCAGGACTCTTAAGTACCGACTCCTCAATGTCGTCGGTCACAAAGTGGGGTAGTAAGAAAGTAAGCACAAATTAGAACTATCACCGTAAAATCAAAATGCTTCGTAGACGTTCCAGTAAAGAGTTTTGGGAGTGAGACAACTAGGGAGTGAGTCCGGTGTCTTCCAGTGGGTAGTCAGAGGGGGACGGGGTCGGGTCCCGTATAGGTCTTCCCGTTCCTCCCCACTCGAGGAAAAGACCCTGAGCGTGAGCCCAGTTCCCGAGAGGAGGAGAGAGGTTCAGTCTCCCGACAGCACATCATCTTCTCTCAGCCCCCAGCCCGTACCGTGTCAATCAGGACCGGCCAGAGTGGATGAAGAAACCATGACTAAACTTGACAAAGAGAGTGAACTTACAATCTTTAAATTCTTAAACGAGAGACACAAGTGTTTGGACTTAGTCTGTTCTTTAAACCGTTCCCGAGAATTCTCTTCTGCGGAAGCCTAACTATGGACACAGGGAAGACATGAGGGAGATGGGAAAAAAATCTTGGACAAGATCGTACTTGGTATGATAAAGAGTACAGACAATTGTGTAGACGGAGGAGAAAACCTGAGCCTGAGTAACTCCCGTCCCTTATTCACAATCGGTGGTGTAGAGTCGTGACACTGACCGTGTGTCTCCGTGAGTTATTTTCATACTTACTTACTTGTCTCTCTTTTACTTCCCTAGCGATCTGTAGTCCCCTCACGTTCAATTTTGGTACTACTCTATGGTGATGTGTGTATATCTTACCGGGTTTGAATGGGGAGGGGGGTTTTTTATTGTTTCTTCACCTTCCTTCACACACCTCGTCGACCTGAGAGTATGTGATCACCAAGTCAAGTCAGCGAGTCAGCACAGGCTGAGAAACACTGGGGTACCTGACGTCGTGTGGTCCGGAGGGACAGGTAGTGGTTGAGGACCTCAAATGAGTCTGAGTACAGGTAACTCAACCACTACGGTAGGTTGGTAGAGTAGGAGACAGCAGGGGAAGAGGAGGGTGGAAGTTAGAAAGGGTCGTAGTCCCAGAAAAGTTTACTCAGTCGACAACCGTAGTCCACCGGTTGCATTACCTCAGAGTCGAAGTTGTAGTCAGGAAGGTTATTCATACGTCGGGACTAAAGGAAATCCTACCTGACCAACCTAGAGGGACGTGAGGTTCCCTGAGAGTTCTCAGAAGGGGTTGTGGTGTCAAGTTTTCGTAGTTGTGATCACCATCCTCCCGTTTTACCGTGTCGGTGACACCTTTTGTCAAACCGTTAAAGAATATTTCGATTTGACTAAGTTAATGAATTAAACGGACGAGAATCTATAAATGGGTTCTCTTTCCCTTTTGAAACCTTGTGCGTTTTTGGGTAGACTTTATAAATATTGTCGAAATAAATATTAGGGAATTTTTACCTCTTTAAGGTTAACAGGAAGTCGACCACTCACCCGTTTGTTTACTTTATAAGTATGTTACTTTACAATGACACGTTACTTTTCCTCGTTCGATAATTATACTCGTTGTCAGACGTCTCTACGGAATACGATTCACACTCTTCGTTCTAAAATTTTCTACACATATTATATTTAGGTAAATATATTGTAACACGTTTTAATATCGCTACCTCCTGTCTGGTCACTAACGGTCCCCAATCCGAAACTTCTCCCCAACTGAGGTTTCCATACTGGATTTAGTTTAGGGATTGTTAATATGTCACCTTCACTCTTTATCTAAATTCCCTGATCTAGACTATCTCACGGACTACTTGATATCTACCTCCAAGTACTGTAACATGTCCTCTGTCCCTAGTTCTGGTAGACTTTCTTTTTCTTTAAGTTTTTCCGTTTTGCCGTCAGACTCCTCCGGAATGTTTATCGACACTTTTCTTCTCTTCACTTTTTGTTTCCTCTTTCCCTTTCTATATGGGTAAACTCACGTGTCAAGGTTTCTTATCGTTCCTCTCTATTCTTTCGGAAGGAGTCGCTAGTTACGTTTCTTTATCTCCTTTTGTTATCTTACCCTTTCTGATCTCTAGAGAAGTTCTTTTAATCTCTATGGTTCCCTTGTAAAGTACGTTTCTACCCGAGTTATTTCCTGTCTTTACCACACCGGGATTGTCTTCGTCTTCTATAATTCTGCTCCACCGTTCTTATGTGTCTTCTTGACATATTTTTTCTAGAAGTGCTGGGTCCATTAGTGCTTCCACACTAGTGAGTGTGAGTGGATCTCGGTCTGTAGGACCTTACACTTCAGTTCACTCGGAATCCTTCGTAGTGATGTTTGTTTCGATCACCTTCACTACCTTAAGGTCAACTCGATAAAATTTAGGATTTTCTACTACGACACTTTCACGACGTGAGCTATACAGTCGTTTAAACATTTTGAGTCGTCACCGGTGTCCTGACCTTTTCCAGTCAAAAGTAAGGTTAGGGTTTCTTTCCGTTACGGTTTCTTACGAGTTTGATGGTGTGTTAACGTGAGTAGAGTGTACGATCATTACGAATTTTAAGAGGTTCGGTCCGAAGTCGTTATGCACTTAATACTTGAAGGTCTATAAGTTCGACCAAAATCTTTTCCGTCTCCTTGGTCTCTAGTTTAACGATTGTAGGCGACCTAGCAACTTTTTCGTGCTCTCAAGGTCTTTTTGTAGATAAAGACGAAATAACTGATACGGTTTTGGAAACTGACACGCCTAGTGTTATTTGACACCTTTTAAGAAGTTCTGTACCCTTATGGTGTGGTGGACTGGACGGAAAACTCTTTGGACATACGTCCAGTCCTTCGTTGTCAATCTAGACCAGTACCTTGTTGTCTGACCAAGGTTTATCCTTTTCCCCATACAGTTCCAACATATAATAGTGGGACGAATAAATTGAATATACGTCTTATGTAGTACTCTTTGCGACCCGACCTTCTTTGTGTTCGACCTTAGGTCTAACGGGCCCTCTTTATAGTTATTGGAGTCTATACGTCTACTGTGGTGGGAATACCGCCTTTCATTTCTTCTTGATTACCCGGAGAATTAATTTCACTTTCTCCTCTCACTTTTTCAACCGAATTTTGAGTTGTAAGTCTTTTGATTTTAGTACTGTAGGTCAGGGTAGTGAAGTACCGTTTATCTACCCGTTTGTCACCTTTGTCACCGACTGAAATAAAAAGACCCGAGGTTTTGGTGACGTCTACCACTGACGTCGGTACTCTATTTTTCTGCGAATGAGGAACCTTCCTTTCAATACTGGTTGGATCTGTCGTATAATTTTTCGTCTCTGTAATGAAATGGTTGTTTCCAGGCAGATGAGTTCCGACACCAAAAAGATCATCAGTACATACCTACACTTTCGACCTGATATTTCTTTCAACTCACGGTTTCTTAACTACGAAAACTTGACACCACAACCTCTTCTGAGAACTCTCAGGGAACCTGACGTTCCTCTAGACTTGTTAGGTAAGATTTTCTCTAGTCAGGACACACAAGTAACCTCCCTGACTACAACTTTGACTTTGAGGTTATGAAACCGGTGGACTACGTTTCTCGACTGAGTAAACTTTTCTGGGATTACGAACCTTTCTAACTCCCGTCCTCCTCTTCCCCTGTTGTCTCCTACTCTACCAATCTACCGTAGTGACTGAGCTCTACTCAGACCCACTTGAGGTCTTCAACCACTACCTGTCCCTCCGGACCGCATCCCAACCTTTCTCAGCCTGTGTTGATTCGTTGATTGACTTGCCTGAGGTTTCCCCGTCGTCCTTCCTTACAAGACCCCACTGCCTTGTCACACCTAGGACTAATCCTACTACGTATGGACTGCGACCGTAAATAGTATGAGTGTCTTGTTACATCAAATTTTTTATACTTAGTTAAAATGACCTATGTTTGACGTTTAAATTGACTTTTTCATATAGTCCCAACAACAAAAAAAAGTCACGTCTAAGTCTTTTTTTACAAGTTTTCTTTTGGACTCACTGATTACAGAATCATCGGAAGTCACCAAGACATATACAAGTACACATGTACGTCTGTGTGTTTTCCCATACGCACACGTACACACACATACACACACGTAAGTAAATCGTTTATAAATCTCTCACGAAGGATACCTGATCCTTAACGGTTTTCGTGACTTCTCTATAACTATTTGTTGTTTTCGTCTTAAAGACGAAAGTACCACACCTTTCCCTATCTGTCATTTGTTTATTTGTTTAGTCACCCATGCGTCGAAATGTATTACCATTCACGACATCTCTGTTATTCTGTCCGGAACTCCTATTTTCACCTTAACTCCCAACCCCGGAGAGACTTCTTTGCTGGAATTTGACTCTGGACCTTTCATGTTTCCTCCGCAGGTGCACACGTTTACGAGTCTCGTCAAGTCCGTGTCTTTTACAGCTTACGTTTCTGGGACTCCCCTGAAGTGACTCCTATTCTTTATGACTTGTCAGAGAGTGAGGCTGTGAGAATCTTTCCGACCGACTGCATGTTGGTGGTAGCAAAGTAACGTTCCGACCCGAAGGACCCTTTATTCCGTTTCGGGAATTTTATCTTGATTCGAAACACGAAAGTCTCTCGGCCGTCGTACAACCACTCTACCTGGTTCCCTCCCTCCCTCGGTCGTCGTCCGCTCGAGTCTCTGTATCCACCCCTGGGCAAAGACAGCCGAGGTCGGGAAAACTTTTTATTAAGGAAATATACTTCGAGAGTCTAGGTTACACTTCACTTGTACCATACAAAAGAATCGAGGTAGTATCTTAAAGGAGACATAAAACCTATAAACTCTGTAGACTTGAAGACGATGTCTTTTGTAACTCTCATCTGTAGGGGAGGGTGTCAAATGCTACATCAATTAAATCGTCAGGCGTCTCAGGAGTACACAATTTAAGGGTCTTTGACGAGTACTTAGATTCCGACTACAGTGTACAGCAACCACAAATGTAGTAAATGGTTGTCTAAAGTACAAATTCTCACTCGTGTCCGTACTCCTATACTATACCGTATTCTAAGGTGGAGTTTGGGGCCACCTCTTCCAAGACCATATATTGAAGTCGACGGACCGGAACTCCTTGAGTACAGTGGAAGTCTTAGAGAGAACCGGAGACCCGTTTGTCACTTATTAATGTGACGAGAGGACCCCTACCTTACATCTGATAGACTGAAAACGAGTGTCGTCGGAAGATTTATGGTTCGTAACGTTTTTAATCTTAAAACGGAGTGGTAGTAAGTAGAGACGGAGGTATTTAGAGAAGAGACAAAAGTTAACCTAAACTATACGAAGTAATAAAGAGGAAATCTTAGTACCACCTTACAACGAAAGTCGGTAAAATACAAGTAAGTTTATAACCAAAAGAAAATCAAGAACTTCTCTAAAGACAACCACAGGGTAAACGAACAAAAGTAACATATACCGTATACACACCTTCGTACCCGTTTACGGTCCAGAATTAGTAACACGACCAGCCGTACGACCGTCCTTTGTCACGGTGGGAACCGTCCTCAGTGACTTTTCTCGACACACCCTTGCCAGTTCTCTTCGGGTATGTCTTACTATTTCGTGGGACCTCGATCATCGTCTTCCCGGAGGACATGAGCGAATGCGGAGTCCAGTCCTCCTCTCATCCTAACGGTCTTGGGCTGTTCTCTACACCAAGGTACTCTTCCAAGGGTCCCTACTCGTGTGGGTGACAGTTTGGAGGTACGCTGGTCGCCCTCCCCTCTCCCTCCCTTCCCCTCATTTATAGGACTTGGGACTAGGGTGGGAGACAAGAGGACGGTCACGAAGAAAGTAGGTCGGGTCGACCCTCGGCTACCTGGTCCGACGGTCAGCCACACCGGGTGCCCCCCCGCCAAGGACCGAGTGTCGTCTCCGTTCCCAGGTCTCATTAGACTTCCTCGTCTGTCCCCTATGGGTCGGGTCCTCAGACGACCTCTTTCGTGACGGGGTTAAAGTAACTGGACCCAGAAACGTCAAACGAACAGGTCTTTATATGTACGTGGAGGTAGGGGTCGGGGTCGGGTGCAACTGACGTTCGCGGAAAGAAGAGTCGTGACAATAACCGGTAGAAGTTCAACTCGACCAGTGACACCGAGTACGGGTCTGGTCGAGTGAGAAGACCCCCACCATTCTCAACTGGTGATTAGCCAAGGTCCACACCTGCGAGTGTCACCGCACCCCAGGAGTAAGGGGGAGTGGGAAGGGGAGAAGGAAAGGGTCCCACCTCGAAGTCGTACCCCAGTCGGATGGTCAAGGTGTCAACCGCACACAAACAGTAGCAGACGCGGGAGGGGACACGGAGGAGCCACCACCGGGAGTGCAAGTACGGGCTTTCGGGTGCCAAGAACGACCTCCATTGCAAGTAGTAATGTTTATGAGTTCCTTCGGTCTCTGTAACTTTGTTCAAGGAAAATTAGGATCCTCCCGTACAAACGGAGAAGTCCTCCATGTAAAAAGGAAGGAGGATGTCTTGATACTTCCCAAACCAAAGTACCTCTGTATCAAAGTTGTTGGTCGTACACTTTTCCGACGGAGTACCGGACTTTCGTGATTACAAGGAGGAGTTCGTTCACCAAAGGGAGGCACTTCTTTTGCGCGGAATAACAAAATATTTCCTTTGTGAGAAGGAACTCGACGACGACGTGAGTCCCATAGTTCCACAGACACAAAGGTCACCCTACTTGGATTTGGTAAACGTGACAACGTGGGTTACCCTAGACTGTTCTAGTGTACCAATGACCTTTTAGCCCCTCGTACACACAAAGTGGAGGACCGGTAAGTGACAGCAGAGTATAGCGAATCCAACCCTTTGTACTACTTCGGACCTACTAAGACTTCGATTAAGTGCTGTGTTTGTACTCTCGTGCCCCAGTCGGACTCTTCCAGAAGTGCCACTCATGACGAAGAGCCACTTAGGAAATACGGTCTCCGGCTCTTTGGAAAAGACTTTTCCGGACCAGCATTTAAGGAGAGAGCGACGTGGGCGGTGAACAAAGAGTCGTAGAGTATGAACGACGACGTGACGCCAGCATACACGAAACTGGAGACGTACCTTACCAGAAGGTAGGAGGTCAATGTTTTACATAAGAGTTACCCCTTTTGAGTAGATTTGATTATTTTTTAACTTACGTATCATAAAAAACCTTTCTTGTCATAAAAAGAAAAAAGAGTCTTGGAGGTGGTTTTATTTTTTCTCACCAAAAATTTAGGAAACTACATCCGTTGTACATTAATGTGGTTTTCACAGATTCAATCCACATTTCCACTATATTCGTTGTATAAGTTACAGAATATTTGTCACAGTCAATATCAAGAATCTTATTCACTTTATCAAGGGCTAATTTGTTAGGGAACTGTGAATAACTGAGTAATGTAAAAATTATACTTTGTCTAAAAAGCATTATACTTCCATATAAAGTCAGACCGGAGATAGATTTACTAGTGTCTAAGAATTACTTATATTTAAAAAAAGACGTCACATTACCTCCTTGTTTCCATTTATTACCTACAGGTGGTAACTCCTGGACCTTAGGAGACTCACTTGGGAAGAAAACTCATCTGCGTGATGTCTCCTTCTCATTTAATTTCCTAGTATTCCGCTTTCCTTAGAACTCCACAGTTACAGTGGATTGAGAAGAGTCGGCCAACTCTTATTTGGGAGATGGGTTCTAAAGACTCTTCCACAGAGACATCTTGTAGTAACAGGACGATTGGACGAAAAAGAAGGTCTTCCAGAGTCAATGGTTCAAGTAAGTGTTAGTAGATGTAGTTATACTGACATATTTCCAATCCACCCTTATTCTACCCTGGTGAGATTTTCTTACCAAGTAGAGTTAGTAAATATACACTGAAGGTTTCAGTAATGTCCTAAGGTGGCACTGTGTAAGCTAGAAAAAGAATAGTATAGATGTTGTACCGTCTAAGTGTACGGAAGGCGTTTCCAGAAGAAGGACACGTGGATTAAACTTATGACAAAAAGTCCTACAACAAACGTCGTTTGAGGAGAAAATTCAAGTAAGTGTAAGAGGAATCGACTAGAGTCGATGAAGGGTCTAGAAAAAGAGGTTTACCTGTTTGACTCGACGTCCGTATGTACAACTTCCCGAAACACCGGAAAGAGGATACATGATCTCCGGGAAGTTTAAGACTTAAAGATTTAGACTTGAAGAGTGGACTTCTCAGAGGTTCAGAGAAGAAACAGGTTTCTGAATAGTCGTTCACGGTGGTCGTGGTGGTTTTGATCTGGGGACTTTTTGATAGGATAAAGAAAGAAAGGAAATAGAGATAATACAGGTTTTTTAGGTCATACAGAGTAATAAGAGGTAGGATTTATAGAGAGTAGTAACAGAGAATGAAAGATGGGAATAAACGGTGACTAAACCAAGTAAGGAGGGATGAGGGACGGGAGACGGGAACGTGGTAAGAAGTCCTCAGTGTTTCTCATTAACGTCAAAGGTTATGTCAGAAAAGAGAATGTGGAGACCTACAAACGTACACCATAAGGAGGGTGAACCTTACGGGAAGTTTAGCAACTATTGTGTACCGTTTACAGTATGAAGAGGCATTCGAGGTCGAGTTTAAGGTGTCAGGTAGTTCAGAAGAGAGTGTGAGGGTCCAGTCGAACCCACAAGACATGTCATACAGAGAGGGTAGACTACGTCTAAAGGTGACCCTATGAAAGATTAAATGGACCATTAACGAATCTCTCGTGACACGAAATACTAACGTAGAGGTCCCAGATATGGTCAGGACCGAGGGTACTCATGACTACTTTCTTACATGTTTGTTTGTCTGTAATCACTTACCTCTTCTTCGGAGAGTTTTCATTATATAGCTCAGTCTTACCGGAAGCAGTTTTTGTGTGTTTATTGTTTACAACCACTCTTACACCTCTTTTCCCTGGGAAACATGTAACAACAACTCTTCACATTTAACGACTTCTGTGACACCTTTTGTCATCCCTCCAAGGAGTTTTTTGACTTTTATCTTGATGGCATACTGAATTGTTACGGCGAGGACCCATATGTAGGTTTTTTTGAGTTTTTACAATTAAACTTTTCTATGTACTTGGGTACGTTGGGTAACAAGTGTCGTAATAAATACTATCGGTTCTATGTCTTCGTCAGATACACAGGTAATCGCCTACCTACTTCTTCTACTATAATATTTGTCGTCTTATAATGAGTCGGTATTTTTTCTTATTTTAAAACGGTAAATGTCGTTATACCCACTTGAACCTCCCGTAACACGATTTACTTTCTTAAGTCTGACTCTTTCTGTTTCTGGCATATGGTGAAAATACACCTTAGATATTTCTTGTCGTTGGATCACTGATATTGTTTTGTCTTCACCCGAGTGTCCACATCTCTTGTTTGATCACCAATCGTCACCCCTCTTCCCCCTCCTCTCCTCTCCCTGTCATTTCCCCATCCTCTTTTTCCTTAATAATACTCTAATATACTTTAGTAGACGTACTTTGAAAACTTTAACATTTTGTGATATCTTAAGTTACTGAGAAAGTAAGTTATGTTTTTTTCTAAACAACAGATCAGCGATTCAGTACAGGTTCTTAAACAACAAGTCAGTGATTCAGCACAGGCTGAGAAACGCTGGGGTACCTGACGGCGTACGGTCCGAAGGTGCAGGAGGCGATAGAGGACCTTGGACGAGTTCAAGTACAGGTAACTCAGTCACTACGATAGAATTTTTTTTTTTTTTTTCCTTATGGGGACACTAAATTTTTCTTTTGTTTTGAAATCTCACGGTGTTTTATTACTGACCAAACATCGACTGGGACAAACCTTAGGACGAAAATTGAGTCTGTAGTAGCAGTGATTTATGTCTGTAGAAACAAATGTATCGGTCCCTCTCCGATGACGGGTGGACCATATTAAGTTTTCTATGGCTCCCAGGAGTTTAGTGGAGACAGTTTTCGACCAGAACCATGGACCTAAACACGTCATCTTCATGACGAAGTCTACAACCGTCAGAGAGGTCTTTCTAGACAGGTCTTCAATAGGGACCGTCCTTATCGCACACACATGCTAGGACAGGAGAGAGCCCAAACAGTTTTCGTCCATCCAAAATTGATTGTTCCATTCTACCCTGTCCAGGTGTTTCCTTTTCGCGAAAGGAAAAAAAAGGGGGAGAAAAGTCCGAAGCAAGAGACACGACTTTGTAACGAAGAGGACTGAGAACCGAGAAAAGGAATCCTCTTCCTCCGATCGAATTCAGTCCCTATGTCCGATATGGAGGTAGTAAACAAGGGGAAGACAGTGACTTCTCAGTGACAACCACGAACGTTGAATTTGAGTAAGTAACTTGAAGTGGAAGTCCAGTGGACACCCATAAACGATTGATCAGTGACACCCAAACCCGAAGGGTCCACTACCATCCCTATTTCTTAGACGGACGATTACGTCCTCTGTACCCAAACTAGGGACCCGGTCCTTCTAGAGGACTTCCTCCTTTACCGTCGGGTGAAGTCATAAGAACGTACCCTTTAGGATACCTGTCTCCTCGGACCACCCGAGGTCAAGTACCCCAACGTTTCTCAGTCTGTATTGACTTGCGTGTGATAAACCAACACTCTCTTCCTTCTCTCCCAGTTCTTACCTTCAATATACCCTTTCAAGATTCTTGAGACAAATCCCCGGTTTAAGTAGTTCATTCATCCAAGGTTTCTTTTCACACAAGTCAGTGAAAACAGATTCGTTTCATTAAGAATTAGGTGTTCACCGAGATAGACCTCAAAATAGACGATCACACACGGAAAAAAATTTCAAATCAAAGAACTTTACCTCAACTAAATGTTATAACACAATTAAAGATGACATGTCGTTTCCCTAAGTCAATACGTACAGACACGTAAGAAATAGCACAAGAAAAGGTAATACCAAAAAGTGTTCTATATCAAGGGACACAGTATGTCATCCTGAAACAACAAATAGGCAAGAGAAAAATTATCAAACGATTAGGGTTTGAGAGTTAGGAAGGGGGGCGGGGGGTGGAGGGTTACACACGGAAAAATCAGCACTAAGTCTCTTCCCGTAAAACAAAGTAAATTAAGGTAATGATGAATGAGAAGGGGGAGAAGACATACCGCAAGTGGGAGAGTAAGTAAGAAATAAGTCAAGAAAATCCACGGAAACTCAGACATATGACTGTGGTCACCAGAGTATAAATACCTATGGACGAATACATAGTTTGTGGACGAAGGAAAAACAGCCGTAGGCGAAAGTGAGGAAATTTTTGTTTAACATTCGGATTTGCGATGTTGAAGTCTCTGCTTTTGAGTCGTGAAACAGGAGACAACGAGAAATGTCCATTTGTCTTAGTTTTGGGGTTCTGTCTATCTACTTGACTAACTTTAACTCTCGCTGTGCCCTTGTACCAAGTCCTCCACGAGACAAGCGTAGGCGTGTCTTGACATACCGCATTCATTGTTCGGGCGGGACTGAGCGCCCGGGCGAACAGCGACCTCCAATCAGTCTTTGTCCCAACTGTCTTAGACCGGGTACTCACCCCGAGAAGGGAGAGGACGGGTCCCGTGGACTGAGGACCACACCCTGGTCCATTACCCTAAGGGAACGCTAGTCGTCCCATCGGTTCTGCAACGAAAACCGCCCCTCCCTTCCACAATTTGTTCTTCGGGATGGTCACTACCCCATGTGGACAGACAACCTTCGACTATTTATTTTAAGGTCGTAAACCAAAGGACATCGGAAATCGAAACCTTCCGTCACCGTTGGGTGAGGTCACAAGAACGGACCTCTTAGGGTCCCTGCCCCCTCGGACCACCCGACGGCAGATACCCCAACGTGTCTCAGCCTGTGGTGACTTCGCTGAATCGTCGTCGTCGGAAATCGAAAATGTAAAATTCAGGTTTACTTAGGTCGGACTTCTTTTCCGTTGTAAAAAAATATTAAACAGTCTCCCCCAACCCTTCATCTCAACGGATCCCTGACCGTATTCTTTTGATTGAGAGACTATAAAGTGTCTAAACCAACTGAAAATACTCTACAAAGAGGATGGGTCAGTCCCTTTTATGGTATTTTGAGTGCTAACATACCAAGTGCGACAGGAAACCCATTCACTAGGAATGCAAAAACCACTTGCTTTAGAAATTTAAAGGCATGACATTGAGGATTGGAGCGACGAAAGAAGAGAATATGACACTACAATAATTGAGATCTAAAAAAAAAGAAAAATCTAAACGATTGTCAATGTCAAAAATAGTTCGTCAGTAAAATAAATACAAGAGTATTTTGACCCCACCGTTTTGGTTGCCACAAACCTTTCAAGCAATTCTGGTTCCTACGAAACGAGGGTACTCAAGAGATGAGAGAGGAGTAACCGCCTCGAGGTAGGGACGACCGGAGAAACAAGAAGGAGGTTACACGGTCTTGAAAGAACTTGTACAGGATAGAGCCCAGACACGGGACGGGGATCTGTACCCGGTCGAGCAAAGAGAGGAGGAAACTCCGAAAGGAGGAGTCACTCTGAAGGGGTTCATGGAAAAATTTTGACGTCGAAGAGTCAGGGGGAAGTCTAAGGGACAGGGGAAGAGTCGGAATAATAAGGGGTAACACGGAAGATAGTAGAAGATTATCTGTTTTTGGAAAAAGTAAGACATCCTTATTTCTTTCGAGACAGAAGGAGGAGACCTTCGAGACACTCTTGTCTCTAAAATTTGACAAAACGAGTGACTATATGTCGGGACCGTGTTTTATTCACGAGTTATTTATCAACAGTCCCGAAGGGTCCCCCAAGTCACCATTTCTTAGTAGGACGGTTACGTCCTCTGTTTAAACTTACGTCTCAAGGTTTCTTATCGTTCCTCTCTATTCTTTTCTGAAGAAGTCACTAGTCACGTTTCTTTATCTCCTTTTGTTATCTTACCTTTTCTGATCTCTAGAGAAGTTCTTTTGATCCATATGGTTCTCTTATAAAGTACGATTCTACCCCTGTTATTTCCTGTCTTTGCTATACCTGGCTAGTCTTCGTCTTCTATAATTCTTCTCCACCGTTCTTATGTGTCTTTTTGATATGCTTTTTCTCGGAGTACTGGGTCTATTGGTGTTACCACACTAGTGACTGGATCTCCGTCTGTAGTTCACCCGGAATCTTTCGTAGTGATGCTTGTTTCGATCACCTCCACTACCTTAAGGTCAACTCGATAAAGTTTAGGACCTTCTACTACGACACTTTCACGACGTGAGATATACGGTCGTGACCTTTTAAGTTGTCACTGGTGTCATGACTTTTTCTAGTCAAAAGTAAGGTTAGGGTTTCTTTCCGTTACGGTTTCTTACAAGTTTGATGGTGTGTTAACGTGAGTAGAGTGTACGATCGTTTCATTACGAGTTTTAAGAGGTTCGGTCCGAGGTTGTCATACACTTGGTACTTGAAGGTCTACAAGTTCGACCAAAATCTTTTCCGTCTCCTTGGTCTCTAGTTTAACGATTGTAGACGACCTAGTAGCTTTTTCGTTCTCTCAAGGTCTTTTTGTAGATGAAGACCAAATAACTGATACGGTTTCGGAAACTGACACACCTAGTGTTGTTTGACACCTTTTAAGAAGTTCTCTACCCTTATGGTCTGGTGGAACGGACGGAGGACTCTTTAGACATAC
Source organism: Capra ibex (assembly GCA_006410555.1). Taxonomy (NCBI): domain Eukaryota; kingdom Metazoa; phylum Chordata; class Mammalia; order Artiodactyla; family Bovidae; genus Capra; species Capra ibex. Next base: position 74,409,977 of record SJYO01034137.1, on the reverse strand, counting down.
GTCCAGTTCTTCGTTGTCAATATCGACCTGTACCTTGTTGTCCGACCAAGGTTTAGCCCTTTGCTCACGTAGTTCCGACATATAACAGTGGGACGAATAAATTGAAGACACGTCTCATGTAGTACGCTTTACGGTCCGACCTACTTCGTGTTCGACCTTAGTTCTAACGGTCCTCTTTATAGTTATTGAAGTCTACACGTCTACTGTGATGCAATACCATCTTTCACTTCTTGATTTCTGGGAGAACTACTTTCACTTTCTCCTCTCACTTTTTCAACTGAATTTTGAGTTGTAAGTCTTTTGAATTCTAGTAGCGTAGGTCAGGGTAGTGAAGTACCGTTTATCTACCCCTTTGTTACCTTTGTCACTCTCTCTAATAACTCTGAACTAAATAGGTTTTAGTGACGTCTACCACTGACGTCGGTACTTTAATTTTCAACGAACGAGGAACCTTCTTTTCGATACTGTTTCGATCTGTCTTATAATTTTTCGTCTCTGTAATGAAACGGTTGTTTCCAGGCAGATCAGTTCCGATACCAAAAAGGTCACCAGTATATACCTACACTCTCAACCTGATATTTCTTTCCACTCGTGGCTTCTTAACTACGAAAACTTGAGACCACCACCTCTTCTGAGAACTTTCAGAGAGCCTGACATTCCTCTAGATTGGTCAGGTAGGATTTCCTTTAGTCAGGACTTATAAGTGACCTTCCTGACTACAACTTCGACTTTGAGGTTATGAAACCGGTGACTACACTTCTTGACTAAATAACCTGTTCTGGGACTACGACTCTTTCTGACTTCCACCCTCCTCTTCCCCTGCTGTCTCCTACTCTACCAACCTACCGTAGTGACTGAGTTCCCTGTACTCAAACTTATCCGAGACCCTCAACCACTACCCGTCCCTTCGGACCGCACGGCGTCAGGTACCCCACCGTTTCTCAGTCTATTCTGACTCGTTGACTTGACTTGACTTACGCCTTCTATTCCTCTACGTTCAAGTCAGGGACCCAGTCCTTCTAAGGGACCTCTCCCTTTACCGTTGGGTGACGTCATAAGAACAGATCTCTTAGGACCTGTCTCCTCGGACCGTCCGATGTGAGGTATCCCAGCGTCTCACCTCTGCTGACTTCGTTGAATCGTACCTGCGCACGTTCAAAGATGATACACGATTTGTGACCGATCTAGGTTTATTTTTCGTTTTGTTTGCAGAACGAGAACTTTACACTTCTCAATGTCTTATTATAGATACTAAATAAAACAAATGAATGGACAATAACTGGTGTAAAATTCGGAATACTAAAGGAATTTGTCAGGGACTTTGAAGTTTGTTATACATCGTAAGTCACCGATAGGTCATTTGTGCCCGACTTATTTACCTTGCATCGTCTTTGAGGACGTTCAATAACTACTACTTACAAGGTCCCACAGTACGAAGGGAGTAACAACGGCAAAAAACTTCTAAACATAGGAGACCTATACTTATCTCTAGGGACGTCTCAACGACGGAGGTCTCAGCAAAGTATAAGTCACCGGTGGTGAGTGTGGGGACGTCACTAATAAAGTACTAGACACTTCTGTTCTCCGACCTTAGATACCTTAGGGCTCCGTCTCTATAAAGTCCTTAGGACTACTGTTACGACTACTATTTTCGCTGAATCAGAAAACTCGTGAGTGATACACGACCCATAAAACGTAAGGTAAATTAGATTCGTCAACGCGTCCCTCCACCAATGAGAGTAGTAAGACTATAATCTCTACCGTCCATTGACTACGAAACTATTGAATGGCTTCTAGTGCACCGACCATTCACCACTCCGGTCCTAAGATTTGGATCGAACAGATAGACGTGTTCACTAAGAGTATTGGTGAAGAAAGGAACACATCGAGTCACATTGACCCCTATTTAGTCTCGTCACCAAGAGCTTGAACTCATAGTCTTCTCAAGGAACCTCCTGAGGTGGGGTGTCAAAGACTAAGTCGTCCAGACCTACTCCGGGCTCCCAGACGTAAAGATTGTTCAAGGGTCCACTACGACTACCACGACCAGGTCCGCAACAGGTCACTTCTATATTGTAGTTGGTGTACGTAGTAAAATTTACAGGACCACCAGTGCAAATTTTTCCCCACTTTTTTTCCTTTTCCTTTGACCACTTTGTTTGAAATTATTATATAGAATGATAATAATTACTATATAATAATATAGAATAATTATTTTGTTATTAATAATAATGAAATTATTTGTTTGAAATTATTATATAGAATAAAGTGAGTAAAACAGGTTTTATAATAGTAAAGAACTGTATATTAGTTATACTAATTACTGAATTAAAATGTAAAAAAGGGTATGCACACAGAGTAGACCTGACCAGTGTAAATTGACGAGTATGGACACCAATCGCCGATGACGAGACTTCTAGTACCGTCACACCGACTCGATATTGGACAATCTTACTGTGTGATGTCCGCTCTCCATCTTTCACCCGTTATTGGACCGAAAAGGTTATTTATGAATTTGCTGGAAAAAGGGTCGGAACTCGGAGTCCCCGTACCCGAGACGGGGGTCCGATTGTCCTGGTACCATCACTTCCTTGGTCCTTTTTAGTAGGTAATTATTTCTCCAGTAACAGATTCCCGGGAGTGTCAAACCCCTGGGGTCCTTAAACATCGAGCTCTGATCCTCTACCCCAAGAAGTCACGTCGGATTCCCCTACTCCTCTTTGGAGGCCCGGTCCTACGCGGACACATCCTACCTTAAGAATGTGTACAGAGAAAGGGTTCCTCCCTGAGTCCTGGACCCTAAGAGGTTCCTTTGTATTCGGTAGGGAGATCAAACTAAGAACGTCTGGACACTACTCCTCCCCGGTTACTCTAAGGACAAACGACTGGGTATTACTATTCCCCGACCCCACCCCCACCCCCCTCACTCCCGTGTCACGATTAATTGTGACGAAGAGACCCTTGGTGGTGGAGAGACTTTCATCGTCCCTCCGCCAGTACCGACGATCTCACGGTCGTGGAAACCTCTGCGGAAATGTCGTACGTGGGTGACCCAGAGGTCCACCGCCGGTAGTCGTATCGAGGTCCTCGTCGAGGTCCGTTTCACTACTCTTTTTTACCAAAGAGACACTATACCTTAAGACTTTACACTAGTAAGAATTTTTTCCTAGTTCGAGGCTCGGAAACCTCACCCTCGTGACTGAGGTTCTGAGATCTGATGGTCTCTTGATTGGGATCCCTCATAGTTTATCACTCTTGAGTGTGTTTCCTTTGGTAAATCTATGTTCTGGTCCGTAGTGAGTTGATGGTCTCCGTGGGACACGTCCTACGGAGTAGATTTGTTGTTTGTTTCGTTTTTATGTTTGGGTTAGTAGTCGTCTGTCCTAATGGTGGATTGAGTCGGAACAGGTAGTCTCCTGTTTGTTTACTTTTTTGGGTCGTGTTTAGAGTGGGATATGCTTCGAATGACCTGGTTAGAATCCTCTCGTCTTTGGTTTTCCTTCTTTCTTAAGTTGGAACTTCCGACCCTTTTCCTATGGAGTTTGTGTTATTCAATTTCATTATTATTACTTTTCCGTCTCTTTATGATGTGTTTACTTCCTTGTTTGATCTTTGTGTCTTCAGGTATTTTCACTTCTCCTTTATCTGTTTGATGGACTTTTTATTAAGTCTTATTACTATCATTTCTACTACTTTTTGGAACTTTCGTTTGTGGAAATGTTTGAGTGTAAAGAAACAGAAACGTCCATGATGCCTAATAGACAAACCAAGGGGCTACAGTAATTTGTAGACGTCAGCTTACACAACTTTTTACATCTACTTGGTTTTCACTTTAAAAGTCTACGTTGATAATTGAAATGTTACCGTTTAGTCTAATAATGGCCTTACCTTACACTGTTACCGTCCAGGTCTTTGAGAATTTAGTAAATTAAAGGATGGAGCAGAATTTTTACATAAAGAATAAACGGAAGTACTGTGATTTTATACGCATACGTATTAAAAAAAAGTCAACCATGTACATCAGTAAAAGTCTGCCTTAAGTTTACGAAGGTTTATCGGAAATTTCTTTTCTATGTGCATATAGTCAATTAAGTGAATTTAAGGAAGAATTTGACTCGATGAAGGGTAAACATTTCCTCACCTTAACTGACCACACTTTTCTTTTAAGTCTCTCCGGAACCTTTCACTCGTTTTATTTAACAATGTCTTCCCTTCTCATTCCTAATACTCTTTTGTCCAATATCACAATAAATTGAATTTCTCCTTTAGACTGTCCACTAAAGTACGGACAAAAGACAGAGACCCTTTCCCTCGATGAGAAGTCTTAAGGAAGGAAGAGGTGATACGACCAAATTCTTAACCCCAATTCAACATAGTCTCTTTCAAAGTCAATTTTTATCCTTACTAAAAGGTTTCAATTCCCGAAACTTTTATCCTCTATTCAATCGTTTCCTGTAAAAACTCATACCTCACACCTTGAGGAGCACTACGCCTCCTTCTTGACTAAGTTCTTTACCAGCACCAAATAAAAAACCTCTACCTTTTCCCGTCTGTTCCGGGAGTAAAGATGGGTAATAAATAGACTCGTTTACCAACGACCATACTGAAAGACAACCAAATGTAGTAAGAATCCTTTAAGAAGGTTAAATTTTTCTCTAGTTTCATTTTCAGATTGTATTAACTATTTTCAAAGAGACCCGTTTTTGGTCAAACCTTTCTACTTTTTATTAAGACACCCTACGAATACCAAACACATTACTGTTCCTCTCAATGGTTGATCCTCCCTTGACATCTAACCGTTAAGTGACCCTCCGGACTAGGTGTCTCCTAGTGGAAATACGAGGGAGGGTTTTATGACTGAACTTAGACATGAACAAAAAGGTGTCTTTAGAACCTCAGTTCACGAGATATTAAGATCCAACTTTTAACTGAAGTAATAAATTTTTAATAACATTAGAGCAATCTTTAAAGATCATACGGTATAAAATTTCTTTTTCAAGATTCGACCAGTTAGTACCTCTTTAAAAAATGAAACCGTTATATTACTAATTATTAAAATTATCATAATTTTAGGAACATTTCGGATATTCAAATAAAATCTTCCACTGTCTTTTTTTTTAAAAAGACAGAAAGTGACTTTAAACTTTATGGTGATTGATTGTGTAAAAAATTTTTATCAAAAGGACAAGTCGTAAGATTTTACCGTCAAGAAGTACATGACCATTCCTCACCGGAGACTTCATCTGAGACTCCTCTTGTTTCGTTTCACATCTTATCACAGAAGAAACGACCGTGCGCCTTACGTCTCGTGAAGGACTTCTCGTATGCTCTTTTACTGTTGTCACCAGGAGGGACCCTTTTTGTTGACCTATCGAACTCTTACCCTCCCTTTTCTGAGTAAAAGAGGAAAAACTTGTAAAACTTAACAAGAGGTACACATAAGATACGTCTATCGTAGGTCACTTTTATTATTAACAAAGGGGAAAGGTTTACGTCAAAGTAAAGTCTTTTAATCACTAGAAGAAATTTACACGACACTAAATGGGAGGAAGACATCTATCTAAATACCGAATCCACTAGAATGAGACTTGAGGATCTCATCCCCCACTTAAAAAATTCCTCCAACCAGAGTATCCGTGAATCACGTAAGGCTCGACTGTTTACGTCGGACCGTAATCTCACTCCTGCTAGAAATTTTGGAGTCATCACTTAATGAAAATTCAGTAGAAGGAACGGATCCTCCCAACCAGGGAAAGACGAGATTATTGTGACCATAAAACACATAATTGAAGAAGGGGTCAACTCGTTCGTAAAAGGAGAGTTATTGACCACTTCCTATGTAAGTGTCAGAGAATTATTTAATGGTTCTGTGTAACTACCTATACATATGTACAGAGGGTCCCCAGAAATAGTTGTGAATTATAGACTTGGTATTTGAGAAGATTCTACAGTCTTACTAACACGGACAACAGTAGAGGTGGAAGGGAGAACGTAGTGGGTTTTTACTTAGCCTCGTTCAAAGTAGTAAGATGGTAAAGGTTTTCATCCGGCTCGATACCAGTAAGTCGAACCAAACTCCTTATGGAGAACCACGACTCTTCTTTTTATAAGAACCTTTACTGACACTCGATACTCAAAGAACTGGGAACTCCATTAGTAAGGATTGTATTCACTAAGAGGGTAGTAGAGAAGTTCTATTAACCTTCAGGGATGCGATCTTATTTCTTAGAACCCCAATAGTCGAACCCTTTATCTGTAAGTAATTTTCATTCGTACCCTCGTGTACGAGTTCAATGTCGACAATCGGGGTTTATCTCTTAAAAGTTTATTTCCGTATACACTTCCTTGTTCTCCCTCCTATCCTAACTTTTTATTTCTTAGCCATCGGTGTCCATTAGAGGTTTGAGTTACGGAAGTTGACATATGGGGTGTTTGTGGGAAAATTGTTGTAACGACTTTCGATATACTTCAATAAATCCTACGGTAGAGAAAAAGACCACCTTTTATTATAACCCCTTGTTATTCTATCAGTTTTCCTGTCCGAGATACTCCTTCTCCCCCCTTTCGATTCTCAAATCTTTTAGGTCTTCGGTGACAGGAAAAATTAATTCTCTTAGACATCATCTTGGAGTCCGTTGGGAGAAGTCATAAGAAAGGACCGCTCAGGGTATCTGTCTCCTCGGACCACCCGATGTCTGGTAGCACAGCGTCTCAGCCTGTGCTGACTTCGCTAAATCGTGCCGGGTATCGCCTGGTAGTGTAGAGATTTAGACAAACTGAATTGAAACTTGGGACTATCTGTGTTAGTGACTGTACTTAAAAAGCACACACAACCTGTCTAAACGTCCCTAGTCCAAGTTTAGGTATTGAAAGTTTTTAAGTCAAAAATTCAGGACGTGGAAACTCCTACACTGAAGTCAGTTGTGGATGAAGTTCTTGACGTGTAAATAACTTTGACAAAAATTGTTTTGTCCATCCACATGGTGAATTGGGACGGAACTAGGAGAAGTGTCGGGACCAAGAACCTTCTTTGCACTATGGATAAACCACTATCCACACCCGTCTACGAATACCCCCTTCACTTGCAACTTCATGTTTACTTGTTTGAGGGAGGTAGTCCAACCCAGTTTCGACTCGAACATCACTGACAAAAACAGTCTAAATTACGTCTACCTTGTCCGACTCGAGTTTCAACCGTCCTTTTTTTTTTTAGGACACCACGTATTAAAAATTTCGTCTCTTAATTGAACATCAGTAAACTGTCAGAACTAAAGTTTGAGACGATAATCGAATCCACTCGACCGGACTTGATGTCTCTACCTATTCATGTACGGGTCAGTGTATATCAGAAAATTAAGTTAGGTAAATTACCTCAGACCCTTTGTGGAGTCCCCTTTTCTCCTCCCTTCGTTTGTAACTGACTTACGACTGATATACGACCAAGGACAGAGTCCAATAATCTGTGAGTAACAGAACAAGTTAAAAGTGTTATCGCCTTCGAAGTTTTTGACGTCATTAAACCGGCGTCAACATGTCGACGAGTGTCGACTGTATACTCGGGTCCGAGTAGACTAGTGTGTCGGGGACGAGATAGTGGGGCGTGTAACCAGGTAGACAGGGTACTCCAGTTTTATTACCGGGTTGTGGTCGTCTTCCTGGTCGTGGTGAAACAATGGTCGGGACGGAAGAGCTACGAGTCTGTCCTCGGTGGAGACGGATCGAGGTTCACTCCTACCCCAGTCCCAAGAATCCCAAACAAATTTGTCACTAAAGAGTGACAGAAGGTTGGGTAAGTTGGAGTCTTCTGGTCGAAAAATCCGGCTAAAACTAGTCGCTCCTATTGACAAAACTAGGAGTAATGGAAAATCGTCTTGGGTGGTAGTAGACGTTGAGGAAAACCGATCTAGGTTCTAAGTCTTGTTTTGAGTTGTCACTTACGACCACTGACAGGTTACTCTGGTTGAGACCAAGGAGGTACCCAAGGAGGTGAATTTGACAGTGAACGTTTAAGTCGAAGTTCCTGGGTTCCTTTCAGGAAAAAGAAGAGTGACGGAGTCTCGGGATATTTTACCGTCATCATTCCGACTAAGTACGTGTAAAATCTTGTTTAATAAAAACATTAACATCACATTTTCGATAATCATGAGATTACTACCAGGAATACATTGTACTATTAATCTTGTTTCATTGTTGTATTTCCTCAGTCGTTCGTTATATTAATCGTTACTGGTTGGTATTCTTTAGTCCCCTATTAACCTGAGGTAAATAAGGAAATACGTTATTTCCATAAGGAAGGAAGTCGACGTAACCCTGGGACATTGAGTCCCAGGAACTGATCTGGGACACGGAACCGGTCGAGACTTTGGGAGTCCCTCGAAGGTTATGGTACAAAAAAAAATAGTAAAGAACCGTTCAAACGAGTATAAGCACACGGTCGGACTACGTGACTTGAAAGAAACACAGGTGTCTAAAACTCGGTATATTTAAGTAATTGACGTCTAAAGTTTTGTCGTGTAAAAACATGTTGTTCTGTCCTACGGTCAAATGGAAACTACTACTGATATCACGGATGACCTAAATAAAACAGTTGAAGGACCCCTGTGACCGCCACAACGGTCCCTTGTAGCACAGACGAGAGGACTACCTGTCTTAGCCCGCGAATTGCTACGATCCATACACGAACGAAAGTACCTTTTGTATCCGCGACGGGAACGCTAGATCTCCCTCGGACAGAGGACACAAGGAGGGATGGGGGGATCCTAAACGTAGGGTGTCTTTACTCCTCTTTAGAGGATTCTGGAAAGTAATTCTGATTTAAAATCATTTTTTTTTTTTTTTTCAGAGATTAATGTAGAGTAAACTTGGCGAAGACACTCAATTGTCTGACTCTTTGATTAATACACACTGATTACAGGTAAAAAGATGAATCCTTCGACTCATTAACCACTACATACAAAGTACGAACGACACAAGTCTTCCATCAACTCTTCATTTCGAATATATGTCTATTTATGTGGACATCGACTCGAAAAACTTGGGTCTCACGTCAAAGGAGAACCCTAAGTCAAAACGACACTCTAGAGTCTCTTGGTCCCCAGGAACGAGATGACTCTACTGTCCATTGTGGGGGTGGAAAACAGACGATGCAACCGTCCACCGAGATACCACGAAAGCCCCTAGTCGACAAAGAAGGAAACCAAACCGTGGTCGCTTAGGTACTACTATCCGTACGACACAGACATGTTACCCAACTGGTAGAGCCGGACCTTGAGAGAACTACACCAGTGGCACCTCGACATGGGATGTCTAGCCTCCATACAACTTTACCCGGAGGTCGTTCTCCACGAGACTCGGGGTACCCTGGTGACTTTTAGTCGGTTTGAAGAGTAAAGGAGGGGTTTCACTTTAAGGTTTCTTTTTTTTAGACCGAATACTTCAACATCCAAGATAAGTATAGAAAGTAAATAAGAAGTAAAAAAATTATTTCGGTTTGTACTAAAGAAGAAGTAACTGATAATGTGAGTCATGGTATTTTTACAATAATGAAACTTTTGTCAAACATCTAATCAAAGTGTTAAACTTTTGTAAGGACCCCTAAGTACTACTAACGACTCTTCCCTTTCAGTACTTAAATCACGATTTATATTGTAACCTTATCAATGTTACCTTTAACAAGGGTCTAGAAATATCGAAATAAAATAAATGTCGATCTATAAAAATATCGTTACATATATAATATATCAATTGATATACATTATACACATAATATATCAATTTATATATACGTCATAATCGTAATTTATGTATATGATTTATAATGTCAATGTAAATTGATTTTATACCATACCCTTTTAGTCCAAACGGATCCTTGACACTTCCGAAAACTCATATGTACTCATAAATTAAATAATCTGTAATTATTGTGTAACTTCATTGTGAAACTCCTAAACAAAAGAAAAATAAATAAAACCGACACGACCCAGAAACAACGACGTGTCCGGAAAGAGATCAATCCCCTGACCCCCGCGAGATCAATGCCCGTAACCCCCGTTGACCTCTCACGTCACGGGTCCGAAGAGTAACGCCTCCGAAGAGAACAACCCCTTGTACCCGGGATCCCGTCCGTCTGAAGTCATGACGTCGAACACCCAAATCGTCGGTGTCAAGCGCTCGAGAGTTCGTGTCCGAGTTGTGAACACCGTGGACCCCAACCATCGAAGGTACGAGTACCCTAGAAGGGTCTAGTCCCTAACTTGGGTACAGAGGACGTAACCATCCACCTAAGAAATGGTGACTCGGTGGTTCCTTCGAGACTTCAAACAAAAAAAAAATTTGGACTAAAAAAAAAAAACTCCAAATCAGCTACAAGTTATATATATTCAAAGTCTACATGTTGCATCACTGAGTTGAAAATTTCCAATATAGGTGAATATCAATAATCTTCTATAACCGATATAAGGTACACAATATGTTATACAGGAATGTCGAATAAATAAAATATGTAGATGAGTATATAAAATTTTTCTTGTATACCCCCTTATACCAACGATCGTCCTCAATGAGCCCGCTACTTCGGTCACTTCCCTCAATTGGCACGGGTACTGAATCGAACGACCGATACTCCTTCTACATCACTTCGTCCCTCCCTAGTCGACGTTCTCGGAGACACCTGGGGAGTAGCCAGGACTCTCCCAGAAATGGAGTACAAACCTTTACGGATCTACTCGAGACGTAATTCCGTTGTGTCTCTCCAGAGGTCTTGTGTGGGGAACTGGAACGACCAGAAGACTTCCCTTCGGGTTGTGTAAAGGTCACTGGTGTTTTTCTAGTGGTAATCTTATTTTGATGCGTAGACAAGGGTTTTACCTCTGTGTGTCTGAGACGTGAACTATAGTATTTTTCCTGTTCTGTCATCCCAAAACCCCACCTCGAAGTCGTCGGCTGAGTACTTTTCTCAGCACTTCTGTTACCGGTGTGCACTTTTGTTTACCGGAAACGGAAAATAAAACACGGACGAGACAGTGGTACCTCGGGACAGACGAGCTCGTACCTCAGTCCTGAGAGACCTGAAACTTCACCTCCTCCCAAAAAGGATCCTGTCACATCTCTGTAAACCCTGCAGTTAAAAGTGACTAGGACTCAGGGAAGAAAGTAAACAACCGGTGTCACCCCATGTAAGCGACGTACGGGTCTGAAAGATTGGATATAAAGAAGAAGTACTCAAAGATAATGGTTCGAATGCCCTTGGGACATACAAGAGGACATAGGTGGAGGGACGTCTGGCAACCCTTGAGACTACCTGCAGAGGAATAGTCTATAAGATTAGTCCTTGGAGGACAACTACTGAATCCGAGACTTTCCCTGGTACGTTGGGTACAGGTCGTAGAGGAAGGAAGAAAGTTGGTTGTCATCAAGAGAAAACACCCGTTCGAGGACCCCACCTACAGTACCTAGAACCTGCTCCCACGACGGTTCCGTTCTAGTTCTGAGACGTCGAAAGAAAACACGAGTGAGACATTTGACCCGGGTCTACACTTAATTTGATCTGTAAATTCGATTCGGGGAGGTACACTTTCGTTTCAATAAAGTATCTGACACTGGAAAATTAAAACGTAATATTTTCAAACTATGATAAAATCTACTTAGTCGGGGAATAGGGAGACGATATCTTACCTTCCTACTTCCCACTCATGAGAGGACCCCGTTCTAGGACTGAAATTTTGTTTTGTGGTACTTGACCCGTCCCGCAGGTATTCTTTGTACCTGGACGACACAAAGACAAGAGTCTTTCCAATTTGTAGTCGTTCTATCTCTGTCTTTAACGAGACACATAATCAAGTCCTGGAGACTCTTCGTCGTCTGTTTCACCCCAATTTGTACGTGTCTAAAACAATTTCCTTTACGTTTAATACTCTCTTTTGTCCCTCTCTCTACATCAGAACGGGTGTTGTACTCGGACTCGGGGTACTTTCTCACTTCTTCCTTCTGGTCAACCCACCTTCACAAGGTCCGGTGGTCACTCGTCAGAGTCCTTCCGAATCGTAACGACACGATTTTCAGTCGAAGCCTCCTCAGGACGAACAGGACCCCCGTGGTCGGACGGTATCATAAGGAGAATGTCAGTCAATGACCTCGTCACTTTGTACCTTTACGTAAAGTCTCGTACCGTCGACCTGGTCCTGAGTCTTTAACCGTTTCACGTAGGAGTGAAACTGGTACGACGATCGTTTATAAGTGGTGAATTAAACTATAATGGTCTATTGTATGTCCTTCAGTGAAAGAATTACTACCTCTCTATTGAATAGACGGTCTCGACGTGACGATCGTGGTATTACTCGACCGTGCTGGATGCGACAAAGTCCGATTTTGGAAGAGAAGATAGAGGTGACGCCAGGAGACCCAGAGTACCCTCCCGAGGTGACTTGACACCGAGTCGACAATCTCCATTTGGGGTTCACAAAACACACACCATGGGAGACCGAAGGAGAGGGGCACCTTCCGCTTATCTTATGTAGGGCTGAAGACCAATCTCCGATATTAACAAAGTAAATGGTCTTGAAATCGTGACAGTCGAGGAACGGGTCAAAGATCTTAGACAGGAATTACTAGTCTTTCCTTGTGAGACTAAGGTCTGGGGTCTGATTTTTCATCGGAAAACTCGGTAAATTATCGGTTGAGGATAGTCTTAGGGTCCCGTTTACTAAGATAAGTCCCTTGTATTGAATCCTATATTAGATTCACGGCACTTTCAACGTTGTGAACTTTCGGTGTGAACAGTGGGTGTCATACCCGAACTAGACACTACAATATGGAGACTGAGAACCATCCCCAATGTAAACGTAAATGACACTTTCGTGACGAGTAGAGACGTCCCGTAAAGTCCTGGATGAGACCTCTCCGCGAGACAGAGAAGTGAGTATACTATTCTGAGTCATTAAGGAGTGTAAGGGAAGGGACGACACGTAGTTCTCTGTCTCACAGGCACAGTCCCAATGTAGAGGTCCCAGGTCTGTAAACGAAACGGGGAGGAGTAGAACTAAACGTGAGAACATAAGCCCATAAGATCAAAACAGAAAATACGTGCGCACGTACGATTCAATGAATTCAACACAGACTGAGAAACGTTGGGATACCTGACATCAGGTGGTCCGAGGAGACAGATACCCTAAAGGGTCCGTTCTCATGACCTCACTCAACGGAACGGAAATAGGTCCCGTAGAAGGACTGGGTCCCTAGCTTGGGTGTAGAGGACACCGAGGACGTAACGTCTACCTCAGAAATGACGACTCGGTGGGTCCTTTGGGAAACAGAAAATATTCGATGAGATTTAACACATTATTTCTCCGTCCTTTACAACTTTAATTTTACCACACATGAATATTCGTCGTGGAAAAGACACGATCTCTTTTATTTCGACTTGTCAGTGACGTTTGTGAAAAATTTTCCCTTTCAACAAAAAAAAAAGGGAGGTACGAGTTATGAAATGAAAACCAGTAGTCTATACCTCGACAAAAAAAGGGTTATGGTTCATTAAGAAATTAAGGGTCATCTGTGGTTGAGCTACCTGCACTTAGACTCACTTGAGGCCCTCAACCACTACCTGTCCCTCCGGACCGTACAACGTTAAGTACCCCAGCGTTTCTCAACCTGTGCTGACTCGTTGACTTGACTTGACTCTGTGGTTGACCTACAAAATTTTACATTGAGTCAAGACTATATTAGATGGTACCTCTTCCCTTACCGTTGGGTGAGGTCATAAGAACGGACCTCTTAAGGACCTGTCTCCTCGAACCACCCGATGTCAGGTACCCCAGCGTTTCTTAGACTGTACTGACTCACTGTTCGTACACAGGTTCATGCACGCACGTACGTGTGTGTGTGTACACGTGTGTGTGTGTGTGAACCTCTATCGTAGTCTAAGGTGTCCAATTCCTGAGGTAGGGGTGTTCTCACGGAAGTAAAGTCTGTGGTTTGTGTTTAGTCTAGTAGTGGACATGGAGACTGGTTGACCGACGTGTAACCTCAAGAGTACTGGGGGAGGAGTCCAAACTATTGAACCGTCCTACCGAGTGTCTTGAGTTCCTTTGTAAAGGAGTGTAAATGACTACATAATATTCTGTAAGGTCGAGTCCTCGTCGGTCTGTCTTCTCTACGTGTGTGACCCGGTCCGTACTTACCGTCCCCTCGTGCCGCGAGACACGGGGTGGGTCCGGGTGGGTAAGGGTCACGAAGACACGCGAGTGGTTGGTCCTTCGGGTAGTTTAGAACGACAAGTTCTCTAAAATATCTCGCAGTAGAGGTCGGGACACAGGGGTTGAGGGATTTGTTGGAGATTAGTGAACGAGAAAAGACCATTACTAAGGTTTTAAGTCGGAAACACGTGGCCACGGAATAGTTTAGAGGTTCTCTCAAAACCCACTTCGTCTTTTCTTATTCAAGTAACGAAACGGTCTGTTTCTCCTTGTGTGTCCGAGAACGGGAGCTTTTGACAGGGTTGGGGTCTTCTAAACCACTCCTCAATAATATCGTTCAATAATATCAAATTCCCGTCCCGACGACTATTCTAATCTGACACACTAATCCCGGATGTGAGGAAATAAGATAAAAATTGTGGTTTTTGTAAACATAACCCCATATCGGGAAATTGTCACAACCCCATCAAAGTCACTTATCACTTCCCTGAGTCGGTATGTATATGTCCACCGACAAGAGACCGGAGTCCATTAGATTACTCAAGACCGAGACTCGAGAAGAACTTCTCGAAGAGACCCAGGAAATTAGACCTTACTTCTTACGACTGTAGAAGGTAAACAACCCCCAAAATCAAGAGACACAAGTCAGACAGGATGAGAAACGCTGGGGTACCTGACATCGGGTGGTCCGAGGAGACAGGTACCTTAAAAGACCCGTTCTTATGACCTCACGCAACGGTACAGGATGAGGTTTCCTGGAAGGACTGGGTCCCTAGGTTGGGATCGGAGAACGTAGAGTATGTAACCGTCCACCCAAGAAATGGTGACGTATGGACCCTTCGGAATTTCTATACAGATACATATAGGGAACTCCATCTTAGTCCTGGGACGGGGTTCGTACGTGATAACAAAGAACTGAGGAGGGAACAGAGTCGTAGGGAAGGGAAGGGACTAATCGTTATCAAACTTAGACGGGGACCCTGAGTTCCTCTGGAGTGCCTCCGACCTCAGATAAGGGATGTTTGTTCCTTACCCCTTGTACCTTTCCGAAGTCACGAGTCTTCGGGGTGTCCCAGGACGATTCAAAGTTAATGTCTAGTGGTATTGTCTACATTATCATTACCTTTATAAACCACTCGTAATGGTTTTACACTGGGTCTCTGTACTTCACTCGTTTATGACGACCCTTTTACTACGACTATCTGAAAGGTCTGGGTCTCAACGGTGTTTACCAGTTAAACAATTTTTTTTTTATGTCATAGAAAGTTCATATTATTTTACTACATGGTATTTTACTCGATACAGACAGGGATCCCATTCCAGGTCTTCTGAGGACTCATGTCCTCGAATGTAGTAGGACCTCAAACCCCACGTGACGGGACGGTCGTACACCTACGTAAGTGGTCACACTTTCGAGAGATCTAAATACTTCTCAAGTAATACACTCGTACCAACTAATTTAGTAACTGGTGAACATTAACTTGAGTTGGAAGTCGGAGAGAGGGGAGGGGTTCCACCCCACCCTATCCGACGTTCAAGGTTCGGAGAGTAGTATACCAATCGAAAATACCTCTGGTTGGGGTAGAACTCGTTTGGAGTTTAATTTCGTTACCATTATATATTAAAAGAAAATAATACGTCTTTTGGGTTCCAAAATTTTTGACTATTTTTGAGTCATAATTGACCTTCCCTAGTACCACTTTAATGACGAATCTCCGACAACACCCTTAAGATTTTTGTCCACGTTGTAAAAACCTCCCCTCTCAGATCGTTGAAATTGACAAAGAGGGACATCCATTTCACGAAGGAGACCGACGAAAGTTCTAAAAAGAGAAACAGAACCACATATAAAGAAACCCAATAGTGTAAACCCTAAGGAAGTCGAAGGACTTAGACATCTAAACACAGGGAACGGTTTAAACACTTGGTAATAAAGTTTAAAGTCGATAATAAATAAACTTATGAAAGAGAAGAGGAAGAACTTGAGGTCACTGTATTCATAATCTAGAGAACAATTCCAGGATGTCCAACGACTACAAGAAAAAAATTCAGATAAAAGACAAAAAGTTTAACCTAAAGATAACAAGATGGAAGTTAAATGACTAAGAAAGTGAAGAGAGGAAGTAAGACGACAACTCGGATTAGTGATTCTAAAAATAAAACCAATAACATAAAAAGTAAATATTTTAAAGTTAAACCAAGAAGAAATACAGAAGATAAAGAAAGGACTCTGAAAGATAGAAAAGATAAAAAACTACTACACAAGATATAATGTTCACATAAGTTCTCAAAGTTCGTACAAGCATTATGGGTCCCTAACTTGGCCCAGAGGACGTAATGACCGTCTAAGAAATGGTAGACTCGGTAGTCCTTTCGGGAGTATTAACGGGTGACTTCGGAATAATAGTACTACCGAACTTTTAGAAGCAGTCTATTACGATTGTAGAGACAGTAGAGTTACAACTGTAGAGAAATAACAGCGAAAGATAAACTCTAGAAGGTCCAATAGGTCACCTCTTCCGTTACCGTGGGGTGAGGTCATGAGAACGGACCTTTTAGGTACCTGCCTCCTCGGACCATCCGACGTCAGGTACCCCAGCGATTCTCAGCCTGTGCTAACTCACTGAAGTGAAAGTGAAAAGAGAAAGTACGTAACCTCTTCCTTTACCGTTGGGTGAGGTCACAAGAACGGACCTCTTAGGGTCCCTGTCTCCTCGGACCACCCGACGGCAGATACCCCAGCGTGTCTCAGCCTTTGCTGACTTCGCTGAATCGTCGTCGTCGTCGTCGTTGTCCAATAAGTCTACTGTTCATCATAAGTTAACTTTCGTCAGTAAAAGTATAATACAAGACTCGGAAGACTAGAATAAATTCGGAAATCAAAACCAACCGAAGGGGTCTGTGGACAGAACCTCCTCTTCCCTACGGTGGGTAATGACGGACCTTCATCTACAGGTCCAAGGGTAGTTGGAGGTAACTGTGGGCTCTTTCCCACAGGAGTAAGGACGACGTGTCCCCACCCTCAGGTCCGAGGGGAGTACTAATAACTATGACACTTCCCTTCTTCTCTGTTCGAGTAATGACCGGTCCTCCCTACTTTTAGGATCGAAGGAAGAATCGGAGAGGAGGTGTGGTGGGGTCACCACTACGACTCCGGGGAGTAATGTCCAGGTACTCCCACCCTCAGGTCCAAGAGGTGTGCTGGAAACAACCACACCGACCGTCAACTCAACGTTAAAAAAAGACCATAAACCAACCTTTTCTCTCCAATAGTAGATTCATAAAAGACAGAACGATCCTACGGAGGTAGGACCGGGAAACCTATCTCTCTCGTCCGAAACCAAACCCACAATGAATTTAGACATGGACAACCATAAAGGAAGACGGTCGAAGAATTCAAAGTTCAGAGTCTAGATACTTCGGTTTTCTTTTACGTCCTTGAGTGGTAAGGGGTCCAGACGTCGTCGAGACGGTCAAAGGAATAGAAGGTCTCAACAGAATCCAAATAAAATATTGTAACTCCTGAAGATCGATACAAATTGTCCTTCTTATTCTTTTTATACAGATAGGTAGAGTCATACTTAAAATTATAACAAGTAAGTAAATGAGTTATTGAAAAAACCCTCACAGCCACAATGTTGGGTCTACATACTGACAGACGACACCGAGAGTCGTGGGAGGGTAATCCAGACTCACCCCGAGACCCTTAGTCAAAGATTCTTCGAATGGACCATAAACCTCCACATGTCTGCACAGGTAGTTGATACCGGAATCTACTTGAGGTCCAACGGAGGGTCCCGAGTGAAAGTAAGACAGTAATAAATAGGGTCGGGTCCCTGAGTGAAGGATCGACTCCAAATAGTCTATTTACTATTCTGTGTTTCCGAAGGTAATACTTGACAGACACTTATATAAACGTAAATTTGTCCTTGTTCGTTATTATGTTGGGAACCACCAACATCCGACCCTCCCTCGACCTCCGGGTGAAACCCGGGTCCCTAAGGAAGTTCGAGTGTCGACGTCCCTTCAGGAGGTGAACAAACATTCCGTCCGGGACGAACGACTCTATGTCCTACGGTAGAAGATTCAATTCCTCCTGTGTATGTGTGCTGTGTGTGGATGTGAATGACGAATCTACTCTGTGTAAAAGAGAAGGAAACTTTTGATCTTTCGTCAACTTAAGTCAGAAAGGACTAAAGTCTTACACTTTGAACCCAAAAAAAGAAGGTGTTTTCGTTCCACTATCAGACCGTAGTTATTTGTTTGTACCTGGTTGATTACAGGTAATTTTACGGGTAAACCCTAATCCTCTATGTCCACACAACCAATGAGTCAACACAGGTTGACACACGCTGGGGTACCTGACATCGGGTAGTCCGAGGAGACAGACACCTTAAGGGGTCCGTTCTTGTGACCTTACCCAACGGTAAGGGAGGAAGTCCCCTAGAAGGGTTGGGTCCCTAACTTGGTTCCAGAGGACGTAACGTCCGCCTAAGAAATGACAGACTCTGTGGTCTCTTCGGGTCATCTATGTCTGATGATATATATTTTATTTGTTGTTTCAGGACGACATAGTGTGTCCCTCAATATGAGTCAGAGGACATCATTTGGTATTACCTTTTCTTGTACACACACGAATACATATCTGTGTATACGTGTGCGTATACATATTTTGACTTAGTGAAACGACATGTGGTTTTTGATTGTGTTGTGACATTTAATTGAAATGAAGTCAAAAAAAATTACGGGTAATGTCTTTATAACATAAAACTTCTATAGTCTTTTAAGGAATCAAGTAAAGTGTTCGTAGGAAACGCAGGAACACGGTCAGGACTTTCTTCAACACTACTCAGAGACATTTTCCGAGGTGTCGGGGTGGGATCTCTACATCGGTCCTGGATTTATTCCGATTTACGGTTTCCCTCTCGGGACTCCAAATCCTCCCCTCGTCCTTCCTCCGGTCAGGTCGTCCCTCTCGAAAGTGACGACAGGTCTCAGGTCGATTATCGACCTTCCTTTCCTTTACTACGTCCAATCTACTCTTTGACTAACGGAGATCACTTTTGCTCGACACGGTTCGCCGTATTTCATTCTGTCGTCCAGGTCCCTCTCCCGTTCTCTTCTCCAGTACGTTTCGGAATCCTCGCCGGAGGAGACTCCGGGTACCACACAGAGTACCGGGAGTTAGAGGGGTGCGGTGTAACACTTGCACAAGAGAACCGACACAACGCGACACACTATAAAGGATGGCTTGTGTAGGTCTGTTTCTTCTAGGACATACACTTCCCCCGAAGGGTCCACCGCGGTCGCCATTTCTTCGGCGGACGACTACGTCCTCTGTACTCTGCACCCAAGTTAGGGACCTCTTCCTTCACCTTTGGGTGAGGTCATATGAACGGATCTCTTAGGGTACTTGTCTCCTCGGACTGTCCGATATCAGGTATCCCAACGTTTCTCAGCCTGTACTGACTTCACTGAATCGTACGTTCGCATATACATTTCCACAAGCAACGTTAGAACAAATACAAGGGGGTTCAAACCTTTCGAGACTAATAGGTCACAATACCAATATCTCTATTACCAAGACATGATTTAGTAAAGTAAAATTTATTTTGTGTTTATTGGACCCTGCTCTTCGAAATACTAACTAACCCCCTTTCGTCTTTTCCTTTCGACATCTTTAGGACACTAAACGTTTTTATACCTATACTAACCTATGATTTCCCTTAAGTCTTTGTTTTTTGTAAACAACCTCTCCACCTCACCTACAAAAAGAAAACATCCAAGACAATCATGTATTGTCATTTAACTTTGGTTAAGTTTTCACGTCTATAAAGACCTTCTTAACGTCAGTACAGACTGAGTCAAAATAAACCGTTCGTTTCCTTTTATGTAGGAGTTCCACACTCCCACCCGGATGGCTTTTCTGCGTTTCTCTTCGGCCTCCGAGTTAAAACCGAGAAGAAAAATATACAAAAGAGAGGAGGGGGACTCGGACAGGAGACATTTGACCCGATCGGTCCTCCCGACAAACGAAGTGGACTCCAAGAGTGAGACCAGGAGCCTGGACGGAAACAAGATAAAAGCACATGACAAAGGAAAGAAACAGAAAATCGGTGGCGACAAAATCTGTGAAAAGGAATAAGATTGATGCATTGTGGTGGGAGGTTTCTGAACTCGTGTTCCACCGAACACGAACCCCACAAACACCTTCAAGTACCGAAGGAAATTTATTCTTGTTCCTTTGTTTACTTGATTATTTTTCGAACAAATGAATATGTGTCTATTAGGGTTCCCTCTCGGTGAAACTCTTACTAAAAAGATTATGTTGACACAGACGACACACATCTTTTAGTGTGGGAGGTCGAAGTTCATAGACTTCTTTATTGAATGGACAATAAAGTGTGTCAGTACAAAAGACCTCACGGTTGTGATTAAATTCCTCCGACACACGAAACATAGGTGTGGTCTAACAGTAGATTTGTTGACGGAGACGAACTATTTACCTTCGTCTCTAAGAATCCTCTATTCTTAAACTGGCAGAATAAATCTCCGAAGTCTATGGTCTACGAGGACTGTGCAGAGAGAGCCACGACGAGACTCCAGAGTCCTTCAGGAGATAAGGAGACAATATCAAAGTCATTATTTTCCTCTATCGACGGACATAAAATATGGGACAAGACTCAACACGGGCTCAAACTATCGAACCGTTTTACGTCAAAAAAATCGGGATCACGTTTAAGAGGGACCGAGTGAGCCGTCAAAATCGTAGTTCTCCGAAGAAGTATGTCTTACAAAGGGTAAGCGAATAGTCATTGTGTGTGCGGTCGGTAAAAGGAGTCTTGTTATGTCGAATAGAGTGATGGTATTCTGCATAACCCATTAAATATGAAGATCTTAGATCTTTGATTGTACATCAATTTTTTTTTTTTTCACCTTCTTCGATCAGACTTTTCCGACGTATGATATATTAAACTCAATATACTGTAAGACCTTTTCTGTTTTGATACCTCTATCATTTTCCTAGTCTCCAACGGCTCTAAAGACCCCGTAACTTTGACAATAAGACGTACTACGACATCACCACCTATGTACAGTAATATGCAAACAGGTTTGGGTATTTTATGTGTCGTGTCACTCGAGATTACAGTTGATACCTGAAATTAAGTATTATCATATAATTAAAACCGAGTAGTCAACATTGTTCCCCGAAGGTTCCACCGAGCCACCACTTCTTAGGCGGACGGTTACGTCCTGTGTGTCCTCTGTGCCCAAGCTAGGGACCAAACCCTTCTAGGGGACCTTCACCCGTAACGTTGGGTTAGGTCACAAGAACGGATCTTTTGGGGTGCCTGCCTCTTCGGACCACCTGGCATCAGGTACCCTGGTGCACCTTAGCCTGTGTCGACTCGTTGACTCGTGCGTACGTGAGTACTTAATATTTTTTACTTGGTGTGGTTCTACAATTGTCATCTCCACGTTCCGCTCCCTGCTATACCTTTAAGGGAAAAAAAGTGAGTTAAAAACCTCGGAATTTTGACGAGGTTTTTTAGAAAATTAATTTTTTTTTTTGTTTTTATCAAACCGGAGTACCGTAGAGGTACCTCGATCCCTTTCGGCTTCTACTACCACAGTAAGATGAATTCATAAGACACCATGGGTTGTACATGGGAAGTTCGTTAAAGTAAACTTTCATCAATAGTCATGGAATTTAGAGGATAGAGAGACCACCAACGACGCTAACGATCAGAGAAAGAAATTTTTGTTTGGTTTTTCTTTTTCTTCGTATGTGTTACTCGAGTGGGAGAAAAGCTCTTCAAGGACAAAAGGAGGTAGTCTCTAAGACAATGTGTGGAAGGTTCTAGGTTTGTCAACCGCTGAAACGCGGTGACGTCTCCAACGAATGAGGTGTAAGATCCACAAAACCGGTCTCTTCTTTCCATCGTGAACGACGGCAAACATCCAGACAAGACTGGTCGTTTTACTTACCGAACCAAGGAAGTCGTGTTCTCCCCACGAGAAGGGAAAGGACACCACACCCTTCCCCCTACCGACATATTAGGGACAGTATTTATAGATGTGTAACATCTTTCATAGGGAACCTTATCGCATTCAGCACTATTCATCAACAGGACTGATCGGTTTCCTTTTGGATGTGAATTGTTTAAGTGTTTAGTTAGTTTCTTTCTACACATGATTCATGACGTAAAATGTCGTATATTTTATGTAAAGAGAGATCTCCCCTTTTTTACATAGGTCGTCAATGGGACGTAAGTTACACGGAAATAATGTGTATACATGGGTCACTGTCCGGTTTTTTTTTTTTTGTCACTCGACCGTATTTCCGTCTCCTTTAGGCATAATAGAGTACTACAGTCGTCATAGTCATGAGAGTACTTGTTCTACTTTAAAGAACGGACCTTCTGGTGTCATTTTAATATAAGTTGTGGGTCTTTCTATCATTTTCAAAAGAAAAGACTTCTTACAGAATTCTTTACCCTACACAGAATAAATATATGGTGGACTGTGTACAGTCGTCTCAATTCGTTCCAAAAGATACCCGGAAGTCAGACTAAAAGGAGGCAGAACCCGAACTAAAAGGTAGATCTTGAGACTACTCCCACGTTCTTTACACAGGGATCGAGTAAACTCCGGTGGTTCGAGTCCTTAGTCAAAGGTGAACGATGGTTTTTGCACACCCTACTTCAGGATTATCAAGTGGAGGTACCAAGTTCTTTTTACTTACGATGGGTCAGTAGGACCTAAAAGAGACTTTCGAGGATACGAGATATTAATAACTTTTGTAGTATTTACTCGATTTGATTCTCCTTCATCCCTCTCTTTCATTTTAAGTTTTTGTATATACCAGTATGTAAAATTAAATCAAGACCTTCTCTCTTCTTTGAAAAGACTGAGAGACTTACTGGAAAGAGAAAGGCAAGTGATTATTTGAGACCCCATCTTATTCTTAGTCAGTTCCACCGTTCTTTCAGTTGTCTCCCGACGTCCTGGTTATGGTCGCCGACCCCAAGAGACGAAGGTCTACACGACTGTCTATTAGACTACTGAAAGAGATTCCTGCGTGTCCCGAAGGGACCCCCGAGTCACGATTTCTTGGGTGGACGGTTGCGACCTCTGCACCCAAGGTAGGGACCCGGCCCTTCTAGGGGACCTCTTCCTTTACCGTTGGGTGAGGTCGTAAGAACAGACCCTTTAGGGCGTCTGTCTCCTCGGACCGACCGATGTCAGGTACCCAGTGTTTCTCAGTCTGTGCTGACTCGCTGATTTGTCCCGTATGGCTTATCAGATGCACTTCCAGTGACTATTAAGAACATCCTCTGTGAACACAGATTTCAACCTGAGGCCCTTCTGTGAAAGAGTCGGAACAAGTACAGAGACAGGAAACGTCCCGTTGTCCGAAACCGAAGAACTTACGTGACACGTTTCGTCGCCGGCAGGACCCTTTGAACTATAAACCGAGGGACCAGTCGTAGTGGTTTCGATAGGGGTAGGACGACCGGAGGTGGCACGACCACACACCTCCTGAGCACCCCGACGCGGACGGACTGTGTGCTTGGGTCCAGGACTACATTACCCTTTTTTCGGTAGGTAGGACATGAAGGAAGAGGACGGGACCCGGTTGAGGGGGATGACTGAGTTCCGAGGTCTTTCCACCAGTTTATGGTCTTGTGATTGGACGACACTGCTGTTTCGTCTACGGATGGCAGAGTAGGGAAGTCACACTAACACGTCCCAAACCCCAAACCAAAAAAAGAAAAAAAAAAAAGCACGTAACAACAGAAAGGATTGACACTACGATGACGGAAGGTCTTTAGTCTTAAAAAATTACAGAACACTCAGCTCGGAAGGGCTCTAGGAGGAGTAACTTCCAAGTCTTCGATTCTTCTCCTGACCTGACGACATTCTTTGTTAGGACCAGGATTAAGTCGTAAGTGCCCTTTCTATTTAGCCGCATAATCACGTAGACACGACTCCCCTCTCTAAAAAAAAAACGTCACTATAAAGGACAAATGAATCTTTTCCTGTGGGTCGTTAAGAACGACA
Organism: Capra ibex; assembly: GCA_006410555.1. Classification (NCBI taxonomy): domain Eukaryota; kingdom Metazoa; phylum Chordata; class Mammalia; order Artiodactyla; family Bovidae; genus Capra; species Capra ibex. The sequence continues at coordinate 74,385,720 of SJYO01034137.1, read as the reverse complement.
ATGTCGTCCCGGAAAGTTTTCTTTTCTTTTTTTTTTTTTTTCGGGACGCCGTGGTTTGACTTGACCCACCCCGAGAAAGTCCGAACTGTTAATTCTACTGAGACGACTGTTCTTTTTATCTCCGAGACGTCAACCGTTGTTTCTAGACTCTCGCCGTACTCGTTCTAAAGACGGTCCTTCGGACTGCTTCAAGACGTTTTATGCTCCTTTCCCCGGAAATCAGCACAGACACTAACACCGTGCACCAAGTCTTACAGTCTACCAGTATTGAGTCTAGAAGTCGGACGGAAGTGGAGGCGGGACGAGGGTGGGGGCCGACGGTAGGTAGAACGGTCTATTGTGTTAGTTACCCTTTTTCGGTGAAAGATTGACCTAGACGGGTGGACTAAGGCGGTAAGACCGTTTAAGAGAGCTCTAACAGTCGGTAGATTCAACAAAATTCAACTTTCACTCAATCTTTAAGTCTGGATTTCGGTAAACATTTACGGTTTACTATGGAGCTCCCCTGGTTACAGAACCCCGGTCACAGGGACCCCTTCACTGTAACCTAAAAGATTGTCACGGGGACCAACCTCGGTCAGTCACACAAGGATCGGCGACGGAGACACACTTTACGACGGAGACGCACTTTAGCGTCGGACGACTCGAGGCACCTCGGGAACCCGCCTGTTCCCAACGTAGAGGACCCCCGAAAACCGACGAGTGAATCGGAGACCTTAGGAGGACCGGACGTTCTCTCTCCAATCGTCCTGTAAGGGTGTCCGACAGTCGATACACTGGAAGAGTGGGGAACCCCGACGGGGAGGAGGTACGACCAGGAAAAATGAGTAGAAGAAACTTTAGACTCTGGAGGTTCAGCTGAACGTCACTACTGGTCGTCGGTCCTTATTTAGGGTATAATTTTGTTATAAGGAAAAAATTTAAGGGACACAGAACAATCTCCCAATAGGAACAATGAATAATATCCGTAAAGGTTATCCAGTACCGGGACCCGGAGGTCCTTCCCTCTCGGAAACAAAGGTTCTCAGGACTGTGAGTTTCTACAGAAGTGGGGTCTCCCGTGAGGCGGAGAGAGAGGGGAAGGAGGACTAGGAGGATCTCGAGGTCTGACGTCTCAAGTCTGACACTTTTCGACGAAAGTAATTGTATTCGGTAATTAACTGAGAGGGATCGTCATTAAGTCCGGGTATACCCCGCCGTCGGACCACACCCCCACGACTGTCATTCTCCCGTCGAGGGACCCCTACGTCCGAGGACCGGTCTTATGGTCCTTTTGAGTTTGGGGTTTGATGTTTCCGCCGACCTTCTTCCGTTTGGTCATTTCTGATCTGCCCTAGATCACCTTGTCATAGTTGTTTAGATAATCTTGTTACAGTTGCCTCTCTTCGTCTTGGGAGTGGAGACGGAAGGCCTTATGACAACATTTTGTTTCTGTTCAGTCTGTTGGGTACCTGTATAGGACCTACAAGGAGTAATACATGAGAAAAGGGGTGGATGGGGAACCGAATAGAAAAAGTTTCTCTGTATAGACCCCTGGACTCGTCTAAAAAATCAACGCACAGTGTATGCGTCACGGTTGACGAGCTCCCTGTTCACATAGAGGTCGTTGGGTAAGTTTTTCTCTTCACCTTTGAACGTACCTACGATGACAGAGATCCAGAAGACGGTCAGTTGAAACGAGTGACACGACAGAAACGAAAATCTTTGCAGAGCCTACAGACGCTAGCAAAATTTACGTAGTGTATACGTCTCGTGTCAAATGTATCTTAAAACAGACTTACGAACTACCTAGTCTTATCCTAATTGATCGTCTTGGTGGGACCTACTCTGGACGGACGCACGTAGGGGAAACCTTACTGGAAAGAACTGGAAGAACAGCGAACTTAGGTTTGGAGGGTCCACCGGGTTCTCCCTAGAGAAGATTAGAGGACCTGTCAGATGCCAGTGTTTGGAAGAACCGGTGGTGGAAGGGACATCACAAGGGACGGAGGAAGTGTAACAAGGGGCGGGTGTGACCGTAAAAGATACTCTCTCGAGTCCAAGAAGAGGTCGATACACCACACCGGACAGACCGAACAACACCTCGCTCGTCCTAATTCTATCTCGGCACGCTAATCTGTCTTTGAGAGTTAAGATAGGTCACGTCGTCCGACAACCGTGAGCCTTAACGTCGGTCGCAGAGTAAAGTAGACGTTATCTTTCTTTTACTCTCATGTGCGCATTTACCTCCGGATCCTTTGACAGGGTGACCGAGGATCTAAAGATTGAGGAAAAGATAGATTTTAAAGGAGTGCACGAAACTTAGTTAGGTCTTGCAAGGGCTTAGGACAATAATAGGGACCAGGAGAGTCATCCTTTGTTTGGGTCGACAAGGTGAGACATTCAGGACTTGGTGTAATATGGGGGTCATTATCCAAAATGGGAAGATAGTAAATTAGAGTGCCGGAACCTTTGGTTTGGGTCGTCGGTCCCTAATAAAATGTGGGATTCCTGATTGGGACCCTCTATTCTGTCTACCCAGGATCGGGTTTGAGAGGGTGATTGGTTGTCCCTCTGGGTCTAGAGTGACTCCTCCCACACTTAGTAACTCATAGAGACTAGGAGTCAGCGGGGTAGACACCTCGTTTCCTAACCGTGATTAAACGACGACCCTGATCAGGTTCTGAGATCTTCTGGAAGTGTTTTTATCCAAGTAGAATGACAGATGGAAGAAGACTACGATTTGAGTAGAAATGTTCGTGGTTTGTCCAACTTAAATCTTTCACTTTTGGATCCGCTCGAACGTTCTCGACTCCTTCAACCAACCCTTCCGGGACACCCTGTCCACTCTCCTGCCGAGGGCACAACAAACACGGCGTCGAAGAATCTTAGGGTTCGTAGTAGAGGTAAGTGACAACCAAGCCACCAAGGGTCGCGGACGGGTCCTCTCCCGGGGTGGGACGCCCTGTGTCTGTAATCTTCGGAGCGAGTAGCCAGGATACTTTTTCCTACGGGGGGTCTCGAGAGGACCGAGATGAGGTAACGCAACTACTTTGTACCAGAATGCACTAAAATGGTCTCACAGTCTACGTGGAAGTAAGTGTTTAGAGTGACTTAGATTCAAGTCCAAACGTGATTTAATACAGTGACGAGAAGACCTACAGAACCCTATAGTTCGCTCTCCACCCTTTATATCACTGTCTCTCCTCTCAGGTTCTATGACTCTTCCAAGATTACTTCTCTAATCCCGTCCTAGTTCTAAAGGGTTCCGGACCCCAGTAAAGATTTCGTAAGGTACCTTTATCGAAGACTAAGGGAGACGGTTAGTTTTGTCTTATACTATAAGAGGTTAAAAAAAGACAGAGTATAGGTTTATCGGAAATGGATAAATAGAAGTCATTTTGGGAAGTGAACAAGTACGTAAGTTCCAAGACTTCGGTCTTTACGGACCTAAACCGGAGGTGGACCACAGTACCTTTCCGGTAGCCAACTAATAATTCCCGTACAATGGACCTATAAACGTAAAGGTAATTGAAGGTACGGTGAGACATGAGTCAGGTCCATGGTTTGGATGTCTTTACGGTCAGTTGAACGGCGTTGTGTTTCTTCCCGTGTCATCCCGTGAGACTTTACCTGACATACAAAGAATGTCAAAAACAAAGACGTCCGTTCACACAAAACTCATTTCGAAGAGAGTGTTGGACATTACATCTGTCTCACAGTCATCGAAGAACTAAACAACACACAGGGAAGGAACAAAGTCCTCACCTCACTGTCAAGAGGTACACTACAAGAAAACGAAACTTGTGACTGACGAGAAGGATAGGTACCACAGAATGGTTGGTCTGTGTCGGCAAAGGTCCTGACTGAAAGGAGAGAGAGGTAGTTCTGGAGGAGTCAGACCAAATCCTCAGGGTCCTAAACTCACCGTTCCTATGTCAAGTACCCGGATCAAAGTCCAATAATCGTGACCTGCCTCCTTCCCGGACCCGTCTTGTAAGTGCTAGTGAACAGTAGAGTACTTATTTATAAATAATTGAACGTACACGATAACTTATCCAACTCCGTGATATAACATACGTCCATCAATTGGAAAACGTTCTGAATTTATTACTGTCCCATTACCCCTCTTACTTTCTCTTTTGTAGACATTACCACCCCCCCCCAGAGTAACTAAAGGTAATGGACAACTATGGGGTAGGGGTATTTGTGTTTTACATTAAAAAGGTTTAAATTTTCTTCATTGTCGGATGACACCCGTCACGTCTTTAATGAGTCTTTAACCGTGATAGAAACTGTTAATGAACCGGAATCAACCTCCCTGATGAATGACCATGGATGAACCTTGACTCCTTTCACCTCGGTATACACATGATAAAGAAATTTATAGGACCGTTCTTCGACACGACTGCACAATTTCCTTTTCTTAGTCGTCGTTTCTACCGGGGTAGACATATCTCCACGACCAGACATTTCAAGACCAAAGAAGACCCCGGAAGAAAAAGTACCGGATTGGAGGACCGCCACGACCCCTCAGACATCTCTCGTCGTCTCAGTCGTTTAGGGGGTCGACAACGGTCAGGGGCGGAGCCGAAGGGTCCCACAAAGGGAAGACTACAACTTCTGAACACTACTTCAGTCGACAGACGTCTAGGGGATCTCGTCGAAAGGAGTAGAAATGAAAGTCGTCTATTCGGTGGGTCTTTTGTTCAAGACTGTCAGTCACCGCCCGCTACAAGTCTGAAGTCAAATTCCGGTCGTGTACCACAACGTTTCACAGACCTTCAACGTTTGCTGGAAACTCCCGACCCCGGGCTCCACGTTCGTCTCTTCCACCAACAGTCGCTGGGCGGAGGAAGGGGAGGGTCTCAGAGGTGAAGGAAAACAAGGTGATTGAAAGAGGGGGAAGGGAGGAGGTCCGTCCTGAGTGACTGGAGGAGAGAAGGAAGAGAAGAAGTGGAGAGAACGGAGGAGAACTGAGAGCGTCGTATCTTTAGCTCCGACTCGAAGTGGCCCCGGGAATCCTGATTCCTTACACTACGACACGACCGACCTCTCCGGGGCCCTTCCCGTCGCCCACAGTCGCCCACACTCGAAACCGAAACTGTTCGAGGGGTACGACCCGTTCTAAAGGTCGACGAAGGGTCGAGGACGTGTGCTACCCGAACCGTGGTGACCGTACTCTAGACTCACTCCAGGTAGACTCGTTCCAGGTAAAGACTTCGTCTTCAGATTCTCCAGTTTCGAACTGAGGACTTTTCGTTCTTCCGAACGTCACTCCACGGACCTTAAGTATCTGGACCTCCGTCATCTGTGTGGGAGTATGAACCACGTCTTCCGACCCACGGAAGGTACGTCCACCCCCACTCCCACATAAATAAATAAATGAATAATTGTATGGAACTCTGTGCACCCTAGAATCAAGTCGTTGGTCCCTCGTTTTGGTACGGGGGACGTAACGTTCGTGACTCAGAATTGGTGACGGTCCCTTCAGGACTCAAATTCGTGACTTCGACGTCTCCTACGGACGAGGGACGGATGGGATGGTACAGACACGACCGAAGTACTGTTCTCATAGGTCTTGACCTTCCTCCTCTTTCGTCTGGGACCGGGAGACAAGTCTGAGAGTGTCCCGAAGCGTCGTCGGTCGTCGGGTGGGACCTTCAACCCCACGGCTCAGCATTCGTCTAAAGTCCACGGACCTCTCACTGACTGTCTCGGCGAGTGTCCCCGGTTCAGTAGTTTTCGGTCCCTCCCCGACTTCGTTGACGTTTGGCTAAGGAGTCTCGACTGGTAAAGTCCTTAAAACACTCGGTCAACTCTTTGTCAGTAAAAATTTTTTTTAAAATCAATCTCCTATTAATGAATTGTTATAACACTACCAACGACGGTATGTAGTTGCACTTAGTCGGTATCCATGTGTGTACAGGGGAGGGAGGGGTGGGGTGGAGAGATCCGACAGCGTCTTGTGGACGCCGTATGTGATTGAGGGTGACCGCTAGACAAAATAGACACCATGACATATACAAAGTCACGAGAAGAGAGTTTAGTAGGGTGGAAGAGGAAGGGTGTGACATAGGTTTTCAGACAAGAGATACAGACTCTTTGTCGGTAATAATTTGTAATTGTGTACACTTGAATGTCAGTAATATAAAATTTCGTTTCCATTTTTTATAAGTCTTGAGTAGTGAAAGATTAATAAAAGAAGGTAAAATCATAATAAATACGGAAACTGTATTAGTTGTCGATGACACAGACACACTATCTTTATGGTGCACTAGGACCCAAGGAAGTGTAGAGAAGGGTTGACGTCCAGGGTACTAAAGTGGAAACATTGAACTTTAGCCGGTACCACCCTCACGAATGTAGTGTTTATAACTATCTACGATGTTTAGTCTGAGGAGGGTGGTCTGTCACCAGACGTATGGCGATGGATTTCGGGACTGGTCCTACACCGGTGGGTGAGGTAACTGGACCTCGTGTGGTCTAACTCAGGGGACCCAAACGTCCAGTCGTAACGGGTAGTTGGGTTCTCTTCCTTTTGGACTCGTTCAAGTTGGAGTGCAGCCATACGTTTCCAATGAACGACGTAAACACAACTAAGTCTTATTGTGGGCGTAACGTCTCTTAGGTAGTGAGAAATTCATAACAAGGAAGGTCCCGTTACATGTCGTTTAACCGATAAATACGACACGTTTGTCTTTAATTAAACAAACTTCGTAGAGGGGGGAGTGTGGGTTCGTCCACAACTTCTTGTTGAGGAAGAACGGAAACTGTAAGTCGTCCGGACTGATCTATCTTGACCTGTCGAACCGAAGTAGAGCAAAGGAGACGATAACAATATGTAAATAACATGACTTAGATACAGGATTTAGTTTTCTTTTTTCTTTACGAGAAAGGACTATACACAAAGTATGATAGGTTTTACGCCAATACATAGGAACAGAACTAGGTCCTTGTATGACTTGTCTGGTATGTAGGAAATAATTACAGTTGTAGGACGTTTATTTCAGGATCTTCTCGAAAAAGAAAGCCCACCTAGAGGTAAAGTCTGTACATTTTGGGCTGTCAAGTGAGAGGAAACGCAACTCTAGAACCGTCACCAGGAGAAGAACCAAAACCGCGACCCGCAAAACAATACAGAACAAAGAGCAGACAAAAATACGAGACATTCGGGAGGATGATACTCACAAGGGAAATGGGGGTTCACATGACATATAAACACGACGTACACACTTGGGGTTATTTAAGACAAGGTCCAAAAACCTCAAAACGAGAATTCATGTCGACCAGGAGAACACTTGAGTAGAAAGACCTTACGAGGAGACACAGACTAAGGGCATAACGGTTTTACAAACTGGTTCACACAAAGTTGTTTACGGGTTCTGTCGGTACACATTGGAACACACTCACTCCCGTACGAGGTAGCCCACTGAGCACATGTCGCATTCAGATAGTCGACACCTGCACGCATATGTAAATACACGGTCTGCTGATTGTAAGTACATTGTCGACGTTTCTATAAATTACCTGTAGGTTAATTATTTTCTCGTAAAAAACGAGGTAATATAAGTTTATTTCTAACGGCACACTGACTGAAGGGGAACGTTTACACTGGACTGGGAATTTTTTTTTTCATGAAAAATTTTACAGAACTCGTATTTCTTTTTGACAAAGGAAACTAAGTCTGAATAAACTTAACAAAGGCACCCAACCATAGTACCCATGACTACATAACAAACCAAAGTGTCCTTATGTAAGATTAACAATCGGTCCTGGTTACCCTTTTTTCATAAACACCCCCTCAACCACCGTCTCGTCTACGCCACAAGTAGACGGGGCCTCGTCCTTACCGTTTGACTAAAAGAGATCGTACAATTGCGGTCACCTAACCATCATAGACGAACCTTATAATCAAACTCTACGTACTACTCTTTTTTACGATATAAGATATCGTGACCGTAACCTTCGACTTTGTGTTTGACGGTCGATACCTAACCATTAGGGGTTTCCTATGAAAAGTGACGTAAATTGGTTTCTGGGTCGAAGTTTATAGAAATGACTACTTCCCTTAACAATAAAGTGTGTTGTTTCCTCTCTTCTGGTAGGATTCCAACCCATACTACACCGAACCGTTGTAGTGACTCTGGGTCCAAGAAATGTAGAAAATCCAGTCGGTACGAGTCGTAACCTCTTCCTTTACCGTTGGGTGAGATCATAAGAACGAACCTCTTAGGGAACCTGTCTCGTCGGACCACCCGGTGTCAGGTATCCCAGCATTTCTCAGTCTGTGCTGGCTTCGTTGAATCGTACGAGTCGTATGACCGTAAACAGGGGAACTCCATCAAGGTCGTTAAGAAAAAAAAAAAAAAAAATTAAGAAAAATTTCAATAGAAAATAAAAATAAATAAATAAATAAATAAATAAAAAGGAAAGAAGAACAAAGTTAAACCGACACGGTCCAAAATCAGCGTCGTGTACCTTAGAAGTGCCGACTTACGTCTTAGAAACAACGCCGTACACCCTAGATCAAGGGGCCGGTCCCTAGCTTGGGTCCAGGGGTGATAACTCTAGTATTTCAGAACTGGTGACGTGGTGGTCGCTTCAGGGTCAAGGTCGTTAAGAGTTGTAGTGTAAGAGTGTGTTTTTAGCTTCCGTCTTCTCCCTGGTAGGGGAGAAATACTAGGAAAGACTCTAGTCCCTCTGGCATCAGTCTAGGGAGGGTGTCTGAAGGGGGGGCGGGGAGGTAGAGTAACAGACTCAAACGCAGTAAACGGATGAGGATTTGATTAGTGACTGTTCCCCTTATATTAATGGTATTGACCGAATCTGATTAGTTCTAAATGGAGGGGGGTCTCTCAAACCGCACACACGATTCAGTGAAGTCGGTACAGACTGAGAAACACTGGGACACCTGACATCGAGTGGTCCGAGGAGACAGGTACCTTAAAAGGTCCACTCTGATGACCTCACCCAACGGTACGGGAGGAGGTCCCGTGGGAGGGCTGGGTCCCTAGGTCACCCACAGAGAATACAGAGGACATGACCGCCCGCACAAGAAATGGTGATCACGGGGGATCCTGTACCTCTCGAACCGTCCTCGAGTGCGAGGGGTCGTCAGGTACCGAAGCCTGACGGACTAGTTTGGACCCCGAGTCCTTCGTTTCCTCTTTCTTCCATTGCAACTCACGTTCGTCGTTCGGGTACTCGAGATCTTGGCACGACGGGTTGTGACGGTGGTGTATATTTATAAATATGAATTTTGCCGTTTTTAATTTAATTCTTAATTCAAAGAGTCAGTCAAGGTGAATCAGTGTACAGTCCTCGAGTCACTGGTGTCCTGATCACCGGCGACACAACCTGTCGACCTTGTGTCTTGGGAAATAGTCCCAACACGTGAGTGAGCGGAGACGCCGACAAGGAAGAGGACCCGGGACACGAGGAGAGGGTTAAAGAGAGGGCCTCCGATCTGAGAGGGAAAACGACGTCGTTGACACAAGGGGAAAAGGAAGGGGGTCGTCTGACCTTTAGAGGTCGGGTAGTGGGGGGTGTCCAGAAGTAGGGAAGAGGTCCGGGGGTCGGGTGGTCTAGACCTTGGATCAGTCATAACGTCTTTTCAACGGGAGACGAGGAGAAAGGAAGGACAAAGTACTACTCCTAGAATATCCTCCGCCTTTTCTTCTGAGGTCTCCGAATTTTTGAGGATCACGGTAGTCCCTACTACTGATCGGGTCCTTGGGTGGTCTCCTACTCGAACCGTTCCTCGTAGAACATAGATCTCGACCGGACCTGGTACCGACGTTTCAGGATATGTACTTTAAGGATCGTCCGTCACACAATTTTGTTCCGTTGCACAGAACTTCCTCATGGAAAAGAATGACTTCACGTAACGTCACTTCAGTGGTAGTAATAGATATAGTCGAACGATCTCGACGGAATTGTTTTGTGGCGTCCAACCGAGTCCGAGTGTGTTGTACTTAACTAAAAGAGTGTCACGATTCCGACCTTCAGATTCCACACCTGTCCCAACCAAAGAAGACTCCGGAGGAGGAACCAAAACCTACCGACACAAAGACAACCAGGGTATTAGACGAGAACGCAGAATGAGAGAAGATTATTCCCGTGGTCAGTACAACCTAATCCTGAGTGGGATCATTGAGTCAAATTGACTCTGTGACCAAGTTAAGGACCCAGTCCTTCTAGGAGACCTCTTCCCTATCCGATGAGCGAGGTCATAAGAATCCGAAGGGAACACCGAGTCAACCATTTCTTAGTCGGACGTTACGCCTTCTGGACCCAAGCTAGGGACCCAACCCTTCTAGGGGACCTCTTCCCTTTCCGATGGGTGAGGTCATTAGACCGGACCTCTTAAAGTACCCGACATATCAGGTACCCCAGTGTTCCTCAGCCTATGCTGAAAGTGTGTAGAAATTTCTGGGATTGGGATTACGCCAACGTAAAACTCCTTTGTCCCGAATCCTAGACTTGTACTTAAAGCCCCCCTGTGTTAAGTCGGGTATTGTAATAAGGACCACGACGAATAAAATCACACACACATGACACACATCTTCACATAACACACAGGTGTACCCCTGTCTTATACTAACTACGTGGACACCAGCGTCCCCTCCCAGCGTGTCCGGGTCACCTACAGTGAGAAAGCCCACGACAGGGAAGTCTCACCCCTTGTATTTCTGTCTTCAACTCCTTATTGGAGCTAAGACCCTGAGTCCGGTCTTTGTCGGTCGCGACTCCCGGTGGGGTCCTGTCCGACACAGTGTGACGAGAATCTGGGGACTGGCGGTAGACGTCGAGACGAGTGATGTTAAGGTTTACTCTAGACAGAGACATGTTAAACGAGCCTAGGACCTCAGGTACCCGAGTAGCGAGGGCGGGCCGTGTCGTCGGAGGCTCGTTTCGTGGACAGGGGGACCTGGGAGGAGGCCGAACACGGGACAAACCGACGGTCCTCCGCTCTTCCTCCTCACAAGGTCCTCGACCCCATCGGGTCCGACGGACGATAGGGGTTCAGGGAAACAAGTCACCCCTCTTCTCTACGTCTAAGTAGCGGACATTAGACGTTAGGCCTGTGGTCCACCCCTTCACTTGTAGTACTTCGTCTGTCAAGGACCTCTCCGTCGGGCGAGCTCGGGACGACGCGAGGTCGGGACGCCTACTTGCCTACTCGCCCACACTGGACCTTAGCACCTCGTTGGGGTGGAGTCCACGTGGTCGACGGTGGCCGGAAGTCGGGATGAAGGCCGACGTCCCGGACTTCCGGGTACCCTACCGTCTTGTCCGGTCCACAAGGAGTCAGAGTGAGAGTATGGACGAGTGGAGTCGTGGGAACGAGGAGTCCCCCGTGGTTTCGAGGGAAACCTAGTCCTGCAGGGTCTTGTAGAGTAGACCTCTAAGTCAAAACCTACCCCGACACACCTTTCGACGACGGGTAACGTTTTCCGATCCACTGAACATTCAAAGGGGGTCGGGAGAAAACACAATACGTTTGTAACCTACCTAGGGTGACGTCCGACTACCGGTGGAGGAGAGTCCGCGAACTGACACGACAATGTCGGAGAAGTCGGAGGATGGACGGGAACTCCTATGGACGTCGGAGGGTGGATGTAATGTCCTACGGACATCGTGAAAGATTTCACGACCCTCAAGTCCGAAAAGGTCTTGAGTCTGGGGGAGAAAGAGGTGGGTATGACTCCTGCTCCCCTGGAGGGTTACGATTCTCGTCCCACTCAACCCCGTCTCAGTCAAGGACCCAACACCGTCCACCTTTACCTCCCCAGAAGAAATTCTTTTTACTATGGTTTAAAGTTTGTTTTTTAATCGATGTTTTCATTGATAAATCTTACTCTTTTTAGGAGTGTTGAAAATGTAAAAATCTTTGACTGTTTATAGTGTTTGGTGTTGTTTTAGGCCTTTTTATTATATTATCAAACATAATTAAGTGACGGACTGTGTGGACAGAGTAAAAACAGGTATCAAAAACTGACGCGTGAGAACCCAACGGAAAAATATACTGTTACCAAAACGTTATAGTAATATTTCCCTTATCTTTCTATTTATCATCGAAACTAATGATTATTAGAAAGAACTTTCCAAGGACAAAGAAGAGGTAAAGGCGTATGAAGGACACGGCTTCTGTGTCCGGTGTAAGTATCAGCGTTAGGTCAGAGACGGTCACACAAACACGGTGTTCCCGTCCACTCACCCGTGTCTCCCGTCCTCCCAAAACCTTCGATCAGCAAGTAGTCTTGTCGACCCCTCTTGAATTGTCGGTGTCCTCACTACAGGTCTCTGCAGTCTTGTTGGGTATTGGATACGGACATACCCCTTTTTTTAGACTTTTTATCAGTCAAGTCAAGTCAGCGAGTCAGTACAGGCTGAGAAACGCTGGGGTACCTAACGTCGTGCGGACCGGAGGGACAGGTAGTTGAGCCAATGTTATTTGCGTTTTGTGCTTATTGGGTGGTCTGGGATTGACTCATGTAGGGTTGAGGTCAAGGGGAGTCAGTCTAGGGGTGTGACGGGTCGAGATATGGTTTGGTCCCGTTCAAACCCCTTCCCTTCTGTTTCACCTTCCTTTACCATTGATCCCTTTATTAGATAGCCAAAACGTTAAATAAAAAAACAACCCGTTTAAAGATTTTTTGTATACGGGTACACTTGTGTAACGATCCTGGAAGGGTCACGGAACCTTCCCTGGGTGCTTCCACCCTCAAGACTTCGACCCCGAAGTAGTCGAACGCCGTTCAATACAATTTGTGAGGACACTCAAAACTGTAGTGTGTCCACACCCAAACTTAGGACTGAGACGGTGAATCGCCGAGACTCCTCACAAATACGGTGCCGACGTGTGAACTTTATTACTAGTAAACATAAAGTGTCTCACAACATACAGGACTCTTCTACATACATTTTTCAAATGTAAATATATGTAAAAACGACTCCGTTTCACGGACCGTGGATTTAGGAACCATTTGCCACGGTGTCACTAATCGTACTGACCGAGTTTAGACGTCGACCTCCGTCCGGACGTTAAAGGGGACGCCCTCCGACGACTCTGCGTCACTGGGGTCCTCCGTCTCCGGGACCCGTACGAGCCTATCCCACCTCGGGACCACAACGGGCTGAGAGTGTGAAGGGTGTCCTGTTCCGTCGGAGATGGAAGATAACAGTAGTTATCTTCCCTCTCCGGAAGATAGAAGATAACTACCGTACCGTCCACGGACCCACACGTCACTGGGACCCGTGTTGAGGTTCACTGAGTGGGTGCCGGGGTTTGGGTCGAGACGAAGGTGAAGGGTGTCTACGTCCGACGCGGGCCGGGACGCCTTGGGGGCCTACGGGGTCCCGAAGACCGGGGGTCCTTCCGTTCCGCCGTCTTCGCCACGTTGTGCGTGGTCCTACGACCCCGGCATGCCTGAGGGCGTCGGGGACCCATGTGTCTCGTCCCGAACCGTCAGGACCGTCATGGGTGTTCTCGGACGAGAAGTGGAGAAGCGGTCCCGAGACGGTAAGTAGGACGGTCTAGTCTCTACGAGGTCTGTGTCTTACCGACGAGTACAGAGAAGGTCCACGTCGACGTCACTTAACGTGGGTGTCCTTACAACGAAGGAACCTTGACTCTTTTTTCTGGTTGTTCGTTGACGTCTGGTCCGAATGTTTTATCACCACCTCCTCGCTTATTAAATGTCCCTCCTTACGTGTGTCTTTCTGTGGCTCCCTTCGGTCACCGTCGTGTCCAGGACTCGGCTGTGACACGGTCGGGGTGTCCCTCGTAAAACTTCCCTCTCTTCCTTCTTCGCGTGGTGGTTCTTAATCCTCGAACCAGAGACCTGAGGTAGTCTGGGCTCAAGCTTGGAGTCGAGGAGGTGATGACTCGAGACACCAGGTGCCGTTCAAGTAATTGGAGAGGACCGGAATCAAGGAGTTAAGGAACAGACATTACGTCCCTACAAACTTTTCTAATTTCTTATATTACGTTCTATTACGTGCACGGTTCACGTGAGACGATTAGGGCAGTAAACCACTTGTCTTCAATGATCAAAATTATAATAGACTGAATAGGTGGAAAGGTAAAATCCAACCAACAAAAACTCTTAGTTTCTTTAGAAACAGATAGGATGTTAGTACTTCTGAAAAAGGAGTGGATCTAAGAGATGACAAAAAGTAGAGTGTAAATAAAAAAAAATAAAAAAATGAAATGAAATGTTATGACATAACCAAAACGACATGTAACTGTGCTTAGGTGGTACCCACATATGTTCGAGGGTTAGGACTTGGGGGGAGGGTGGATGGTGGGGTATAGTAGAGAGACCTAGTAGGGGTACGTGGTCGGGGTTCGTAGGACATAGGACATAGCTTGGATCTGACCGTTAAGCAAAGAATGTACTATCATATGTACAAAGTTACGGTAAGAGGGTTTAGTAGGGTGGGAGAGGGAGAGGGAGTCTCAGGTTTTCAGGCGAGATGTGTAGACACAGAGAAAACGACAGAGTGTATGTCCCAGTAGTAATGGTAGAAAGATTTAAGGTATATATACACAATCATATGACATAACCACAAAAAGAAAGACCGAATGAAGTGAGACATATTAACCGAGGTCAAAGTAGGTGGAGTAATCTTGACTAAGTTTACATAAGAAAAATTACCGACTCATTATGAGGTAACACATATACATGGCGTCGAAAGTAGGGTGTAAATCTAGATATAAGTCGACCTTAAGCAAAAAAAACATATAAATCATAAGTAGTCTTCTAGTTTTCTGTGGTGACTTCCTCACTTTCCCGTTCGGTATCTCTTCTATAACCGTTAGACTTATTTGGTTGTTTCCTGTAAATAGTTCTTATCTACACCTTGAGGATGTTCAGTCAAGTTTTCTTACACTGAGTCGGCGATTAACAGTGTTACTAATAAGGGGGAGGGTTAGAAGGAGGACTATCAGTGAGTAGGAGGACGTGAGGAATAGATAAAAAGACTGAAAAGGGAAAAACGGTAGTATAAATACTAGATTTAACCTAAAGTGGACAAAGGATTTACTCATACTGAAATTTACGGTTTCAGTGATTTCTGTTAAGTCTTTTCCGTTGAACGAAAATCAACCAATGTCTCTTTCACTTAGAGACACCCTCTCCCCGTAAGAGAAAGGATTCTGAAGGAATTTTATGTTACCGGGAACCCCGAGGTGGATACCATCGACCACGAAATGTATGTAATAAAAATAATTAAAAAAGGGACCATCGTGTGAAATAACTTTAGAATGTATTAAATTCGGAATATTTTTCGGTTGTATTAACTTTTAACCTAAGAGGGAGATTTTGGGAGAGAGATTTCCAATTTTCGTCTCTACGACTTCAGTTTACAAGACATAGATGAAGGACCGAGGTAGGACAGATCGACTTACTCGGGTCTGTTCAACGAATTGTCGAGACACGGAGTCAACAAAGTAGTCGTATTATTTTTTTTCTATCATTGATGGAGAATCCTGACACTCAAGTACATTTCACGAATTGTGTTACGGTCTGTGTACGGTTCGAAAGTTATTTCCATTCATCACCAGTGGTTTCTATACGAATAAAAGTATGACTGGTAGACCACTGCAGGTACACATCTCAGCAGAGAACACAACAACTTTTTCCCACAAACGATACTGGTCACACAAGAGAACCGTTTTGAGACAATCGGAAACGGGACGAAATAAAACATGAGGTTCCGGTTTGAAAGGACAATGAGGCCTTAAAGAACTGAAGGATGAAAACGTAAGGTCAGGGGATATCACTTTTCCTGTAGAAAAAATCCACAATCAAGATCTTCCAGAACATCCAGTAGTATCTTGGTAAGTTGAAGTCGAAGAAGCCGGAATCACAAACCCCGTATCTGAACCTAATGACACTATAACATACCAAACGCAACCTTTACTTGTCTCCAGTAAGACAGTAAAAACTCTAACGTAGGTTCATGACGTAAAGTCTGAGAGATCAACTGATACTTCGGATGAGGTAAAGAAGATTCCCTAAGAACGGGTGTCACCCGTCATCTATATTACCAGTAGACTTAATTTAAGTGGGTAAGGACAGGTAAAATCAAGTGATTAAGGATTTTACAGCTGCAAGTGATAACGGTCTAGCAGATATGTCAGTCGTTTTTGTTCTGATCCTCGACTGACACCGAATCTAGTACTTGAGGAATAACGTTTTAAGTCTGAATTTAAATTCTTTCATCCCTTTTGGTGATTTGGTAAGTCCATACTGGATTTAGTATAGGGAATACTAATACGTCATCTTCACTGTTTATCTAAGTTCCCTAATCTAGACTATCTATCTCACGGACTTCTTGATACCCGTCTCCAAGTACTGTAACATGTCCTCCGTCCCTAGTTTTGGTAGGGGTTCTTCTTCTTTCCGTTGTTCCGTTTTACCAAAGGACTCCTCCATAATGTTTATCGACTCTTTTCTTTTCCTCGATTTCCGTTTCCTCTTTTCCTTTCTATATAAGTAAACTTACGTCTCAAAACTTCTTATCGGAAGGAGTCACTAATCACGTTTCTTTATCTCCTTTTGTTATCTAACCCTTTCTGATCTCTAGAGAAGTTCTTTTGATTCTATGGGTCCCTTATAAAGTACGTTTCTACTCGTGTTATTTCCTGTCTTTACCATACCTGGATTGTCTTCGTCTTCTATAATTCTTCTCCACCGTTCTTATGTGTCTTCTTGTTATGTTTTTTCTAGAATTACTGGGTCCATTAGTGTTACCACATTAGTGAGTGGATCTCGGTCTGTAGGACCTTACACTTCAGTTCACCCGGAATCTTTCGTAGTGATGCTTGTTCAGATCACCTCCACTACCTTAAGGTCGTCTCAATAAAGGTTAGGATTTTCTACTACGACACTTTTACGACGGGAGTTATACGGTCGTTTAAACCTTTTGAGTTGTCACCGGTGTCCTGACCTTTTCCAGTCAAAAGTAAGGTTAGGGTTTCTTTCCGTTATGATTTCTTACAAGTTTAATGGCGTGTTAACGTGAGTAGAGTGTACGATCGTTTCATTATGATTTTTAAGAGGTTCGGTCCGAAGTTGTCATACACTTGTAGACCTTCTATAAGTTCGACCCAAATCTTTTCAGTCTCCTTGGTCTTCTGTTTAACGGTTGTAGGTAACCTAGTGTCTTTTTCGTTCTCTTAAGTTTTTTTTGTAGATGAAGACGGAGTAACTGATGTGATTTCGGAAACTGACACACCTAGTGTTGTTCGACACCTTTTAAGAAGTTCTCCACCCTTATGGTCTGATGGAAAGGACGGAGGACTCTTTAGACATACGTCCAGTTCTTCGATGTCAATCTTGGTCCGTACCTTGTTACCTAACCAAGGTTTAACCCTTTCTTCATGTAGTTCCGACATATAACAGTGAAACGAATAAATTGAATATACGTCTCTTGTAGTACTCTTTACGGCCCGACCTACTTCGTGTTCGACCTTAGTTCTAACGGCCCTCTTTATTGTTATTGGAGTCTATACGTCTACTGTGGTGGGAGTACCGTCTTTCACTTCTCTTTGATTTCTCGGAGAACTACTTTCACTTTCTCCTCTCACTTTTTCGACCGAATTTTGAGTTTAAG
This sequence comes from Capra ibex, assembly GCA_006410555.1. Classification (NCBI taxonomy): domain Eukaryota; kingdom Metazoa; phylum Chordata; class Mammalia; order Artiodactyla; family Bovidae; genus Capra; species Capra ibex. The sequence continues at coordinate 74,368,113 of SJYO01034137.1, read as the reverse complement.
CATTTCGATTCTAGTACCGTAGGTCAGGGTAGTCAAGTACCGTTTATCTACCCCTTTGTTACCTTTATCACTGTCTGAAATAAAAGAACCTGAGATTTAGTGACGTCTACCACTGACGTCGGTACTTTAATTTTCTAAGAACGAGGAACTTTCTTTTCAATACTGGTTGGATCTGTCGTATAATTTTTCGTCTCTGTAATGACTGTTGCCAGACATATCATTTTAGATACCAAAAAGGTCATCAGTACATACCTATATTCTCAACCTGGTATCTCTTCCGACTTGTAACTTCTTAACTACGAAAACTTGACACCACCACCTCTTCTGAGCTCTCAGGGTGCCTGACGTTCCTCTAGTTTGGTCAGTTAGGATTTCCTTTGGTCAGGACTTATAAGTAACCTTCCTGACTACGACTTCGACTTTGAGGTTATGAAACCGGTGGACTACGTTTCTTGACTGAGTAACCTTCTTCTGGGACTACGACCCTTTCTGACTTCCGTCTTTCGCTTCCCCTCCTGTCTCCGACTCTACCAACCTACCGTAGTGGCTGAGTTACCTGTACTCAAACTCATTCGAGGCCCTCAACCACTATCTGTCTCTCCGGACCGCACGACGACAGGTACCCCAGTGTTTCTCAGCCTGTGCTGACTCGTTGACTTGACTTGATTTGACTTGACTGTAAGGCTACCATCCAAGGGTAAAACACCTTAGTTCCTCTGTAATAAGGGAGCTCATTAAAACACTCGACAAATTTTACTATGTTCTTAATTCGTTGGTGTGTAAACGTACAGGACTCACTGGCGAAGGGGTGAGGTTGGAGGTACGTACGGGAAGAGGAAGGCATCCCGGGAGGTAGACGACCTCCATGTCCATGTCTCTAACCCAAGGGTGAACAGGTTAACGAATGGACTGACGACCGGAAGGAAGAGGTCTCCGTTTTCTTTCCTTGTCTTCTTCCCTCTCACTCCTGTGTCCCCCGAAGAGTTACTCCCCTCCACTCTGTCCGAGGGAGGGAGGGGTCTCGTTTGGAACAGGATCCCGGGGTCTATTCCATGTCGAGGACGACTCTACGATCACTTCTGTCGTCGGTTCAAAGGAGAGTAAAAGGTCACATTCGGGGAAGTAGGTCCGACCGAATTCCTTACTGTAGGTCTACTCGACTCGACTCCCCGGGTCTCTGGAGTTTAACGACTAACAAAGTTCAGATAAACAATTAAGGGATTTTTTTATTTGTTTATGACTCCTTGTTGACACGTAACCTTTAGTCACATCCGTACTTATCCTTTACTGTTTGCGCCAGGAGGGACAGGAGTTCTTCGGGTGTAATAAAACAAAACAAAGATTGTAAATAAACAAATACACTGACGGGCCCTTCGTACACCCTAGAAGTTGGAAGTGACTCCGTACACCCTAGAAATCAACACTGTACGTTTGGGAATCAACACCGTACATCTCAGAACAAGGGACTGGTCCCTAACTTGGGTTCGGGGGAGGGAGTCCTCGTGCCTCAGAATCGGTGACCTGGTGGTCCTTTCAGGGGCCTTCGGGTGTAACATTATCCCTCGTTGGCTGTCATTTCCTTACGTGTTGATTAAATTGTTCTCAGACATTCTGACACATGTCTTGATGTGTGTCTCGGGTTGGGTCCCCCGCACACGTGGCAGTGACCCGTTCTGCACGAAATCCAGTCCGCTGAACCCTTCGGGAGAGGTTTCTCTACTGACAACTGGACTTACTGTTCTTGTACGGAGTTTCGAGTCGCAGTTGGTCTGCTGCGAAAGGAACCTTGGGACAGTCGGTCCGTGGGGGAGTGGGGTGCTCCTCTGTCCATGTTTTAATCTACGACCCGACGTAGTCCTTCCCACACCCTGACAGTGTCGGTTCTCCGGAAGACGGGAGGACATCGGAACGTGTCACCCTCGTCGGTGAGTGTCAAGGGCGACGGAGGGGTCCTCGACGGTCGCCAAAGGACAGGCCAGACACTGAGAGAGACATCTCGTCTATGATTTTGATATCACTTCGTGTGGCACAGCAGGGCAGCGGGGTCAGTCACAGTCGGTCTGACACGGGACACCTGGGGTGAACGTCACAAGAGCGGCAGTGTGCTACTCAGACCACGAACGCGCTCTCGGGACGCGGAAAGTCGTAGTGCTCTTTCCCTTCCATGAAGTGTCCACCATTTGGAGTCGAATTTTGTTTTTAGACTGTGTATTGGGTTGTGGTCTTTTTTTACGTTCTAAGTCGTACTCGAAATCGTTGAGGTGGGTTTCTCTCGACTGACTTGGCATCTAAAGAAACGCAGGGAGGTCTAAGAGAGAACCAGAGACAATAAAACCTACTTGTATTTAGGTATCCAGACATCGAACAAAAAGGGTGAAATGTCAAGAGTACATACAAAGGTGAGTAATTACAACAAGAACGGACAGCAAATTGTCGAAATGTCTCAGGTTCGTACCACTTTAAGTAATAAACAAATAAAAACGAAGAAAAGTAGGGTAAAAACTCCCAAGTCCAACAAACTTTTAAAACTGAACGTAACATGGTCCGGGACGATTTTTGTAAAACCATCTAAGTCTGGAAAAGGGGGGAGAAAACGGAACATCTTTATAAGGTCTCACTTCACTGGTACAGTACCCACACTTGTCAAAATATTACAAACAATTTAAATGATCTGTCGAGAGTCCCTTTTTACCTCGGTCAAATACCGGGGCCGGTCACCCACACCCGGAGGAAAGAATCTAGACCAAAAATTTGACCCGAAGTCGTAATATTTCTCTATTTTAACGACGTCTGCTAAACTTCCTTAAGAACAAACTAAAAATTTTTAAGAGTTTCGACAAAAATTGGGGGGACATCACCCTTATCAGTTGGGACGACGAGATCCAGACACTGACGACGAGTGTGGGCGGAACCCCGAAGCGAGGACGGAGTGGAAGGATGCTTTACGAGAAAGGACTTTACACGTACCGAACGAAGAATGCAGTCGGTCCAGAGACGAGTTCATTTTAGAATTGTATCTCCTGAACGGTGAAAGTAGGGGGATTTTACGGGGAGGCGGGGTGGAACAGTGAGAGAGAGGGGAATTGAACGCACCGGGAGTAGAGGTAGACTGTATTATCCATGGAAGAAAAATACGTATAATAGACACAGAAAGTTGATCTTGCATGTAAAGTACCCTTGTTTCTGAACCAGAGAAAAATAAACGAAGATATAAAGGCCACGGAACTTCCACGGAACGCGTAGTATTTACAAGTCATTGAGAACGAGTTATTTACTCCCCTGGCTCCCAGACTAATGTAATAGTGTTTGACGAACCGTAAGACTTTTATTTACGACCATTGTACCACCCAGAATTTTCAAACGCTCAGTACCCAAGAATTGAAACGACTTTGGACATTCAGGAGAAGGGGATTTTCCATATGAGTGTTTTGAACCACACATTAATTACCCCTTAAACTGGACGACTTCGAGAACCGTCTAGTCTTTAGGACTGAAATCTTAATGACGAGGTCCCTGGGTCTTTGTCATTCACCCGGCGGGATGTTTGGTTCGAACCCCCCAAGCCGGACAAGTCCTAAGTGACCGTGGTCCAGAAATCCCTTTCTAAACTTACTCAACGAAGGTTTAGACTTTTATCTTTTAAAGTGTTTTCCTTTCGTGGGTATAAAGAGTTCAAACAACTTTTACGTCTTCCGGATCACCGTGAAGCGTGTGTAAGGAGTGACTTCTGCTCGTTATCGTCGGGGCGGACCCTCTCCGGACCTCAGACGTCCACTGGGGGCAAGGGCGACGAGGGACCTCGAGGAGACCAAAACTTCGACTCACTACCACTGGCAACTAGTAATCCGAATGTAAGAACAAAAGGAATTTGGACTCAAGTCTCTTTTCGTTTCGTCTGGAGACGAAGACTAAAAGAATTCGGTTCCAGGTGAAGTGAATGAACACAATGCACGGATTGGTGACGTCCTTAAACTGAATTCTGGGGCATGGATTGAGTTGGTATTTCGTACGTCCACTCGTTCGATCCGAGGTTTTAGTAACTGTCTCAACGGGTTCTCATGTGTCCCCGACTGAACTTGAGGTCGAAGGTTTACGTTACGAGAAAGAGTCGATGTACTTTTTGGTTCTCTAGACATCTCAGGCATCCTAGGTACCTGTGCACGCTTAGATAGTCTTAAGTGGTCCGAAAAGTTACAGTAGTGACACCTGGGACGGTCACATGTCTCAGTAGGTTCGTTACGAACTGGATCACTTAGTCGTTTCCTTACTTAGTGAAAGTTTAATGTCAAATTAACCCCTTTGTATTCGAAGTAAATTTTCGGTGAAAGGTGATCGTTCACTTCCGAAGCACAAAAAAGGCTGGTGAGTAGAAATAAAAGTTACCTTATTTAAGACACCATACTTTATTGTCGAGATTGGGTGGTACACTCTACCCTCGGGTCGTTCTACTCCTTCCTAATCTACGAGTCAGAGACCTCCTGTGACACAAAATAATGGGGTTACACGAGTAGACTAAAATTTGACGTCCGAGGAAATTTAAAGGGTATCGGGTTCAAAGTTGAGTAGTTTTGTACTAAACAGGACTAAGGTTCTCTATCCTTAGTCCGCTGGACTCGTCGACCACGACCCTTGACGGCATCTCCTCCGACACAGAGGAGACGGGTGACTACGATTGGTCCGGTCTGTCACCGGGACTCAGACAAGACTTTCAAGTAAGGGGGACAGAGGTCGATCGTAACGGAGAGAAACCCGTCAATAAGGGGTAATTCCGATGACCGTCACAATACGGGACATCATCATTTACTTTCAGTGAACTGGAAAAATCCCCTCAGTCATAGTAATAATACCCTATTAAAATTTTTCGTGAAGGAGGACTTAAATATAGTAGATCGGGGACTCCAGGGATCGACGGTGAGAATTACCGGGGATATAGACAAAAGAAGAGAGAAAAAAATCGTTATCTACCGGACGAGAATCGATCTATATATCGGTGTCTTATTTGTGGTTGAAGGGAACATCTGTTTTCATCGGTATACAGATTCAAGATCGGTTCCCCTACTTTCACCTTTACACATATTAAAGGTTTTTCCAGTCCGACGTACCTTGTAACTGAACTACTGACCTAGAGTCGTCAGTAAAGTCTGGTACCCCAACTCCGGGTTAGCTCCTACCGTTTCGTTCTCTGACTGATCTTCCATGAACTGAAGGATTACCACTCTTGCAAAAGACAGTAAAAGTCGACTCATATTTCGATTACTTTCACTGATTTTCAACCAGTTTTTCTACCTTTCGGTAAAAACCACTCATCCGTAAATTAATACATATTAAAATTTTTAACCTCGTATTTTGGTAAAAAGTAGTAAAGGTTACACTATGACAGTGAAGATATAAAACCTATACATTTTTATATAGAAAGGTAAATATACATTTGTTTACCAATTTAAAAAAACTTCGTTAAAAATAAAAATAAATTAACTTCAAATCAACTGTATAATATAACCAAACCCCACATGTTATATTACTAAGTTATAAACATAAATAACGTTTTACTAGTGTGTCATCCAAACTAATTGTAGATAGTGGTATGTATCAATATTTTATAAAACACAACACTACTCTTTAAAATTCTAAACATGGGAACGACACAACACTGCTCTTTAAAATTCTAAACATGGGAACGAGGACGACGACGACGATTCAGTGAAGTTAGCACAGACTGAGACACGCTGGGGTATCTGCCGTCGGGTGGTCCGAGGGGGCAGGGACCCTAAGAGGTCCGTTCTTGTGACCTCACCCAACGGTAAAGGAAGAGGTTACGTACTTTCACTTTTCACTTTCACTTCAGTGAGTCAACAGGTTGAGAATCGCTGGGGTACCTGACGTCGGGTGGTTCGAGGAGGTGGGTACCCTAAAAGGTCCGTTCTCATGACCTCACCCCACGGTAACGGAAGAGGTGTAACATGGGAATCGTTGAAAGTTTATACGTTATACTATAACAATTGTTAACAGTGGTACGACATGTAATATAGGAGGACTCAATAAATCAAGTATTGACCTTCCGACATGAAAACTGGGGGAAACAGGTAAAGTGGTCGGGGATTGAGACCGTTGATGATGAGAGAAGAGACATAAATACTCAAATCGACAAATAACAAACAAACAAACCTCCCAACAAAATCTAATGTGTACACTCACTGTAGTAGACCACAAATAGAAAGAGAGAGACCGAATAAAGTGGATCGTATTACGGGAGATCCAGGTTGGTACAACAACGTTTACCGTTCTAAAAGAAGAAAAGTACCGACTTATTATAAGGTAATATGTATGTGTACCCCAGCGTTTCTCAGCCTGTGCTGACTCGCTGACTTGACTATGTGTGTGTGTGGGTGTGTGTGTCTGTATACGCATATTACGGACCATATTCCAACGCCAGGTCAAAATAAGAAAACGTACACCGACACCGACAGACCCAAAGGGTCACGGTGAGAGAGGGTGACATATAAACACCGAGTAAACAATAATCTATTACACAGTATACACACACGTAAATAAAGACCCGAGATATAACATAAGGTAACTGGATTCACAGGTAAAAATGGATGAGACTACTCATATATAAACATTATATGAAACTTTGGTTCCTTACACAATGGAGGTCGAAACTAGAAAGAAGAGTTTTAACGAAAGTGATAAACCCTAGAAAACATCAAGGTACGTTTAAAACCCTAATAAACAAGATAAAGACACTTTTTACGGAAACCTAAAACTATCCCTAACGTGACTTCGATCTCTAACGAAACCCATATATCGTTAAAAATTATGTACCGATTTTATGTGTAAAAAGTATGAGAAATTTTTCTTTTTTGTTTATTTGGGACGGGAGGACTTTACTAACCCTCGATTTGGTACTCTCCCGGAAACAAATGAACGATAAAAGACTAAAATTGTACAAACTCCTTACTATTTCTTGGTGATAAAGATGCGGACATTTGAAGTTCGACGGTATCTGAGTGGCAGAGAACACGAGTGACAGTACACGATTCAAGACTAGAACTTTAAAAAGTGATTAAGGTTTTCCCGTTCCCTCTGGTAAGAAATAGTGTCACCAGTACCGACCCATTACGATTATACTTTAGCAATACTTTATCAAGTCGATTTATGGAACGAGAAGGAAGGTTGGACCTTTCAAAGGAAATTTATTAAAATACACAAATAAAAACCGACACGACCCAGAAACAACGACACTCCTGAAAGAGATCAGCACGACTCGCCCCGATGAGGGATTGACGCCCCGCCTGAAGAATAAGGTCGCCGAAGAGACCAACGCCTCGTACCCGAGACCCCACGTCACCGAAGGCATCGGCGCCGGACACCCGAGTCATCGACGCCCCGTGCCCGAGTCAACGAGGTACCATATACCCTAGAAGGGCCTAGTCCCTAGTTTGGGTACAGAGAACGTGGGGACAGAGGACATACCCATCCACCTAAGGAATGGTGACTCGAGGGTCCCTTCGGGGGGATCACTTTTCAAAACTTCATTTAGGTAGAGGGGACGGGACAAAGACCCCGATTCAGCGAGTCAGTACAGACTGAGACACGCTGGGAAACCTGCCATCGGACGGTCCGAGGAGACAGGTACCCTAAAGGGTCCGTTCTTATGACCTCACCCAACGGTAAAGGAGGAGGTCCCCTAGAAGGGCTGGGTCCCTGACTTGGGTGCAGAGAACGTCGAGGACGCCACCGTCCGTCCGAGAAATGCTCATCGCGGTGGAATGGTCAAAGTTAATTTAAGTACTTCGTAACTTCGATTATCTTGGAGTGTTATACTAAATTTTCACAGTTATTAATTTTATACCACTTCGTTTTGATTTTACAATCGTCTGAATCTTGAAACTCTTAAATAATTTAGAGTTACCTTTACAAAAGAAAGAACTCAGAAGCGTGTACGAAAAACATTCTCAATCCTATGTTTATTTTAGCGGTTTTGTTTCTCTACGTTTCGAAGTCTTTAAGTTTATCCCATCTTCACATAAGAGAGAGTCTCTGTCACGACTCCTCCCTCCCAGGTCCACCCGAAGCTTCCCAGTGGTACCCTGGGTCCAATGAAGACAGAAGAACGAAGTAGTAGGGATCTGGGATCCCGTACCAGGGACAGGTGAGCCATTTCGACTGAAGGGTGTGTAGGCCCAAGATCGAATTCCCTCCCCTAGACTAGTGTCTACGGGTCAGTAAAGTCACCGCTTTAAGTCTTCATCACGCACCGGAAAGGAAAGTCCTGATGACGTGTGTGCGCCGTACTTTCCTCTGACACTTTCACCAGAAATTGACCCTGCGGTCCCAGAATGATCCTTTCCCCTTTATACAAGTTCCCGTTTTCATCGTTCGAAGGTGCGGTAGATTAAGCAAAAGACGAAGGATGGGTCGGACAAGGCTGGATCAGAGACTTTAAAAGATTTTACGTTCAGACCAGTTTCGTGAGGGTATGTAGTACAAGGACCTCTCGTGGTCTACCGGAAGTCCTTTTTCAAACTCACCCAGGAACCGACTTTCGTGTTTGAGGTGCCGACGGAACACGGATGGTCGAACCGGAATAAAAGACGATAGGGGATTGAATCCCGACGGTCTCAATCGTTTCTTTTTGTATTTATAGTCAATTTAGACGTACCGTGTATGAATACGAGTTTTTCCTAAATAACAAAGAGACTTTAAGTCTAATTGACCCACTCAACATAAAAAATACACCGTTGGGATGTGCTATAAGTTTCAATGAAATCAGTATTACTTTTTTCGTACGAACACTAAGGGGTTTGGCCAGTACGGAACAGTCGGGATACGACAAGGGAACTGGATTTTTCGGAAAGGGACGAGGAAATAGACGACTTAACGTCGAATAGGAAACTTGAGTCCAGTTTCCAGTGGAAAGGATTCTGTAACAGGAACTGATAGTGGTCCGTCGGGAACTTCAGACTACGACGCCGGGGAGGAGACACGAGTTCTGAGGTCCCGTGTGGAGACCTCATAGTGAACGGTGAGTCAAATAGTAGTAATTACGAGGACAGACTAAGGAGTGGAGCTGGTGTTTGGAGAACTCTTGTTACAGTCGAATTTAATATATGGAGGGGTATCTTCTGTGACAGACTATATATAAATTACTTACTTTCTCCGCCGTGCCACATCGTTTTTACTACTTCCTTCTTCCCTTCTCTGACCCAAGCCGGCGAATCAGACAGGGGACGCACGTACGTACACCCGATTCAGTGAAGAAAACACGGGTCGAGAAACGTTGGGGGCCCTGACATCGGGTGGTCCGAGGAGACAGGTACCCTAAGAGGTCCGTTCTCACGACCTCACGTAACGGTGAAAAACCTTTCATTCCCGATTGTAGGAAGTGTGTGTCGAAAGAGAGAAGAGGCATAACTCTTTTATTTAACATGAACGAATTTGTCACTCAATTAGATTGTGAGTTTTGTGCTCATTTTCTTTTGACCATCTTTTACCTCTTTCGGTTTTTTTGAAACTAAGATTCCGACATTGGTTTCGTTAACCACATTTTCACTTTTAAATCGGTCTACAGTCTACAGTTTCGCGTGAAACACCTCAGATCGAGAGGTCGCCATTCTTCGTCCTGGTCCTCCACTCACTCCAAGTAACATTCCCTAGACACCTCTCTGCCCTTCTGTCCTGGGACCTGTTGTGTCGACTCGGAGTACCTCCACCCGGAGCAACCCCGGGTCTGCTGTGACGTCGTCCGAAACCCGAAGTGTGCGTTCCCAAAGTCGAAACCCACCAGAGCCGTTGAGGGACGGAGACAAAGAGGACGAAGACGACGATAACTGGTTAAAACACACTACGAAGAACAAGTTATCGGGGAAATTTGTTCTTAAGTCTAAGAATAACCAAGTACGTAGTGGAACATCGTGTCCGACGGAGACAAAGTGTCTCGAAAGCTTTATCCGGTAAAAAAAAACGTATCGGGTGACTGTTCTGATGTGTGACCTCAGAGACCCCAGTCCGTGGGGAGGAACCTGTCCCCTTGGCCGGAAGCCCTGTCTGATGTACCGGTCGAAAAGATCTACTCGACACCTGTCACTGTCTGTGAGTCTCATACCAGACAACAGACAGATAAACGAGATTTGACCACTTTGGTAAACAGTACGTCTCAACCCCTTTCCCTTCGAGTAAACTAACGACTTACGGTCTAAGACCTCCCACACTTCTCGTTTCGAACAAGACAAAAAGGAGTTTTACATAAATTACAGAGAGTGACGAATGTAGAAGGACAGAAGTCAAGTCGGTGTTACCTGAAGAAAAAAATGTGGATAGAGGAGAGAGAGAGAGAGAGAGAGAGACACAGAAGACTGGATGTTTACGCAAGGAGACACAAAGGTGTGGGAGAAAGATGTGGGAGAAATCATCCGATTTTATGGACGAGTAAGAAGTCACTTCAAAGCAGTCTGAGGGTCGGATCCAGTCAGAGGTGACACTATTCGAGGTCATCTTAGAACATGAAGAAAGTGCTATAGGAGGACAAATAGTAATAGACAAATGATGGACGGAGAGGGTAACTGTCTCCGAGTCCCTCCCGTCCTCAAAGACAGAACAGGGACGACAAAGGAGGTGAAGACCAGGTCACGGACTGTGAATCGCCTTGAAGTAGTTATAAGTGTCTTGTTTACTCGAAAACAATAGTACGGTAGACAAGTCTTACAAAAGGTAAATTCTTTTTCTATTCTCGGGGGTGTTAGAGTCACAATTCGTCTCGGTTTTATTTTACAAACGTCTCAACGCGATCGTTAAGATCTTTTTGACCCGAAGGCAGCCCCACCTGCCCGTCTAAAGGTGTCTACAGGAACCCTTTACTACGTCCTTCCATTGGTCGTCCGTCTCCCCTCCCGGGCCCGGGACACTGCCTAGTCCATTGGTCACTCACCCCTACCCCCGTCCCCACTGCGAGAAACGGGGTGTGGTAGGTGGCGACCGTGGGGCGCGGAGTGGGGGGTCGGACGGAGTCTCCTCGGCGAGGTTCCTGTGGGACCTTGTCGTTTGTACCCTAAAACAAACGTGTGAACCGACTCGTTGTTCCGGAGAGGGACTGGAAGAGGGGCGTGTCAGTATTTCCCTTTCCCGGACAAATTTCACGTTAACGGGCTCCAGGGGGAGGTATAACGGTGGGACTCCCTCGTCGAGCCGACCCGGAACGGAGGTCCCTCCCCGTTCCTGTGAGGGGTCCCGGGCCGGGAGCCGTGAAATGGGGTGGCTGTCCACGGAAGGGGCCCTCCCTCCCGGTCCGGCCGGCCCAGTGATCCTCAGGGAGGGCCCGGTCCCCGACCCGGCCCGTCGTCGACGGAAACACTTCCTCGGTCCCTGGACGGCCAATAGAATCGACTACCTTTCGACAAAGCTCCTGTACGTCTCTTGCTTCCTTCCGGTGTGTCGGCCGGACGCTTCGGTGGATCCTGTAGTCGGCCCTATCTTCTCATCGAGAGGGGTGGGGCAGAGTGGGCGCAAAGCGCTCAGGAAGAGACCCTAATAGTCCGGACTATTAGCACCAAAGAGGTGGCACTTCTACTGCGTCGAAAAGAGACAGAGGGGAGGACAGTGAGGAGACGGAACTCGAGGACGCCGGAACGGAGACACCGAGAAAAGAAGCCAGGGTAGGGCACAGAGTGTCGCCCCAGACTACCCCAGTCGGACAGTCGTACGGAGAGTACGGTCTGGGGGAGGTTCCGGTAACCGGGTCGTCACCCTTCGACGGCGACTTAATCCCTGAGTAAGGACCGAATTGGTTACTATCGACCTCGACGTACACGTCTCTGCGTACCTCATTTGGTAAGTAACCAACCTGTGTATCCCGTGTAGATACGGTCCGATACAGAGGCGTACCTCTGAAGTCGTTACTCTATCTTTGGTGTGTTCGGAGACAGAAGTACTTGGAGTGTAAAGTGACCACCGACCCTCCTGACTGTTCTTTGCTTTTCCCTTTGTATCTACAACTAAGTGAACCACCTCTTTTGTTTCGTTCTGACCCCATGTCCCTCACTCACTTTGTCCCCGCACACGGTGAAAGTCTACTCCGCAAACCCTTCCAGGTGCACCCTCTTACCGCAGACTCAGTAAATCCTGTGTCTCTTTCACTCTGAAGGCTCTTCCTTGTGAGTTTCCCGGGACCGTCTGTACGGTTCAGGGGACCTCTGTACCGACACTGCGAATCTTACTGTGCCAGTCGTGGATCTTAGTGTACCTACGGCCCGGGAGACCCCGGAGTGTCTACTCTCGCGCTTTCGAGGTCTTTCATACGTCACGACATACTACGAACTAACTCAGACTCTTCCTGGCCTCGTGTTCCCCACAAAGCCTTCCCTCGGACTCCCGACCGTGGGTGCGAGACAGACGTGGACAGAGACGGGGTTTCGGGGTGGCGTCCTCGTTCCTACGGGACTGAAGGTTAATCCTTGCCAGATTAAGTTACCCCGAATTGCAGATCCCTTACAGTCTTAGTGGACGTGACGAACAATTCTACACGTCTAACGTCCCGGGTAGGGGTCACCAAGACTAGGTCATCCAAGTCCACACCCCGGGTTACTAATCCAAAGACTGTGAAGGGAGTGCACTAGGACCATGTGTGAGGTGTGAGGAGAAAGTAAACGTGAGAGTAATGATTGAGAGTCGGGGAGGTCGAAACGAGAAGGGAGACTTTACTGGACGGACCAGACACAAAGGGAGTTTCGGGTCGACCCCGGTGAAGGACCTCCTTCGGAAGGGACTGAAGGTTCCGTTTCGGAAACCACGGGAGGAGACTCATAAACGGGGAATCTAAAAATAGTGTAGATTAACGACGCGAGTGCAGATAGACGGAAAACCTAATGTTCGTGGACTCCTGGTGAAAAGGTCAAGGACGATCGTCCATACACAAGTTGTTTCGAAAGACTTCAGGGCAGAACAAAAAGGGACTACAAACACGTTTCCTTCCAGCAGGTCCCTTTCTTAAGGTTGAGCGGGGCGGGGACCCGGCGGGAGTGGTAGCTTTGGGGTAAAGTGGGTTTCAGGACGAAAGGGGACTTGAAGGACCAAGGTCGGTCAGGTCCGGGTGACTACATTACTGTAGACCGGTAATTCCTTCAACTTTAAGAAAGAGACTGTTCACGCCAAACTTTAAAAAATCTCTCGACAAAATAATTCCGAGTTTATGTGTGTCAGTTCGTGGTCTTACCGTTTCGTGCGTGCCGAACCGGTCTCCTACTCTGAGTTTCTCCCTGGAACCCGTTTCGTAACCGGGGAAGTACACAGTTTCCTACCTGGACCTCTTTTCCTAAAGAGTCCAGGAAAGGTCGAGAGTTTAAGGCCCTAATGTCTTAGAACTCAGGTCAATCTACGATTTGTTTATATAGGTCTAAGAATCGTACTCACACGGTTCAGACCACCCTTTAGACAGGAAGAATGTTCGACAACGGATCAAAATAGAGACGTACACCTCAGTATTCTTGAGGGATTTATAAGGTGCACACATTATCTCACTCCGTCGACGTCCTCGTTCGACACCTTGATTTGACATTGTATCTCTTTCCATGTATCTGATCCCAAACTTAGAATCCTAGTGACGGCACACTCGAAGTCGTTTAAGAAATTGAAAAGACTCGGAACCAAAGGAGTAGACATTTTACTCTCGTTCTTGTCAGAGATTAAATATCCTAATGATGTCTTTAATTCTCTTTTATTAATTGTCGTTCCAAAAGTTTCTCCGATCAAGTCGTCCATGATCGAAAGTCCACGAAGGAGACCTGGTAAAGTCAGGTAGAGACGACTGTTCAACCGTGGATTTACTCCTTTTGTAACACATGAGACTCGAGGTTTCAGGAAGACTACTCGAAGACCAATGGAGAGTACCGGAACGACCCAGTGAATAAGTAGGTTGGGTATAGATACCAATAACAATAACAACAAGTCAACGAACCCGTACAGGTCGAGAAACGCTGGGGTACCTGACGTCGTGTGGTCCGAAGGGACAGGAAGTGGTTGAGGGTCTTGAACGAGTTTAAGTACAGGTAACTCAGTGACTACGGTAGGTTGGTAGAGTAGGAGACAGTGGGGGAAGAGGAAGGACTGAAGTTAGAAAGGGTCGTAGTCCCAGAAAAGGTTACTCAGTCAAAAAGTGTAGTCCACCGGTTTCATAACCTTGAAGTCGAAGTCGTAGTCAGGAAGGTTACTTATAAGCCCTGACTAAAGGAAATCCTACCTGACCAACCTAGAGGAACGTCAGGTTCCCTGAGAGTTTTCAGAAGAGGTCGTGGTGTCAAGTTTTCGTAGTTAAGAAACCACGAGTCGGAAGAAATACCGGGTTGAGAGTGTAGGGATGTACTGATGACCTTTTTGGTATCGAAACTGATCTGTCTGGAAACAGTCGTTTCATTACAGAGACGAAGAATTATGTGATAGAGTCAACCAGTATCGAAAAGAAGGTTCCTCGTTCACAGAAAATTAAAGTGCCGACGTCAGTGGTAGACGTCACTAAGACCTCGGGTTCAAAATAGGTTTACGGTCCATACCCTACTTCTTATCTATGACTATCGATTCTGTGACAGGGATAGGAGTTCCTCTTCCACGAAAGATATCAAGTCCAATATTTTTTTCTAGCTATCAATAGTACACCACTCATTTACGATAGTCCCAGGTTCGTGTATCCTCTCAAGTCTCCTCCTGAGGACCCGGTCCACCGTGGTGTGACTTCCCATTCCTCTTGACCGGGTCAACCGACCACCCTCCCCACTCCTGTCATCGGCTCTTCACTCGTCCTGGCATAGTGGTTTCAGACACAGGGAGGTACATCTGTAATCAGAAGTTAAATCCTAATCGCCTTCGTGACGTCCCAAATTCACTCCCTTACCGTCCTAACCGAAAGACAAATATTTCTAGAGAGAACGACAGCACATCTCTTGTACTCCTCCAACTATTTTGATCTTTTCCTCTTTTGGTAGGGCTGTCGCGACTAGGTCGCACTCCTACCGACTTCCACCACTGTCCCCTCTACACTGCAAATTCTCCGTAAATGTCCCGCGGTCGATGTTGCTCCGTTACTTAACCTACTGTTTCACTGACTCTCCCTCCCCGGTTTTTACAGAGGCTCTAACGACGGGACCGGTAGGTTTACTTACGATAGTAATGACTCTACCACTTGTGTCCCCTCTTCTAAACCCCATCCCACTCCCTACTTTAGTCAAAATCGTCTAAATCCCGCACACTTCGAGCTCTTAACAATCTATCCGAGTGGATTGGGATAAGTGTCTAGTGACCCTTCCTTGACTACCTCCTTTTTCAACTTCTACCACTTCTTTTCTTCCGTGATCAGTCACGAAGGTCTTTCGAGATCTTCTCTGGTCTTTCGTACGTCGGAGTTCGTGCCACCCTCCTACTGAGAATCCGTCCTCACACCTGGTCAGGTCGAGAACCCTACCGTCCTTCCTCCGTCGGTGTCCACACGAGGCCCAGGACCCCTCGGGACGGGAAGAGGAACGGGTTTCCAGAGGCTGGGAGCGACGGACGGAGTCGGTCCGTCACTTAAGTAAGATACTCATCCTGGTTGTCATGAAGTGGTTGGCGAATCTCGTTTCTCCACCGGAACGGATTCACTCACGCGAATGCCAAAGAGTGGACATTTTACCTCGACCTACTGTAGTCTCCCACCAGTACTCGTACCGTCCTTTGAGACACACTCACACGAGTCCCCACACCTCATCACGGACCGGGTCCCTACGCGGAGTGTTACCTTCGGACAGGAGGGGCCGAGACCCACGTACGACTTCCGGGACCCCGAATGGACCCGACGAAGTCCGGAGGAGGACAAAGGTGGGGAGAGGAGAGAGGTAATTTAAGGACAAAGGTCAAAAATGAAGTAAACTTTTTAGTTTCTATTGTTTCTTCGACACTCAACCTTTAAGAGGTTCGACGGATCGGGAATCTTTTTTTAAGGACCGGTTATTAGTCTTAGACACCTTAAATCCCTAAAGCCCGGTACCTTAAAAGTAAAACTTGTGACCAGACTACTCTTCTCGGGTCTTAGACATCACTCACTTTGATTTACAACCCGAAGGGAACATCGAGTCGACCACTTCTTAGGTGGACGTTGCGTCCTCTGGGGTAACGCTAAGGACCCAGTCTTTCTAGGGGACCTCTTCCCTATTCGACGGGTGAGGTCATAAGAACCCGAAGGGACCACCGAGTCGACCATTTCTTAGACGGACTTTCCGTCCTCTGGAATCAGGACCGAGACATAAATTCGCCCGTCTGAACCCCGCGGAGAGACTCGAAAGTAAAGAAGATATTTTGGAGAAGTGTCTCAATGACATTTTTCGTTTATTCGAACGTAGTCCGTCACGGGAGCCTCGCGTCAGGTCACGGGACACCCGTACATCCTACCAGAGGCACAGCCTTACACCTCGCCGGTCGGGCCCATGTTAGACTGCTGACTCAGGAGTCTTCGGGGGTCCCTCTACCGAAAGGATTGAGCCGGTAGGATTGTCGATCTGAACTACTCGCTAGTACGACGAACACAAACCTACGTAAAGAAAGACCGACGTGACTCGGAAGAGCCGACAAGTGTCGAAAGAGAGTAACACCACCCGTCCCCGATGAGAAAGAGCACCACGTGCCCGAAAAGTGACGCCACCGAAGAGAACGTCTCGTATCCGCGAACCCACACACCCGAAGCCATCGACGTCGAGTGGCCAAATCAACGGGGCTCTGTACGCCTTAGTAGGGTCTGGTCCCTAGTTTGGGTGTAGGGGACGTGACCACCCGTCTAAGACTTGGAGACCTGGTGGTCCCTTCAGGTCGTTCTTACAAGATTTGTATATAGTAATAAAAAGATGGTATGTAATCATCATTACAATAATAATGATCATTACCGAGGACAAACAACCCGTGAGTGCCACGTGGTGGGTGGAACGATCCCAAATGGCATGTAATAGTGCAAATTAGGAAAGATCCTGGAGCACTCGACTATGACAATAATAGGGGACACTTGTCACTCTTTTGTCTATGAATCCGACTTTAATGAGTGTCAATCATGTCCCACCTTGGTGTCAAACGTAAAATTGGTGGTGGGAACGATGGAGGGTTGGCTCACGGACTACCTAGAAGGGGAACGGGTCGTGCACAAGATAGAACGGGGATGGGGGTTTATTGATTTGGTACACGCAGGAAGGTATGTAAACTAAAAATTTGTCTTCGTAAAACCAATCCCTCCCCCCTACCAAACGAAAAAACGTAGTAGACTAAGGGCCCTCGAAAGTCCCCTTCCTCACCCCGTCCTCCCAGAGTGACGTAGGAGGTCTGGTGGGGTGTGTCTGAGGGGGGTCGGGTTCAGACGGACGGGTCGTCTCGGGGAAATCGAAGGACGGAGGTAGACGTCCCGGTCTCTGTCGGGACGAGGGGTCGGACTCTCTTGCAGGGACCTTTAGTTCGGAAGACCCAACTCATTCGTTACAGTAGAGAGTACCGACGTTTTAAAGAATTGTGGTAGGGGGGTGTGTGTGAAGTATCCCCTTCGTTTGATCGAATTGTCACCTCGAGTACGTCTTCTTCCCTACCCCTGCACTGGTTAATGGACCTGAAACATGACGGGGTAAAACTTGGACAGGTGAGTTTAGAGAGAAATGACTATTCGAGCACGAGAAATGAAGTGAAGGAAGTTACCGGACGAAGGTCGTTTCGTCTTCCACCCCTCTCGACCCGGTGTCCCGTGGCTCTGTCACCCCGTCGACGGTCGTCTTCCGCGAGCTGCAACTGGAGCTCCGAATTGGGTGAGGCGGGACCACGGCCCACACGACCCTCGGTGCCCCAGACGAGACCGCTCGTTCCCGGGGGGTCGGTCTCGGTCTCAGGAGCCCTACCAAGAGGACTGAACTGTATGGTCACCTACAACGAGGTCTTTTAAGGGAAATAGGGACTTGTGTGAAAAAAATTTCAACTTTTCTCTTTTTGGTTTATTTCAAAACTTTTTCATCCATATAAGTTGTAGAACATTATTAGATATTACCTTTTCTTAGACTTTTTCTTATCTATATAGATACATATTAACTTAGTGAAATCGCACGTAGACTTTGTAACATTTAGTTGAGATAAATTTAAATTTTTCTCTAATAAAGTAATGATTCCTACTGTAAATAAAATAAATCCAAAAAAAAAAAAAAAAAAATTTTACACACACGAGTCAGNTTCCTACTGTAAATAAAATAAATCCAAAAAAAAAAAAAAAACATTTTTACACACACGAGTCAGTGCACGCTGATAAAAACGGTGGCTTACTTGATGTCGGGTGGTCCTAGGAGACAGGTACCTTACAAGACCCGTTCTTATGACCTCACCCAACGGTAAAGAAGGAGGTCCCCTAGAAGGGTTGGGTCCCCGATTCGAGATCAGAGGACGAATTATTACACCCGACGTATATTTTTCTTTATTTTCATTAGTCTTTTCAGAGAATCCCGTCCATTTACATATTAAAAGAATACACGTTTAATCCTACACAACATGTTTTCGTCCAAGTAAACATATGGACAGGAGTATCGTGGACCCATACTTGAACCAGACGTGAGAGAGGACACTTCACCTAAAAGGAACTGGCTACTACCACGTCCCTGAACGGGTCCCAGGTTCCGATATTCAGTGTATTAACGATAAGGTCTGAACACGACAGAACCGTTTATACCCCTTTCGAACACTGAGACTGTTCGTAGACGAAGAGGACCCTTCATACGGGCGTTCCTTACGGATTTTTGTCACCTTTGACAGACGAAAGAAATGGACTTAAGTAAGTAAGTGAACAAGTAAGTCGTTCGTACTTAAGTCCCGAATAAGACACAGTCGTACTAGGTCCACAATCTTTATTCTATATCGGGAACAGGTCGGTTCGCGATTTAACTGTAACACATCTTTCATTTCGTGACATTTACAGTTTAAACCGTTTTGGAAAGAACTACCTAAAGTAAAAGAGAAACAGGATTTTTGAGTTTCGTGACTATAAACGATTCTTTACGGTAAGGATTTGGAAGACTGAGACAAATCGTTTGTAAAAATAGTGCGGAAAGGTTTTAGGTGCGGAAGAATTGGGTCAATCTGACGCTTGAGAAACTCTCGTCTCCACGTTGTGAGTAGTCGGAAAGTCTTAAACACGAAACCACAGTACGTTTAGTAAAGACTGTGGATTATTAAAGCGATCTCTTAGTTTTACAAGTAAGAATTCGTTTAATAGGTAAAATAAAAATTCACAACTCAACGTGTGAGAGTCAAATTGGATAGTGAAAAAAAAAGGGGAACCTAGAATTAGACCTGACACTTAGGTACGCACATCTCACTATTATGTAATATATTAAACTTTAATTCGAGAAATTCAGAGGACAAGGATATTTAGATCTCTTTAACGGTCCCTATGTAAACGAAATTCTTGAGTGAAGGTTTGAAAAAGTAAGAGAGAGAGGGAAGGGAACGTCAGAGGGTGCACTGTTATACTAAAAAGGTTCAAGTACGTCGTGGAGGACCCGACACTTGTTTCCGATCCCCTCGGACTCCCTCCAGTAACGGGGGACGGATAACAAGGACTCTCAAGAGTCCGAGGACGGTACAAGAGCAAATTTGTGTTCTGGACAATTCATGAAGGATTTCGATCTTCAAACCTCTTCCTCTTCCTTTTCGACAGCCTTGATTTGGTCGACGGTCAGACTACTGGTATCATGTCTTGGCTAGGTCCCGCTCGACGCCCCCGTCCCTTTTCCGACCCCGTTTTGACATTCAAGTCCTCGGGAGGAAGGGGGACCCGACGCCCTCGGGACGGGGGGACGGGAAGGAGTGGAGCCGGTGGGAGGTCGGTCCACGAACGAAGGGATTCGTCGCGGACTGTAAAACCGTCCTCCGGGCCCCGGGGTACCCATAGTGTCCACCGAGTCTACCCGAACTCACAGGACAAGGGTCAGCTCGGACCAGACCTCTCTCCAAGGAATCTCCCTTGGAGACCTCTACCTACAACCCCACCCTCCGGAAGAGAGAAAAGAACCCTTCCTACATTTGACGAGGTAGTGGGATGGCAGATTAATGTCACAAGGTTAGAACACCAACGTGAGAGTTCTTTTCTGTCGTTTGGGGATCCGACCGTACTGACGCGCGAGTGGACATGGGTTTAAGGAGGTGAAGCGGATAGGAGACCGGATTTTAAGCATGATGAGAGAGGTCATCCAGGTCCTTTTTCTGGTGCCCTTTTGCTTTCTCGCGATAATCTCTCACTTTTCGCATTCGTGACCGCATTACCCGGACATTCTGGCAGGACAATCGACTGCGGTGGACCCTCTTCCGTCCGAAACTCTGTGTCTCGTCCTAGTCGCCCCATTCAGGTTTCCGTCTCCACCCAGTCCTCGAGGGAACCGTGGTCGACGACCACTGTGACCCCGTCCTTCTTCCTTCGGTCCCTCCCTTTTCCTCCACTCCGGCCTTGTCCGTCCCGTTGTAGAGACCGAGTCGGCCCCCAAACACGGGGTCCGCTTCTCCGTCACCGGAGCGTGACGAGGGTCGGGAACCGCCGACGTCCCCTTATACCCGGAGTGACCGGTCTGAAAAAATAAAAACCTCTTTGGTTGGTCGAAAAAATATACAGTCGTTGATTAAATTAATAAAAATTTGTGAGTACCCGGACGTGTCATGTTCGATTTACTTTATAGATACCCGGGGGAGGTCGATGGTTCTTTTTACTTCCTTCTCTGACGGGTCCGTCATAAACGAAGACCCTGTCGATTTTGGGGCCTAACGGTCGAGATTGTGTCTCATAAATTTGTCGTGCTCCGGAATTAGTTTGGGAAACTCTAGGTGGGTGTTATCATTATCGGAGAAACGTGGAGTCAAGGGATCGAACTAGAACTTTTATCAAGTTTCAAGTTAGGTAAGAAAAGAGAAAAGGGAGAAGAAGGTCGAGTTTGCTTTGATTTGGTGTCCAGAAGGATCCTTTGAAAGAGACGTCTCCGTCGTGAATTAAGATCTCTTCTGGAAACGGAGGTACAGTAATCAGTTCTTCCAAGGTCTACCCAAGGGCTCGGTCGCTACAAAACTTGAACCTGTCTTCGGGACTTACTGGAACCCGTTTTATAGATCGGATAGACTAAAGAAAGAAAAGGAGTAATTCTTTTTGATAATATGACCTACCCCCTCCCCCGCCTCGTGTTTTGGTTCTCCCGGTCTAGTGAGTAGAAGGTCTGCGGTACCTGGAGGCAAAGGAGGTACTACAGTCCCCCAGTCCCACGTCCGTGACCCACGATTCCTAGGGACTGTAGTGAGAGGAGACTCCTTGAGTCCGTCCGGGGGACCGTTGTTAGACTTTACCCATTGTAAACTGAAGAAGTTCGAAGTAGGGTGGAGGGCAATGGACTGCGGAACCTCGACTTGAGACCTACGGGGTCCTGTGAACTCTTTCTTAGGACCCACAAAATGATTGACTATGTCGTCCCATACGCACACGCACACACACACACACACACATACATACATATATGTATTTCGATCTCTTGTAATACCTGTATACTTGTTGTGAATATGGTTTTTGATGTACTCTTTAAAAACGGGAAAACAGAAAAACATTTCCAAGTCTTACATGATTGGGGACTAAAGTGTCTAGTGTAGGTCCTGAAGTACGACTTACAGTGATTCACAAGTCACAAACCTTGACGGACGAGTAGGACTGAACCTTCGTTCGAATAAATAAGTCGTATTTTCCTTCATAAACTTGAGTGTCTCACACTAAGAGACGTTGAAAATTTTCGTCGTGTTGACCTGTCTGGTGAAAATCCTGTTATTCTGTATAAAGAGACAAGACTTATAAAAAACGATAGAATTGATTTAAGATAGATACATCCTCGAGTTGTTATTTTTCCTGAATCAAAACCGATTATGTCCATTATTAAATCTACTGTTTTTACTCGGACAAAAAGACGGATTTTAAGGTAGACAACAGAAGAGGAGGTAAGTCGACAAATTCAAAACTTGTAAGAAAGCACTTTGATTTGTACATTTGTTGTAAAAGTACTTATAGTGGTACAGCGGATCCACGTATCTTATTTGAGAGGGGTTGGGTGAGAATCAAGAAACGGAACCAAATAATCTAGATCGACCGTAAAACCTTACTTTCTAAACGTATTTTAGTCCGTTTTCGTTTTACCTTGACAGGAAACGCCTGACCGTCCGGGTCTAGTACCAAAGATAAGGAAAGAAAGATAGAGAGGAGCTGCAAATCGTACCAAAGGTGGTGTTTTCTGTACAGTCTCTCTAATACGAACCCTTAACTGGTTCTCTCTTCAGGTCGTTGACGAAACGTAAATTAGTTTGTTGTCCGTCCGACTGTCATACAGGTGTTCGACTTGGGGGCGACCAGGCCAAGACCCGTGTAGGAAGGACGGAGGTTGGGTTCAAAGTGAACAACACTACCTCGAAGAAAGTGTCTCTGAGACACGTCCCGTACCAAAACAGTACCAAGGGTTGAGTAGAAGGGGAGAGGTTCACTTGTACCCCAAGAGAGTCAGGGTAGGATTCTTCGACCTACTAAGAGGACTTCCCGGGTAGGACCGGAGAAAAAGGGGTTCGTCGATTGGTACAACGAGTAAAGAGAAACCGAAGAGGAGACTATAAATGTGGAAACGGACGACAGTAAATCTTCGACGATTGTCCAAAAAGGTCATCAGTACATACCTACACTCTCAACCTGACACTTCTCTCGACTCGGGGCTTCTTAACTACGAAAACTTGACACCACAACCTTTTCTGAGAACTCTCAGGGTACCTGACATTCCTCTAGGTTGGTCAGGTAAGATTTCCTCTAGTCGGGAGCCACAAGAAACCTTCCTTACTACGATTTCGACTTTGAGGTCATGAAACCGGTGGAGTACCCTTCTCAACTGAGTAACCTTTTCTGAGACTACGACCCTCCCTAACCCCCGTCCTCCTTTTCCCCTGCTACCTCCTACTCTACCGACCTACCGTAGTGGTTGAGCTACCTGCACCCAAACCCACTTGAGGCCCTCAACCACTACCTGTCCCTCCGGACCGCACGACGCTAAGTACCCCAGCGTCTCTCAGCCTCTGTTGACTGGCTGACTTGACTTGACTTGACTTGACTTGCCTCTTCCTGTATCGTGTCACTTAAGGTAGTTTCGAGAGAAGAAGGTTCGGTGGTTCACCTTTGGTCATAGTGTGAGACGGGACTCTCTCATACAAGAACTACGATGTGAGTAGAGTTGTGGACGGTATCCCTACCCAAACCCTGACAAAAGAGAAAAAGACAATACCTCGTATTGGACAGTAAGAAGGTGTAAATAAATACGTCGAACCCAAAAAGGACTGGGGAGGAGAGAAAGTGGGACCAGGGATCTGTCGCCTCGCTAATCTTGTAATTGCAAACACGGGATGACGGCAAGGACCTCGGCGAAGTGTTACTGGGCGACAATGGTGTCCCGAAAAAGGTCCCAGGACAGGTACTACCCGTCGAGAGTCCTTCCTGTTTACGTATTAAAGTAAAACAAAGTACTCTGATACGACCGTCAACTTGACCAACCGACCAACCTTACTTACTGGAACGTAACTTTCGGTAACGCAACAAGGAAGAGTCTCTGTAGTGTCAACGGGTGGACGGGAGACTTAAAATACGATTACAAGAGATATGAAAACACTACGACGACGAGAACCCCCTCTCTACAACGTTACGTACGTCAATGATGAAATGTGTCCGCAGATGGTGGTTCCAAATTGAGAGACGGTTTTGGTCCACGACAAATTTTCACACTAGTAAACAGTCTCTACCCCAAAAGGAGTTCAAAGGGAAGTGACATCCCAAACAACCGTAGTTTCTGAGTCCCTGACCGTTCTTTAACCAAAGTCCTGGGGTCAAACTCCCTCCGTTCACTACCCCTACGTGGTTCTGGAATTAAAACCTAATTGACAACTTCAATTAGTAGGTACCCATACTGTGTGTAAATAGTCCTGACGGGTCCACCACGACACCATTTCACAGGTGGACGGTCACATCCTCTGAGTTCTTAGTACCCAAGCTAGGGACCCAGCCCATCTAGGGGACCTCTTCCTTTACCGGTGGGTGAAGTCATAAGAATAGACCCTTTAAGGTACCTGTCTCTTCGGACCACCCGATGTCAGTGTTTTCAGTCTGTGCTGACTCGTGTCGAGTAGATACACAGGTAGATGACATACGTTCATGACACGCATGTTCGTCACCTTCTTTAATTTCTCGACCATTTGATCTTGTTGTCTACTAAAAAAAAAATCCTCGGTGTTTAGTATCTCTGGGTTTTAGAGAAACGCCTTATTTACTTTTAACGGACCTTTATCATGAAAATACATAGTCGAGAAGAGAAAGAAAAAATTTTTTTACAGGATTTTATCTTGGCAGTAGTCTCCGTGGTTGCTTTGGACTAACTATCTCCGTAGTGTCCTCTTCTCAGTCGTGGTCACGGGAGGACCACACTCCAAGGTCGCCTCCTCCTCTCTCCTTCACACTGGAGAAGGGAAACACCCGAGAACCGGTGGTATAGGACCCCTAAAAAAAATTCCCTGACTTGTTGAGTTAGTTCCCTTCAATTGTTCTCAGTTTAAGGTTTCGGATCAAAAACTCCGGTTTATGATATTTTGACCAATTCTGGGACGGTATCTCACCTATGGGTCCGAATCGACTTAATTTAGATATAATAGTATCTCTTCGTGATTTATCTTCTTGATCTTTTTTAAGGATGATTACAATTTTATCTTACTTTTGACTTTTTCAGTAAATCTAAATTTTCACCATAAACATTTAAACAGATGTTTGGTTAACTACATTTTCAATGTTTTAATTTCACTCGAGTCTAGAAGACCGGGTACTCTTCAAATGGTAGGATTTATATACCAACCATTACAACCTTACCTAAACGTACTCTTAACCCCGATTTAAAAGTTTTTAAAACAGCAGTTTCCAAAACAACCAATAACTTTTCCCGAGAAGTGAATGACCTGTCTAGGAAGAGAGGTTTCGTAAAGATCGATCTCCGTCGATTGACGAAAGAAAGAAAAAACGTTTCGTGGAGTACATTAAAGTTCCTTTGTAATAAAATCCCGAGTTCAAATATGATTAATTGTCTATAAGACTCTTCTATATTTCAGGTCTGTAAGTCTTCTCGAATTAAGTGGTGTAAAATTTTTCTGTGAACTTCAATTGTAATATCAAACGTCTTCTATTTAAGGATTGAGACAGATAAAACAAATTAAAACGACGATTCTTACAGGAATTAAGAAAGTTCACAGACATCTTAAGTGAGAGTTTCATTTTTGTTAAATTTAAGTGGAATTCTATTAAATTTATTTGTGGTGATCTCACACACATTGTGAACCTCACCCCTCTTCCCGACTCCCGAAACACTTTGGATTACGATTTGTAAGTCTCAAATTTTACTACCTTGTAATCTGTCACAAAAAACATCGCTGACAGAGCGGAAGGGAGGGGAGGGGGTGACCTGGAACACCGACTCGTCGCCCTCCAAGGACGGAATTCGAAGTTGAGGCGGATGCACCAGAAGTAAGTGTCATTTAAGAGGGTTTTGATATCTTCTACTCTAGACCACTTTATTGACTGGGAGGTTGCTTCACTTTAGTGAGTCAGCACAGGCTGGGAAACGCTGGGGTACCTGACATCGGATGGTCCGAGGAGACAGGTACCCTAAAAGGTCCGTTATCACGACCTCACCTAACGGTAAAGGAAGTTTTACTTTTTTCCACGGTACTTGACTTACACAGGAAGGGCAGGTTATGGGGTTTAAGTAAACAACCTCGGGTTACACTACCTCATCTCTATATGCCTCCACCCCGAAAATTCCTCCTTTAAGTACGGGTACGAGTCAGTACAGAGGTCTGCGGTGACAGGTACCCTAAAAGGTCGGTTCTTCGGACCTCACTCAACGGTAAAGGATGAGGTCCCCTAGAAGAGTTGTGTCCCTAGGTTGGTGTAGAGAACCCAGAGGACGTAACCGTCTGTCTAAGAAATGGTGACTCGTTGGACCTGTGTTCCTCCTTTAATCCCAATTTAATCCACCCCGAAGTACTCTTGTCACTGTCTGAAATAAAAGAACCCGAGATTTTAGTGACGTCTACCACTGACGTCGGTACTTTAATTTTTTGTGACAAGGAACCTTCTTTAGGAGACTGTTTGGATCTATCGTACAATTTTTCGTCTCTGTAATAAAACAGTTGTTTCCAGGGAGATCAGTTTCGATACCAAAAAGGTCATCAGTCCATACCTACACTCTCCACCTGATATTTCTTTCGGTTCGTGGTTTCTTAACTACGAAAACTTGACACCACAACCTCTTCTGAGAACTCTCAGGGAACCTGATGTTCCTCTAGGTTGGTCAGTTAGGATTTCCTTTAGTCAGGACTTATAAGTAACCTCCCTGACGACGACTCCGGCTTAAGGTGATGAAACCGGTGGATTATACTTCTCGGTTGAGTGACCTTTTCTGGGACTACGACCCTTTCTAACTTCCGTACTCCTCTTCCCCTGGTGTCTCAAACTCTACCAACCTACCGTAGTGACTGAGTTACCTGTACTCAAACTCGTTCGAAGCCCTCAACTACTTCCTGTCCCTTCGGACCACACAACGTCAGGTACCCCAACGTTTTTCAGTTGTATTGATTCACTGACTTGTTATTGTTGAGTACTACCCTAATTACGGGACGACTTTTCCTTCGACGTCCTTTAGAGAGGGATCGAGACAGAGAGAGAGAGGGGGCGGGGGAGGGTCGTGCGTACAAGGTTCCTTCCCGACGCTTCTACCGACAGACAGTTGGTCCTTCTCCGGAGACCAGTCCTTGGTTTAGTCGACCGTGGAACTAGAACTTAGGGGGTCGGAGATCTTCGTACTCTTTGTTTGCAAACAACAAATTTGGAGGATCAGATGCCATAAAACAATATCGTCGGTCTCGGTTGACTAAAGTCTTCGGAAGGGGTCGGTCGACCAAAATGACTGTGCCGAATCTTTGACATCTCTAGTATACTATTAGAAACACACATCATCCGTCTGGGATAAACAACTACAGTCGTGAACGGGTCTTGGTTTATCTAACGATGACAGTAACAGAAAAAACTTGTGGATGACATACAATCTGTTGCCAGTTTAAGGTGGAGGTACTTTCGAGAGTTAAAAATCTGACAGTTCCAGAGATCCCTTTTTTTTTTTTTAGGATCGAACCTTAATTTGTGGACCTTTCAGTCGTCTGAAAGTTGTCGATATTGAAAGGTGTGACGATAGAAGTCGGGAGCCCCCAATGAAGAAAGTAAATGATAAACCCTTGATTTCAACTTTAGACCCAAAGGGTTGACGATTGAAAAAAAAGAAAAAATTCAGTTCTGTTTGTTATCTTTGTATTTATCGCTGACCTCATCGTAAACGATTTCCGAGTTTCCTCTCCTGTTTATTTTTATAAACTATATCCTTAAATCTCCTCCCTCTTTTTTACTTCAATTTAACGTTCTTCCTTTTTTTGACTACGTCCTGATCGGTAGCTATGTCGGGTCGACTCTCCGACGTAGTCTCACCCCACCACCACCGGTACACTTACTTTTTTCCTTTTACTTCTACGTAATGATTCGTTCTCTCTGTAAGTGTGTGTGTGTTGTAGTGTGGACTCACCGATTGACGTATGACTCCACACTAGGACCTCCTTAGGTTTTACTACCTCTAGTTTTGAAGTTTTTAGATTCACTGACCTTTACAAACGTAATTGTCTCCTACCGTCAGTCTCCTTTCTAGGCAACCATCTACCCCCCTCTATGCCTTAACCAACTAAGACTAAAAAATGGCCAACTCGAACTCCACTGTCAACATAAATATCCTACTGTCTTCCGTCCGCGACCACTCCAGACGAAAGGAACGACACCATAAGGAACCAAGAGACAACCAAAACGTGAGTCGGAGTGTGACTGATCTAGGTCTACACTTCAATTGAGAATTGTTCGACTCATTGACTCGAAATCGTCAACCAACTGATTAGGGGGGACGGGAGGAGTTTTTGAAATCTCACCTCCAGTGGGGTGGTTTTATAAATTCGTCACGAAACACTTTCACACCGTTAAAGACGAATGTGTTGTCTGGTCTGGATCCCAGTTGGGAGGGGGGTAAGTACTTCCCTTCTCGACAGGGAACAAGACAAACTTGGCCTTCTGGTCCTCAGTAATTGGTCAGGAGTTTACCTCTTCGACCAGTGGTCCTTCACCCAGGGTCGCCGCGAAATCCCCCGTCGACTCAAACCCCCACCCTCGGTGTTAGGGAAGGGGTCTATTATTCATGGAAAGAACTTTCTATACAAACAAACATATCAGTCTAACGGTAGTAGTTTTACAAATAGAGCTACTCCGAAACAAAACTTCATCATATCTAAACGGAATGAGTTCTTTTAATTTACTTAGACTTAAGGTTTTTGGCCATTTGGCTGTTTCTGTAATTAAGATAAACTGATATGATTGTTTTACGAACAAATAAAAATTTTTTTTAGAACTTTTCGTAAGGTTTGTTTCTCTAAAATTACAAAATTAAATTATGTAATCCTTCCACGTATGTACGGTGGACCTATGTTGTTTACGGTAAAAACGAAGTCACAAAATTTTCCTTTAATTTACATTATATACATACACTACAAGGAACAGATGGAAAAGGCGAAGGTAAGGAAAGGGATTAAAGAGTCTTCAATAACGATCAGATTTTAACCGTATAAAACAGACACGTAAAAAATATGAAAATGGTTTCCGCATACAGAGATACAGATAATACATTACAATAGAACATACAAACAATTGACGTATATTAACCGTAGTGTATAAATAGTAAACGATAAAAATACATAGTGTTACATAAATAAGACGGTGATCTACTGGAAATCCGACAAAGGTCAAAAAGGGACCTTACTGGTAAAACATATACAAAGGGACATACACCCTCAAAGAGATTTCCTAGAATCATCTGTACCTTAACGACCTAAAGTGTTTTATGAAGAAATTGGTCTCTCCTGGTTGAATGTGGATTTTTACTAATGGGTTTCCTGTGAAGAGGGTTGTAGTATCCTCTTGAGGATTGAGGGGTGTAAACAATATGAAATAGTAAAACAGTGGATTAACTCTGTCCTACACTGGACCCTGGGAAATGACCTCCCAGTTTACAGGACCTGTTTGTAGAGGATCTCGTTGTCTTACGTTTCTTTATTACTCCCTGACCTTTTGGGACGTACATGTGTACCGGCCCTGTCAATACTTGTTATTCTACGTTTTTCCGGTTCACGGTGAAGGTTCCACGGTACTCGTTTTCGTCCCATGGCACGTACTAGGGACGTGTGTCGTGGTGGTCCCCTCGTCCGTCTGGTGGGTTTGGTGGGAAAAGGCGGGCTAGGTGGTTAGACGGGGACGGGAGTAGCGTAAAATTCCTTGGTGGGGTAGGAGGGGTCCATCGCGATACTTGTTCCCGTGGACAAAAAACAAAAGCAAGAGAGAACGACGTCGTACTCAGGGTTATTTCGGAACGGGCTAAAGAGTATACCGGAGAATAGTTAAAGACAACTAAGTTCTTAAGTTCTCAGGTCCAGTCATTGTGTTACCCATAGAAGTAAAAGTAAGAGACTATCAGTTCGAAGAAAGTTTTACCGGTTCGAAAGGATCCAGTCGATCTTCAAATGGACGGAGAGTAGACGGTCAATTCGGACACAAGGTCTTTCCCTACACTCTCAGTCCGTTACCTGTCTCTGAGAGTCTTCTGAACTGTACAGTGATTCCAAGAAAAGAAGGCACCTTTGGTACGTTGAAAAGATACGGAGAGGCAAAGGAACCGGTATTTTACTATGCATCTCGGGTGGTCAAGGTGTCAATAGGAGATGGGACTGTGATGATGGTCCGAAAACAAAAACTCTTGACTTTGTGACCGACAATGTGAATAAAGACAAGTCTAAGAAGAAAATTTTTTTTTTTTTTTTAGAATACAACCTGACATTGTAAAGGAAAAATCCATGTCTCCAGAGAAAACGTTATTTTACGTCTAGGACGAGGACGTTTCGTAGAAAAAGACCCTGTCCCTTATTCAATCTTATAAAATTGTTGGGTTTCAGAAGATCCTGAAACTCTTTCCGAACTTACTAAAGAAAGGACAGTAAAGAAGTACTGAATGAAGAAACCCACTACGAAAACTTTCGTGTAACCAGTGATAAGTCATTTTTACAATTTTACTAGTTATTGTACTATAATAACCTTTTACTGGTCTAGTAAAGTTTCCACCGACCTTGCAACTTACGGTGCTAGAAATAAGTTTTTATGAAAATTTTAGGACAAACTACGAGAACTACACTTATCAGACAAAACAATATTTCAACGAAAAAAATTTTTTTTATTGAGTAAAGTTGATTAGCCCTCTGTCTACCGGAGACTTTTGTTAGCAAAAATTTTATTACAACCCTGAAGGGAGTAACAGGCCACTGATTCTGAGACCCGAAGGTTATGTTTCCCGGACCCAAGCTAGGGACCTGTCCCTTGATCTAGGACGTACGGAGTTGTTTCTGACTTTTAGGGTACACGACGTTGATTCTGGGTCGTGACGGTTTACTCATTTATTTTTTGTAAAACTTTTTATTTTATTATCCGAATTTTTTAACAAAATGATCCAGATCATCAAAAGGTCACAGTAGAAAACAGAATGTAATTTCTTTTTTGAGAAGAACGAAATAATTTTTTGCAAAAAGTAATCTACCGGAGTCAAAACAAAATTATAAACACGTTCGTGTCAGTCTACCGTTTCATTCGACCGTGAAACGGAACACAAATAAACTTAGTGAGAGGAGGTCCCAATTTGGGATTCTCTTTTATCGGGTCTTAAGACGTCTGGTTAAAGAAAGGACTCTATGACGTCTCTTCGCTAGACACTCTATCATGACAATGGGTCACTTGTGTCTGACTTTAGGTTTTCTGATTAAAGTCGTGAACGTTTTTTTTAGTTCTCGTAAACGAAAATGTTAAAGCAGAATCGCAACTCAAAAGGTATCTTTGCAATCGGTACTGTTTCGAAACTTTGGAGGGGTCTCGGA
The DNA here is from genome assembly GCA_006410555.1 of Capra ibex. Classification (NCBI taxonomy): domain Eukaryota; kingdom Metazoa; phylum Chordata; class Mammalia; order Artiodactyla; family Bovidae; genus Capra; species Capra ibex. The sequence continues at coordinate 74,336,994 of SJYO01034137.1, read as the reverse complement.
AGTCTCTTCTCGACTGTCGACCTTACACTCGAATCTTGGTAAGAGGCCGTGTGGTGGATAAAAACAAAATTAGAAGTGGAAGATGGTAATTGCCTATAAATGAATAATGTGAACCACTATAAATATATAACTACCGTGGTTGACAAAACATAATTTTGAGAAAAAGGCAGAACGACCGGAGTCTAGTTGGAGTGACTTTGAGGAGTGAAGGGAGAAGCTCGAGACGGCGTCGGGGAAGGTGGACCATAGTCATGGGGGTCGACGGGGTGAGGTTAGGTAGGGTGATAGACGACGTTCTCAGGGGAAGGGATTTAAGACAACGTAGTACGACGAGGGTACGGGATTTTGAAACTCGAGAGTTTATACCGATACTATTATAGGTCAGGAGAAACGGGTGGAAGTCACTGGAGGTACTAGACTTTGGTCGAAGTTTCGAGGGTTGGAGTGAGTCGGAGTACATGGTCGGGGTGACAGGGAACAAGAACGGACAGGAAACCTTTATCTGGAAGACGTAGGTTGAGAATGGGTAAAAAAGTTCCAGATGGAGTTTGGTATACAAGTTTACGATAGTAGAAGGAACTGGTAAGACCACATGTCACTAAAAGGAGGGTAGAGATTTATGTAAATTTTTTTCTTTTTCTCAGGGAGTCAGTACGGACTGAGAAACGTTGGGGTACCTGACATCGGACGGTCCAAACAGACAGGTACAACTAAGAAGTCCACTCTTATGACCTCACCCCAACGGTACGGGAGGAGGTCCCCTAGAAGGGCTAGGTCCCTAGCTTGGGTCCAGAGGACGTGACGTCTACCTAAGAAATGGTAGACTCGGTGGTCGACGACGACGACGACGACGATTCAGCGAAGTCAGCACAGGCTGGGAAACGCTGGGGCACCTGCCTCGGTGGTCCCTTTGAGAATTTATGTATCTGATGGGTGAATAAACCCAGGATTTAGTATGTGAGTAGGACTTTTAACTGTTACACACTCATTCCCGAGTTAACAATCATGAATTATGTACCTTAGTAACTCTACTTTACTTGAACTTTATAGGTTAAGTCGTACAGGTCCTTGTGTCCTTTAAGGGGAACTTGTACGGGGACAGACCGACTTGCGACTGTCTCATGACACGGAGTTTTACACGAATAAAGTGGACACTTAACGAGAATATTCTTCCCCCGAGACGAAAAATCCCTCTTTGGAGGGTAAGTCGGGTAAGATTAGGCGACTCTTAGAGTACTGAGGTCCCCCCTTTTTTTCTCCCCTTACCCTATCTTAGGGGAACGAGAAGGTAGCCTTGTGTAAGGGGACTTAGGTTGACTCTACGGAGGACGAAAAAAAGATGGTAGTGTCCCGTCGAACAATCTTTGCGTCTAAGTACTCGGGACAAGGTCTGGGTTGACTTCCTTCGAGACTCCTACCCCGGGACCTTAGACTCAAAGGTGTTCAACCTCTTCCTGATATCGAGGGCGCACTTAGCCCTTGGTCGACCGGTGGGACTAGAAGCGTCTGAATTTTTACGAATCGCAGTGATACGGTGGAAAAGAGGTCGCTTTAGTAAAGAATATAGAGGGGGACCCAACAAAATAAACTGGTCAGTAGACCAGTTGGGTATGTAAGGTGCAAACTGTCGGTGCAATCCAGTGGTCAATCCTCAGGGTGTACGGAGGTTTAGAATCGTGAGGCTCTGTGCTTCTTTTCTTCGAGGTCCACTGACGTAATTTTGTTGTTGTTGTTGTTATTTTGTGGTTTGAAATTTTTGACGGTGTATGTCAAATTAAAGGAATTTTCGAACCGGCCTTTTCCAAAAACACCACAGCTGGGGTCGACCCGACCCGGCTTCAAGACATGAACCCCCTCCCCTCGGCCGTCTTCCTCTCGGGTCCGACCACAAAACTCGCCAACGAGACCCTCACAAATAGAAGAGGGAGGTCCTCTGTGTGTGAGAGTCAAAGACCAGTACTTTCCCCTTGGGACGTAAAATATCTTTTCCTCAGTGTCTTTGTTACAAACGTCGCTTTTTCTTTTTTTTTTCCGCGTTAGAGGGGTCTCCTTTTCCTTGGTGCGACAAACAGGGAGACATTGACTCGTTGTGGGGCTGCCGACCCCGACCGACATAGAAGACGCCAAAAAGAACGAGAAAAGGCGCCTCCAAGTGAAGGTGGGAGAATTGCGAGGTGTTCACTTTTTCGTCCGCCCCGCCGGCGCCCGGGGTCGACGTCCCCTAGGGCCGGGTCCTCGTCGCGTCGGGGGAGGAGGTTCGGACCCCCGGCCTGCCCCCGCCCAGATCCGCGGGCCCGCGACGCGGGCCGCCCGCCATCTCCAGCGACGCGCCGCCGCGCGCGAGGGTCCCGCCACCTATTGCCCCGGCCCGACCTCCCTCTTTCCTTTGGACGGGCCCTCCGCCGCCGCCGCCGCCGGGTCTCGCTCGCTCCCTTCTCTCAAGTGAAAACGAGCCCACAGTCGCGCGCCGCCGCCGACGCCCGCGACTGCTCCCGCGTGGCTCGTTCGGCCCGCGGATAGAGCCCGCCGGTCCGCCCGTGTCGCTCTTCGGCCTATGCTCTCGCGGCCGCCCCGCGCCTCGCCGCTCGGACCGGTCGCTCCCCTCGGCGCCCCCCGCGCGGGTCCCGCCCGGGGGTCTCGGAGCGTCCTACGGGGTGCTCCTGGTCGGCAGGGACGTCTCTGGAGCGATACCGACATTCAGGCGACCCGCACGCCCCTAGGCGACTGAAACCCCACAAAGAGGGGGTTCCTTCCGAACCTCTGCGGCCCCCTCGGCTCACGCGCGGTGTCTCTTTGTCCTCCCGTCGCCGACCCACCGACCGTTTCAACCCTCAACCTCAACGTTTCCGATCACTCGTCGCAGGAGGTCGAGAGGGGTGTCCAGTATTATGGGTCGACCGTGGGGTCAGGGATGGGGGACGTGTGGGGTGGCACCGCGCTCCGTCTTGCCCCAGACGCGGGACTTTGTGTGGCTCAACCCCCGAATCCCCATAGTCCACTCCTGGGGCGCCTCGAGGGTCGGCAACGACCGAGCCCGGTCCCCCACCGCAATCCCTGGGCTAAGAAGGTTGAGTCTTCCCCTCCTTTCAAACGAACAACACCGATGTCCACCCGAGGGATTTGTCACACGGGCGCGTAAGACGATCACCGTCGCGACCGCAAGGACCTTCCCGACCGTAGAGGAAGATGCGGCGAGGGATCTCGAAGTGGACCCGGCGGCCTCGACCCTCAGGAAAGGACGACGTCGACTTTCCCCGTGGAGGCCAGGTCAAGGAGGGTAAGGGGGGAAGGGCAGGGGGCGGAGGGGACCCGGGACGCCCCTGACACGCCGCGCGCCCTCCTAACGTCGCCGCGACCCGAGGGACCCTAGGCCAACCTCGGCGCACTGAACTTACTCTGGGACAGCCAATGGGGCGGTCCCCGATGGCAGTCTTCCTGCAACGAAACCGGCTAGCAATTCACCTATCTCGGTCTAATCTAGGTTGGTGCACCGAAGTACACGTCTCAAGTCTCAGAAATGGTTTGTACACGGTCCTTCATAAAGGAAATTTTGTTTGTCTTTCAACCGCGCAAGGGAAAAAGAGTCGTTCCAACTACTTGGGTACCAGCGCCTAGTGTCCAATTAGAAAACGGGCCCGACCGGAACCACCGTTCCCATCGCCCAAACCCAATTCCACCACTAAGGACAACGTTCCAATGGAAAACACCAAGATTGAACAACACTCCCGGTGTCCGAACGGAGTATTTTTCCCTCATCAGTTGGACGAGTGGGACCGAAGAGAGGAGGTCCCGGGACCTTCCCTTGTAGTCTCTACTCTTCAAAAGGGTCCACTGGAAAAGACACAGTCGGTCACTCCTCAGTCGACGCAGGAGACAGGAGATCCCTTTACGTAAATTGTGAATTGGGGTCCGGACGGGAAACATCGGACTCAAACGTGAAACGAATTGGTGAGTCTCCCGTCTCAAGGAACTCGACCCTACACAAGTAGGTCTCCCTACAGTCGGTAGGAGTCTAACAACTTTCAGGACCTATACAGTTCGAGGGCCTCGCAGACCGTCAAAGTAACACAGTCTAATATTCTACCAGTGTTACACACTTTTGATCCGCTCACACGTAACTTTTCCCCCAAAACTACAGTATAGAATTTGGTACTAGACAAGTCATAACACGGAGCGGTCAACTCACACGACCCGTTTGCATGCTCTTGCGTCACGCAATTGCGATGTAAAGGTGGGTCAAGGGGCGTACTCGCAAACACTACCACGAACCAAAAGTAAGCCATGTGGACGCCGAAATCTCACGAGGATCTGTGCCGACAGTCCATCCAACTCTAGGGCGTTCGCACTTCTCGCAAGACACATCGGTGAAACCTTTAGGAGCAGATTGAAATGAAAACTCGAACTACATTACTCACCACATGGTAGATAAACCTTAGGAAGGGTCCTTCCGAAAGAAACCAGTGGACTGTATCATTTTTTACCTTTCATAAACGGTTAAAGGTCTGAAATACTGGTGGGACTTGAGAATCCCGAAATTGTGTTATCGGACAATACAGGAATTTTACTTGTGAAGATACTAAAACTACGGTCTAAGTATTTACCACATACAAGTACCTAAGAAAAATAACGTAATTTATAGCAATAAAACAAACTTTCCATGTTGTAGTCGGTATACTTTGGGGTCTAGTTGTCGATGTGAATCTCTAGAGGACTTGATTTGCCGTGACAAACTCTACTCACAGAACAATCTCCTCCAGTAAACGACAGTGGTAAAAGGAGGTTCATCGAGGTCTCGACTTCCACCATACACATATTACACAGACGGACGAGTCAGTACAGGCTGAGAAACGCTGGGGTACCCGACATTGGACGGTCCGCGGAGACAGGCACCCTAAGAGGTCCGTTCTGATGACCTCCCCCAACGGTAAAGGAGGAGGTCTCCTAGAAGGACTGGGTCCCTAGTTTCGGCTCAGAAAACACAGAGGACGTGACCGTCCGTCTAAGAAATGGTGCCACGGTGACCCCTTCTAAACATAGTGCGTGTAGTATATAAAGTCTACAAGAGAAAGTACCTCTTCAGTCTTTTCGTTTGTCCAAAAAGATAAGACACACTCCTGTTTATGGTGCATCTCTTGTATCGGACTTACGAAAACTGTACGTTCCACATTGAGTGTCCCTCGACTGACACAACGACACAGGGAAGTAAGTCCTATCAGGTCCATGAATGAGGTTGCTATGCTCACGACCAGTTTATCATAAACCTCGACATGAAAACCCAAAAGGGGAGTAGGCTACGTCTGACTTCCTTCATTAACAAGTTTGACCCCCTACCCACTAGTGTTTCGTTACTCTATCAAAAGGATCACCTGTTTGTTTACCTTTTTACTGAAGTGTTTATATACATACATAAAAAAAATAATTTATGTCAACTAAATATTATACAATTAAAGACGACATGTCGTTTCACTAAATCAATAGATATATATATGTAAGAAGAAACATAAGGAAAAGTAGTACTGAATAGTGTCCTATAACTTATATCAAGGGACACGATATGTCGGAACAACAAATAGGTATATATATATTATTAAACGTAGACGATTAGGATTTGAGAGTGAGGGAGGGAGGGGGTGGAAGGGAAGGGGAACCGTTGGTGTTCAGACAAGACAGACAGGAGTGTTTATAAAAATCAGTATCGTAGTAAATATATTTTACTACGTTCTAGATTTAAGAATATACAGACTCCTACAAGTATCAAATAAACTTTTTTATTACAGATCACCTTATGTGGAATCACAATTATCTATGATGGATTACAGTTGAGAGGTGCGTTTTCCCCTGTCGTATTACATAATCTTATATGCCAAAGACCGAAAGACCCGGAAGACAGTTGTGTCCTGACTTTTATCACGAAACCCGAAAAGTGTCTTTCTGGTCTCTTCTTATGTCCTAACATAAACGACACAACATAATATCCCGTCACAAAAAAGAACAAACACCCAAACCACTCAATACCCAAGTTACTTTGGAGCTGGATATGGTTCGTCCCAAGTAGGGGTTGTAAATTCCTATTCGTCTGAGGGATAACCCTATATGTATAAGAGTTATATATGAAGGATATATATAACATCATTAAAGTTAAGGTCACGCCGTATAAGGATCATTTTGTATAAACTCTGACCAGAAATTTTTGTCGAAAAAACCATCAAACTTAATTCGACAATGTAAACAAAATCCAGACCCGACTACAAGACGGTAAAGAGGAGGGGAACTTAACTGTAAATAAAGTCATTAAGAACATGTTTCAATTAATTGAGTCAAGTCCCGACAATGCCACAGAGAGAAGAGATGGTCCGACTCCCAGACACTTTATGGTGTAGCACACAACAAGAACTCCCTAAAGAGTTACTCAAGAAGAAGTTCCAAGGGAAGAGTCTAAAGACTGTACTCTCTAACGATGTCAGAAGGACTAAACGTGTAACCACGTGACTTAATTTTGATTTATCTGAAGATAAACTAGGAACAAAGAAGGTGTAACCGGTGAAGGAAACCCTTGGACACTTCAATAAAAAACTCTATAACAAAGCAGCGATTCAGTACGGGTCGAGAAAACGTTGGGGAACCTACATCGGGTGGTCCGAGGAGACAGGTACCGTACAGGGTCCGTCCTTATGACTTCGCCCGACGGTAAAGGAAGAGGTCCCTTAGAAGAACTGAGTCCTTATCTTCGACTCAGAGGATGTAACCGTCCTCCTAAGAAATGGTGACTTGATGGTCCCTTCGGGAAATTTTGTAATGATGTCTTGATTTGTCCTCATAATCGAGGGATTATGTTAAGACATCTCCACTACGCCTTTGCCCTTCCCGCTTCGGCGATATGATTAAGTTTGCACTTATCTTGTAATGTTGGTCTCAGAAAGATGTCAGCTTTGATTTAAATTCACCTTGAATACGAATCTATTACTAAACGTTTATTGAAAGTACGAGAACATTGTTTGATACTACACAAACGACCTGTGCGACGGTGGTACTAGACAGTTTTCAAAAGAAGGTCAATAAACTGTCAAATTTTCTGGTCGGTATCGTTTCTCCCCGGAACACTGGTTCTACTAAAACGAGTAGCGACTACTAGGTCAGCTTCAAATTCACGGAGGACACCCAGTCATTAGTTACATAGACACGGTCCTTGACACCAAAAGACGGGAGACGTTTTAGTACTCTTTACAACAGTTTCTAGTCACAAAGTGAGAAACGAAGAGAATGTCTTCACATTGTATTCGGGTCGTACCCACACAAACACACACACAACGTCCCCTTCCAAGACCGACCATGAAAATCACAGACTACGAGAATAGACGTACTACTCTAAAGGTTTAGTGGACCACTGACCACGCAAGACCACCAGTCGTGATGATTCGAATAACGAAAGGGTCATGATCTTTCAATGCAAGACTTGATAATTAGAGTCCACACATTTCGTCCTAACTTATGTGGACACAAATTCCTGAAGGGACCACCGAGCCTACCATTTCACAGACAGATGTTACGCCCTCTGGGCCCAAGCTCGGGACCCAACCCTTCTAGGGGACCTCTTCCTTTACCGTTGGGTGAGGTCACGATAACGGACCTTTTAGGGTACCTGTCTCCTAGGACCATCCGATGTCAGGGACCCCAGGTTTCTCAACCCGTGCTGACTCGCTAAAGTAAAAGTGAAAGCCCGTCGAGACACAAAAAACTTCTTCCTCCTCCCCACATACGTCACAACGGGACTCTACGTCAGATATTATCTGTTTTTTTAGTTCAAGGAGGACATACGTGATTACAACACCAATTCGAAAAGTTTTCCACGAAAGTCCAGTGGTCGACTTCGCAAGAAAATCATACGAAAATTGAAATTAGCGTATACAGGAGTCGGGGTCACTGAACAAACCCTCGTAAATTCGAGCATTAAGGGTCAAACAACCTCTTGAATCGCAACAGAGTCCGCAATCACTTGGGGAAAAAAGAGCTCCCTCGGTAATCAAACGAAAACGGGGAGTGGAAGGGTGCTAGATTCGAAAAGTTGTCGAGTAAAAGAAATGTTCCGATCACATCGTCGTCTAGATCACGGAGGGTTCAGATGTGCCGTTGGTTTCCTCTTTGTTTCCGCTAAGGTGAAGACTGGACTCAGCCCACTCGGGACGTCCCATCCGTGCAGTCGTGTACCACACCTCAACTTCAACCACTCCAATGGCTCGCGAACACACAAAGTACACGGTGACAATGGTAAAGGAACAATAATGGAGACTCTCCTGGTCACCAAAAGGGATTCGACTTCGGGTACTGTGACAGAGTTTTGGTGCGTCGATGGGCCACTGTCCCCCACCCCCACCCCCCAACCTCCGACTACGACGGTCTGGCAGTCAGAAAGAGTGGTCGACAACGGTCAACCGGAAGAGACCGAGTAGGTTCCTCCACAGGAAGGAAGGAAGACAGACAAAGTCCACAAACAGGACTGAAATAGTTTGACGTCTTTGGACACCGGTAAACCTATCGCACGAGAAAATTTTCATCCACCCGTCCTAAGAGAGTTCAAATAAAATGCGAAAATGGTCGGAGGGGGGTGGGGGACGGGGTTCCTGTTCGTAGTTTCTTATGTACCCGAAAAAGATCTCACATAGGACCGAAGGTTGGTAAAATACATATACATCTCTGTAAGGTAGAGTAGCACTCCGTGCCTTTTCTTTCTTTCCGAAAAGACATTATATTACCATACGAGGTTACTAAGGTTTATCCTATTAAACATTTTGTGTGAAATAATGTACAAGACACAATCGGCGAGTCAGTACAGGCTGAGAAACGTTGGGACACCTGACATCGGACGGTCCGATGACCGTTACGCAATTTCAGATCCCAACTACTCTTTAGTCTGTCTTCAAACATCACCCGACTGACTGACCACTCGATCACGGAAAAGTGAAATGGCAAGGTAAGACGAAAAGAGGGAATTTTCCGCCTTGTTACAGTGACTTCACCGTGTTCCAAACCATAACTCATCTACACTCAAATTTAGGACTGAACCGGGAATTGACGGACTTATCGGAACCCCAAAAGAGGATACGGAACTTCCTACTACAAAACATAAGGACACTGGCACCGGTTACAAGGACCGTCATGTCACGTCAAGTCAGCGAGTCAGCACAGGCTGAGAAACGTTGGAGTACCTGACGTCGTACAGTCCGAAGGGACAGGTAGTGGTTGAGGGTTTCGAACGAGTTTGAGTACAGGAAACGCAGCCACTATGGTAGGTTGGTAGAGTAGGGGACAGTAGGGGAAGAGGAGGGCGGAAGTTAGAAAGGGTCGTAGTTCCAGAAAACGTCACTCAGTCGAGAAACGTAGTCCACCGGTTTCACGACCTCAAAGTCGAAGTCGTAGTCAGGAAGGCTACTTATAAGTCTTGACTATAGGAAATCCTACCTGACCAACCTAGAGGAACGTCGGGTTCCCTGAGAGTTCTCACACGTCAGGACCGTGTATCACGATTTGTGTATCACCACTAAAGTTATTAACTCACGGACTGTGCATGTTGTGTAACCCCTACTTCCTTTTACCCATGTCGAAATGTGAAGTATTCTCTCAGACCTTCAACTTCCCATTACGGATATGAAAATAACCACATAAAGGTTTAAGACACCTGTACTTCTGCGTTCACTGCCTAAACCTACCCCTTTATCCTACGGAGCACTTCCCACACTGGTGTCGGAACTCCCTCCAGTCCTCCTTTTACCTTTCCGTAAGGTCACCCAGACAACATACCGACAAACCACCCCAACTACAAATCCACCACACCTATCCAGGACACCTCCCTCCCCATCGGTCTCCCCTTAAACCTTCGGAAACAAATGGTACAACGTTGTCTTCTGTCACGACAGAACTCCTCTCGTCGAATTAGATCAGAGAGGGACTTCTTAGAAAAACAAGAAACTCTCAAAGGTAATCTAACATACCGGTCCACTGGACCACTTCACCCCCTACCACACTTCCACCCACACCAACCTTGCGTGTCCCGGACCTCGTCGTTCTCCCACCCGCTTCAAACCCCTGCACACACACAAACGCACACACAACCCCCCACGGGGGAGAGAGCAACGAGTCTCCGGGGAAGTAACGCGAAGACAAAAATGACCAGTCCAAACAGTACATCAAAGTGAAACCTACCTGCATTTAGGACTACTACCGAGACCTTGACCACCGCAGGTTACTTGGGTTGCTCTCCATCTAGACCTCGGAGCGACCACGGGTTCTCTAAGGTCGGTCCATCTGTCGATTGCGATTTGGTAAAGTCTTCCGTCTAAGAGACTTAAGAGACTTTTGTCCAAAAACAAACAAAAAAAAAAAAAATTTCTCTTACATCGATATCGGTCCGTTCCTGGAACCGTTGGTCTAATAGATCCCCGATCCCGAAGAAGGTGGAGAGGGGTTAAGTATGTTGAGTAGGAGGGTACTGAATTACTATTAAAAAGAATCGTTTAAAGAGATCTCTAAATCCCGTAGGTGTTCTACTTGTAGAGTTAAACTTTCACCGTCTATGGCACAGAGGTGAAGTAGTCATCCGGGAGGGCAAACTGTGGCGAGAGGGACCTGAGAGCGAAGTAAAACGTCAGCACCCAACACGTACCGGGACGAGGGGTCCCACGGGTTTCCGTGACTCTCGCTAAAGATGCCAGTCGCGTCCCCAAAAGGACCGTACCGGTGTCTCGTAGGGGACTCTTGGACACCCTTTCCACTTCAGGGAAGGGGTGGGTCTGGAAGATTCAACAAAAGGTGTTCGGGAGGTCCGTGAAGACTACATTGAAGCCTACGTGACCAGAGGTCACGTTCCCACCTTTTCGTAAGGATTATGTGTCTAATGGGAACGATGTCCCGACCGTCCAAAACAGTTCAGTCATTTTTGTGGACTCGTGCAATGACTTGTGAAATAAATGTCATAAGGAACACACAAACTAAGACTCGCGTGTGTTCGTGGTCGTAACTATAGACAGGTCCGAACACAAATGACATATCCGAGACAAAGTCATACCGAAATTCCAACGAAAAGAGGGAAGACCCTTTGTTTACACTAAATCTACTATTTCAGGGTTTAGAGACGACTGATCCTCTAATTGACTGCAGTTGAGGGGTCTCTAAGGATCCCCATCCACCACGAGAGACCTCGGTACCCCTTCCGACTCACTCGACCTATTGGACCAGCACATTATTCCTTCCAGAGTCGGGACCGGTAAGACCTGACGTCAGGAACATCCCCACCCACCCCGACCTGTCATTCCCAACCTTCTAAAGAAGAAGACAAAAAAAAAGAGGAGGCCCTGGGGACCACCGAGTCTCCAATTTCGTAGACGGACGTTACACCCTCTGGACCCAAGCTAGGGACCCAGCCCTTCTAGGGGACCTCTTCCTTTACCGTTGGGTGAGGTCATGAGAACGGACCTCTTAGGGTGCCCACCTCCTCGGCCCACCCGATGTCTCGCTGAAGTGAAAGTGAAAGAAAGGTCCTGTTGAATTTTCACAAAAAGTAAGTAAGGGTTGAAACTCTAGTCAACGCATACAATCGTCTCTATGACAAACTATCCTTAATCACGTAAGTCTGTCACGGGGGTAATGTCCTTTGATAACCAGACCAAAAAAAAAAAAAAAAAACGAGAACTAATTTCTATCCTGTCAGAAGACTAAAAAACGAATCCTAGAGGTTTCTTCTACTGAAAATTAACAAGCGGAAAAGGACAAGGAGGACTTAGAGATTTCTTTCTGCAAAAATACAGAAAAAAAAAAAAAAAAACGTTTAACTCCATATAAACAACAACGAGTCAGTGATTCAGCACAGACTGAGACTGGAGTACCTGACGTCGTGCAGTCCGAGGGGACGGGAGACGACAGAGGGGTTCAAACGAGTTAAAGTACGGGTAACTCAACCACCACGACAGGGTGGTAGAGTAGGAGACGACGGGGGACGAGGAAAACGGAAGTTGGAAAAATTCCATCTTATCAAGGATTATTAAAACGAAGTGAAGAGAATACAATAACGGACTAACACTCGAGTTAGAATGTATTATAATTCCGTTAAGGAATCAGGAGAAGAATATTTACCTGAACTAAACGTCGTCTAGAAACTTTATGAAGTCATTACGAATCCAAATCATGGATTGGCCATTGGACCTTAGGACCATGGATCCTTCTGTGAGTCTGATATAAACGACAATAATGTCCAAAACGAATTTCAAAGTCGTAACGTAACGACCAGACTTACTCATTGAACAAAGATAATAGAAATCAATTTAATTTCCATTAGAGTTCTTAAACTGACGGTCCGTTCATAAATTGTAACTCAAATCTGAACGGAAGTGGGAGACACCTTGGATCCGTTCAATGAAATTAAAGAGACACGGAGGCAGAGAAGAGGACATTTCACGGCTACCCTTTCACACACGAGTCTCCCAATTTACTAAATTACGAGAAAGTCTTACATAGGTACCGTAGTCGTGAACTTACAGTCCCCTCCCCATAGCGGGAGTAGAGACGACGGAGAACGGACAGAAGGGTGGAGTAACGGGAGTAAAGTTCAATTGTCTTTTACCTAAATTTTAGAACCGAAGCACGTGTAAAAATTTTTAAACGTATATTAATTAGGTTTGTAGGACACGAAAGAACTTACATATTTGAGTACCCTTTATCAATAGAGACACCTCCACCTCAACCAGACAGTTAAACCTCTGGTCTAAGAAGAAGCACATATGATTTTTGGTCGTTTTCGTTTGGATTGTACGAGATAACAACTTACAATTGTCTATTTCAACCTACTACCCAACCTAAAAACGTGACGTAAAAAAACGGTAGACTTTTCACCAACATCTTAACAGTGATCGTATGGGCTCACTCCCTAACAGCGAGACGTCAATGAGCCGTAGGACAATAGGGGAAATCCCAATTCGACTAACAACGACGCCCAACCTCTCGGGTTCGCAAGTACTGTTACAACTCTACCCTTCCTTGACGAACTCTATTCACAATTAGACATACGGATCAAGTGTAACACCTTAGACTGAAGTCACTCTCCCAGGAGGTTGGAAGGTCAGTTGGATCACGACACCCCTAAATCTTCTCCCCAACTCCTTCCCCTTCTCCTTCATCCGACGAAGTAATCTGTAGGGAATGACGGAGATCTTCCTATTACTTCGAAATCTAAGTACCCGGATTTCGACTTCACTTCGAGTTGGATACCCGTATTGACCTCATAACCTCCGGAACCTACATCTTTTAGAACCGACGAAGAACACACAGGGGTCTAATGAGTAAGTAAGACGGGAGGGACGAAAGAAGATGGTCAAAAAAAATATGGTTACAAAGGACAACTGGGAAGACATAATCTTAATCGGTCTGAACTGACGAAGGAGGGACCCAGGAACCCATACAGGTAGTGAAGGTGTAAGAAACGGAGCCGGGTCCCGACCGGTCCGTCCGAAGTGTTCCAACCCCATTCTTCATTCAGTGTAGCAGTCGAAGTGCCTTATACTCAAGAGGAAAGTGGGTGAGGGATTTGAGACGAGGGGAGGGGTATAGTTTAGGTTTCGGAACGAGTAAGACTTGAGAACCTTTCAAAAGGTTCTTTACTAGTAATGTGTCGGCTATGGTCTTGCGAGAATCGAAACAAGACATAGATGATTACTCAAAATAAAAGGTTTCCTTTTTTGTAAGTAAATTTCTCTTACATATTTCTCTGTCAGTGGACAGGTGTTCTTGGTCCCTGTGTCTTGGGAAAGGAACGAAACCGTAACGAAGACCCCTGTCAAAGTCTCAAGGGGAGGAGGTAAGACGACATCTTATATGCGACAACAGTCAGACTTAGCCGGATGTCAAACCTCCTAACACGAATGCACAAGAGGAAGTCTCATCCGAGGCTAACATTGAGAAGTGTACACTGATCACTTGAGCCTCCTTCTTTGCCCCGAATATTACACGAAGGTACATCATCAAAACTTTAGAGACGTTTACACATGGAAACTAGACAACTCGTCCTGTCTGTCTAGGTCGTTGGTTTGTCCTTCTGTCTGAATTGGACACATGAGCACTTATGGAGCCCTTCCAATACGTCTGTAACAAAATCTCCAACGGAAACCCCTCTCTTTGACTCCCGTTCCCACTCTTACTCTTGCCGCTGGGTGAGGTCAGAAGAACGGACCTCTTAAGGTATACCTGGCTCCTCGGACCACCCGAGGTCAGGTGCCCCAGCGTTTCTCAGCCTGTGTTGGCTCGTTGAGTGTGATGCGATACTTCCTTCTCACCTTCCGTCCCGGCGACCCTAGTAAACCCTACCTTCTTTAGGGGGTCCCGGTGAGTCACAGTCGGCACCCCGCGGGAGAATCCAATTAACGTGCAGAAACCTAACAATATGTACTACAGAGTGCAGAGTCAAATCTCGAACAGATTAAGGATCAACAGTTGGAGTCACGGGTAATATTAGAGGTCCCCTCGCAGTGTTTCTTTTGTGAGAAAGAGACTTAGGACACGGGATCTATAAGACAAACAAAACCCCATCTCGTCACCGTATCTATAAAAATAAAAAATAAATTTCTTAGAAACTTGGGAGTTTTGGTGTTTCTTGTTACAAAACTTTCAGGTAGAGAAAGGGCACGATAGGTGTAGAACGGCGTGATAACGTAGACTTTAGACTGTCGAATCGGGATTTATGGAGTGGGGTAGTGTCCGGTTGTTGGTCTTATAAGAGAAGGTGTCGGGGGAGGAGTCATGGCGGTCATGGTACGGAAGTTCAGGTGGTAGGTGAAAATTTAAGATGTACTTCTGAGAAGTCGACTTGAATTACCGGAAAACCCCCCCTCAACCCTCCCTAGGTCCCAGACCAGTGCGAAGAGTGCAAACAAAGGAGACCGCCACTAGGGGCGTCGGGCAGACAGGGGTGGTCGGAACGGGTACGACCGTGACACGAAGACGAGGGATAGTCAAGTCACTGCAACTTGGGGGATTCTTCGTGTCCGTGTAAAGGACCGTACTTACGGAGGACTCATAGTCACAACGGGCGGTCACGTAGTCTCCGGGTGACACGGGTGGGAGAATGAGGGCCACTACTTGTCTATACCATTTTGTAGAGGTGTCCTCCAAAGTCCCACGTTGGTTCTAAACTTTAAGTAAATTAATTAATTATGGCGAAAGACACAGACACATAAACGGCATTTTATGCGATCAATTTTAAATGACAAAAATTCACATTCCAGTCACCATAATTCACATAAGTGTAAAAACTCATTGGTAGTGGTCTTGAAAAAGTAGAAGAGTTCGACTGTGAGACAGGGGTAATCTGTCATTGAGGGAGTAGGGCGGCGGAGGACGACGGACCTCGAGTGGAGAGAGAGAGAGAAAGAGACCAAAACCTTAGTATGCCAGATAAAGGAAAACGTCGACCGAACAAAGTGAAGCGAGTCCCAGGAGTTCTAAGTAGGTTCAACATGGTACCTAATCTTAAAGGAAGGAAAAATTCCGACTTGTTATAAGGTAACATGTATATATGATATAAAATAGACAAGCAGACAACTACCCGTTGACTCACCAAAGGTGGAAAACCGACAACACTTACTGCGACAGTACTTGTGTCCACATGTTCATAGACAAACTCAGGACCGAAAGTACAGAAAATACACACATGGGTCTTTACCCTAACGACCTTGTACACCATGAAGATACAAATTTAAAATCCCCTTGACGGGGTGTAGAGAGTGAAAAGTCAATTCACTTAACTCCTTCGGGGTCGTCCCAGTGTATAGAAGCTCAAGTTCCCTCTCGAGTCACTCTTACGTCCGGAGATCCGAGGACAAGTCTAGTGGTGGTGTTCCCGTGCTAACCCAGGAACAGAAGACGTGTCCCCTATTTGTGGTCACAGACCGACCCCGTTCTAAATAAAGAAACGTTGGAGTTCACCTTATGTCCTGTTCCCAAGTGTACATCACAAAATAAATGAAATACAGATTGAAAATTCTCTCACATCAAAAACTAACTATTAAATTTATCATAATCAGGTATCTGTTCTCCGACAGAAACTCGAGACATTCATCACCTATTGACCAACGGAGGGACCCTACACATCCTAAAAATTTTATCTTATAACAAAATAAAACAATTGGACCGAGGAGGTTTATGTTAATTGGGAAATTGTTGTGTCCAACTTGAGAGACCGGGAGAACATGGACCTACAAAAGTTTATCCTTTATAACGTCGTCATGTGACAGGAACCAATCAACTTAGGTACCTACGTCTTCCCGGTTGACACTCAATGTACACTAAAAAGTCCACGTCTCCCAACTACGGGACTATGGGTACAACAAGTTCCTAGTTGATATAATCGACACACTGGACCCCGTTTCAGTATTGAAGGGACTAAGTACGACAAGTTGACATTTTACCCCTACTATTATTATCAGTCTGAACTTACTTAATTAGATGTATTTTTAAGACACAGACCATGGCTCTTCCCCGAGTAAGTCACGTTCGTTAATTACATTGTAAAGAATAGTTAACGTTACTACGATAAATCTATTAACGTTAGTAGGAACGTTCATAATAGACCTTACGACTGTAAAAAATTTACTCAATACTGATAACACGATCTGAACCGCAGAGGTAAACCGACAGAACACCGATCGTCTGTCGTCGAAGATTGAACCACTAAAAATGGGTCTCACCCTCCGTCGTCCTTGGACCCTCATACTCCCGAGATCTTGTTCATACCCGACTTTCATTCCCCTTCACTTCAGCGAGTCAGTACAGGTTGAGAAACGCTGGGTCACCTGACATCAGATGGTCCGAGGAGACAGGTACCCTAAGAGGTCCGTTCGTATGACCTCGCCCAACGGTAAAGGAAGAGGTCCCCTAGAAGGACTAGGTCCCTAGCTTGTGCCCAGAGGACGTAACGTCCGTCTACGACATTGGAGACTCGGGGGTCCCTTCGCGCTTTCATTCCCCTTCGGTAAGGGATTCCGACCACAGTCAGTAAAAATATGTGACGATCCCGGTACCTTAGGTCTCTTCCTAGACCCAATCCACCTCGGTCCTGATCTGTCGAACGACAAAACCCTCTGACCAGGAGAGACGAGAGACCAACCTCTACTCGACTCGTAGTGTTCATCAGATGGAGACACATTGGTCCAACGACGACACAAAGTCACTAATCAAACCTTACACACGATTCATAACAAATACCTCAAGGATCCTAATAAATTGTTCTCTTTTACGACCGAAACGTCTAATCGGACCTTTCTAGCTTTGAACCTGTCAGAATAAAGTCACCTTCTGGGACTAAAATTGGGACCAGAGACCAACGGTACGTGTCAGGACTCTCTCTCTAGAGGGCACCAAAGAACACGGACGCTATTCCTCTGTCCTGGTGTTCTCCACCCACAACACATGTCAAGATTCACTGGTTAAAGATGGAGAAAACCAGTCAAATTGGAGATTACTACGACTCTTATTGTTTATGTACCCCACGAACATCCACAGTCCGTGTGGAGAACTCGTGAAAGACACTTAGTGAGTTAAATTAGGAGCACTGTGGAGAGACTTCAACGATTATAATAGGGGTATAATGTCCACCCTTTTGACTCCAAGTTTCTCTAATTCATTGAACGGGTTAGCGGGTGTCTATCATTCACCGTCTCAGTCCCAAACTTGGATCCGCCACACGGAGGACATGGACACCCATGTTCAATTTTCCAGTCAGAACGTGTGAACCCATTTCGTAACAGAAGACCCATTTCGTAAAAGTGGTAACATGATCAAAGGAAAACACTGCTTAATTGTGTTTGACACGCCGTATCATGTTGTCTGTAAATAACAGTATTAAGAGATCCGATCTTCAGATTTTAGTCCCACCACCGACCCGATGTGAGAGAGCCTTCCGAGACGACCTCCCAAGAAGGAACGGAGAAGGATCGACGACGAACGACGGTTGTCAGGCATCTCAAGGGACCGAAAACCCACATAGTCAGGTCAGAGACGAAGGTAACAGGATACCACAATAGGGTCCCACAGAAAAGAAAAGTCAGTAACCTAATCCTCGGTGTGATTAGATAACACTGGAGTAAACTTAAATAACGTAGACGTTTCTAGGGTGAAGGTTTCTTCAAGTGTAACACTCTAAGACCCGTCTTTACTTAAAACCCCCCTATAACAAGTTGACGAGTTGGGCTATATCGGTAATGTAAACCTGTTTCCTTCTTAAAGTGTGTCTACTTAAAAAATCGTGTCGATGAATCCGATCAACACTTGTCACTACCCATCCTTTAAGGGACCCCAAGTTCACCAATCCTAAACCTCGAAAGCGACGACACCAGGACTTAAGTTAGGGACCAGTCTCTTGATTCTAAGGTATTCGGTATTCAGTACCGGGGGTTTTTTGTTTGTTTTTTGTCACTGTACATGTCGGTTCTCTCCGTCACCCAATCACCCCGACTGACCACGGAGAATAATTCCGGTACGAACCAGTAGTGGTTTTGACTCTACAGTAGTACTTTTGTCTACTTTCTTCCTTTTCACGTCTTCTTCGTCTCTAGGTCCTTTCCTAAACTTCGGAGTCTTCCGTCACCACGACCCTACCCGGGAGGGATCACTCTCCGTCTGTCGTCAAATAGTGGTGTACCAAATCCTTGTTCGTGGAGTATTACTGTTAAATTTGGGAGAGAGTCACTGAATTTTAGATAAGTCACGTAAGACTTATTCTCTTGACCCTTCGTACACCGAGAAGAATCTCTACAAAGACAACGCAAATGAAACGGTACGGACGTCCAAATCGTTTGTCCATTCGTCTTTTATCCGAGTAAGTCTTTAGGAAACTAGTCCGACCTACCGACTTTGTATGTAGTGAAGGTTGTAGACACCGTTACTCTGAAAGACTGTATTTAGGTACTATTCAAATACCTATAGGTGAAGGAAAGACGAAACTGGCTATTTTCCAGTCTTCATGTCGAAACCTCGAATAGACATCTGAAACACTTCCCGCACATGTAACGAAAACCATATACATATGGGGAGACGGAAGTAGTAAGAACAGACGAAAATAAAAAGGGAATGGACTGAAGTAAAGAACCATAAATATGTAAGGGGTGGGGGTGAGGTTGTATTGAAAAACAATTGGTCGGGTTTAGGAAAATCCTTCTTTCGTTCTACGTTCACTTCACAAGTAAACTATTCACTCGGGGAACCCGGCCCCAAACGGGAGTCTCTCCACTGAAAGACTACCCCCTGTAGCGAGTCACAGAGTCTCGGGACCGCGATAGCAAGTGGTGGTCGATCGAGAGACGTCTTGCCTCATCACTTCGTCACCATGGGCAGACTACCGCAGTACTCTTGTCTTGCCCTGCCGTTCACACTTCGTGAGCCGTATCATCGACCACACATCTCTCTCGAGTCACCCACCCTTTTCCTCGCAAGGTCTTCTCCCCCCATTACACTCGACTCGGAGGGCGTGGGGGGCCTCATTATACAGAGTAGCGTACGCACGCCCTGACTAATCTCCCTCCTCTCGTCTCGCTGCCTCACAGGGCTGTCGCTCCTTCAGTTCCTAAGAATCTACGACTTCTCCATGGTTGTCAACCTGGTAAAGACGACGGAGGAGGAGTCCTAAGGAAGAGTGGAGACCATTGAGGTTCGGGCACGGACGGAACGACAAAGTAGGGGACATAAACTAGGCAGACTTCAAATAGGACTAAGCCTCGCTCGAACAACTGACTAAGGTCGTCTTAAGGTCCTCTCCGAACTTTGAGTATTGGGACCACTGGCTCTGTTAAAGCCCTCTACCTAAGAAGCAATCTCAAAATGGCGAAGTCAAAGGAAAAAGAAGGGGTAGGGGAGATAAACGATGGAAGACAATGTGTATTTGAAACCATCAGACTTATCGTCTGTCGACAATTACCACAGTAACCTCTTGGTGTCTGTTGGATTTTATTTGGCTAAAACTCACTACACCTCCTTACGAATATTTTATTTCACTCATCCGTCCTATGTGCTATCCCTTCAATCTTGAATTACGGATACCCCCTATTGTACCCTTCCTTCGTGTAGTGCAAAATTGTCAACAAAATCGACCGTGACAAAGGGTGAGACACCAGAAGTAAAAAAGGATCTCTCTGCGACATTAGTAATTTTTATCGCCCCTCGGGGTGATACAATCAAAAGTATACTGGGGAGAACTGACGTTTTATTCAAGAAGCGGCAGACCTGAAGTGGCTGAACCTCACTATGGGAGACCCCATCCTCGACAACCACAGTCTCTTACTTGACGGTCACTTCGTGGAACGACCGGACCCAAAAGACGAGGAAAGGGGGCTAGGACACCCCGAGGTCGGTTCGTAAATCCTGAGCACCCCAGCCACGGGCACAGGGTGTGCCTTCATCCCGTAGAAGCGCACAGGACCACAGTCCTCGACCCCCCACCTGACTCAGACTTAACCTTTAACAGACATTGAGGGACGCGCCCAGTCTAACCCTCGTCCAAGAGGGTGCCAGACACGGTTATTGGAACGGGAATTCTGGGAACTCAGTGTTCTACTCTCGCACCTACGGGTCAAGACCCAAAGGGAAGTAGCCGTAGGTCAGCACAGGTCACCCGTCTTAAAACCAGTCGACCGCGCAGTGGTCGCTCCCGGTTTAATCTGTATTAACGCGGACTCGAAGTGAAAGTCCAGACACCGAATGACACGAGACGTCTTCGTACGGTCCGGACCTCGAAACAAGAGGGACCCTTATCGTGCGGGGTCTTCTTTCCAATGTCACATTAAGTAGTGGGTTTGGATCTGTGGAAATAACCCCCACCCCACCCCCCTCCCTCCCAAGGTCAGTAATACAGTTTCGGAGGGTACAGTCGACCCGGTAAAGACCCGTTTGGTCCTACTTACCAGGGGACCGGTCATCCTGCCAAGAACTAGACAAGACACTTTACTTGAAGAGAAAGGATCTGTCTCAGAAGCGTCGTTGGGAACCTCCTCTGCCCTTCGGTTTTGACAACCTCTCCTACGGCCCCGTAAGTTCTTTTCCCCTTCGTCCCTCGGAAAAGTCCTTTCAACTCGATTTTTATCTCGTGACGGTAAGTCGTCACCGACCCCGTGAAGTTTGCGACCCCAGAGACGGTAACAAAGAAAAGAAACGTAAGGAACACTCAGGACCGAGGAAAAAGGAGACACAATATTTCCTTAGTCAGACACACGGCTGAGCAGACCCCGCGTCGGGGAAATTACGTGCCTCCTCGACCTGGTCTCCGAGTGCCTCGGGGTCGAGCGAGAGTGTCGGACGCTAAAATATTATCTACCAGAGTCCGACCCCGACGTACCGATTACTCGTCCCCTGTTCGTCCCGGGAAGGACGACTTTCGGACCCCGGGTCGAAGGGTAGGGGCCGACAGTGTGTGAGTTACCGACCGAGGAGACTCTCGGGTCCCACCTTTTGGAGACTCGCTCCCCTCACGTCCGGAAACTGACCTCTCACCCAAAGAACTACTCCGCTCCTCATTTACTACCCCATCGCTCTCCCCTCTCCTTCGTTGTGAGGTCTAGTCGTAGGGGTTGGAAAAACAGTGGAAAAACAAAGGACCTTCTGTCGAAAAGGTACCTACCGTCACCCCCACCCGTGTCCCACCCTCCCCTCCCAAAGCCCTGCTAAGTTCACGAAATGGAAAGGACACGCGAAATAAAAATCATAATACTGTAGTGGAGGTGGAGTCCAGTCGTCCGTAATCTAGGGCCTCCACCCCCTGGGGACGACATCTGTTAGGGTATCCAGTCGCAAAGAGTGGAGTCATGCAGACCGGACCTGGTAAGAACCTACTCCTCCGACAAAGACACGGAACATCCTACAAGCCACCGTAGAGACTGGGTGGTCGACGGTCCTAACAGGGGGCAGGGACCACTGTTGGGTGCCTAGAGGTCCGTAACGGTCCACAGGGGACAACTCTTAGTGACGGTACCCATTCTGTCGTCCTGACAAAAGATCTACAAAGAAAAGACGTAACGACACAAAACTAGACCGACTTTAGGGTGGAATCCGAGAATATTATGGTAAATGACCGGGTTAATCGTAAACACCGTCACCCACCACTAAATTTTACTTTATCGGAGTGAAAGTACGAGACCCTAAACCGAGACTTTATTTCACTCGACTCGAGCGAATGGAAGGGAAAGTTCTCACACTTATTACTCCAGAAAAACGACCTTTACTCTAATACGAAAAAAGGGGGGGTGGTAAATTTTGTTAGGGGGGGAGGGGTTTAAAGATGGTAGATCACATTATCCAAAAGTGATCAAAAGACCACATTGCATTGACTGTTAATGCAAAAAGTGCTCCCGAGAGACGGAGTCGGGAAGAGAGTGAAAGATCACGTGGAAGCAGCAGACTCCTACCTCATTCCGACCCTAAGTCCGCCCGACCCGCCCTGGACTCTAAGGCCTACAGACTGTTCGAGGGTCCACTGTGGACTCACTGACCAGATATCGGGTGTGTACCTCATCACTCCGAGATTACTCGTGGCCGAGAACTGTGAATTTCGTTTTGACCCTCTATCTAGGTCCTCCTACGGTCTTGTGAGACTCGCCCCCGTCGGATTCTAAAACCGTTAGACGACGGGTGTCTGGAAAGACAACTCCCTACCCTAACCGCCTCGGTCAGACGTCGAAACGTCCGACAGTCCGTCGTCCTCCGGGGCACGAGGGTCGGAGAATGGACTACGACATTCTTCGCTAAATTGTCCTGTCGGGTCCTGTCTACCGACGTGGGGGACTTAGCCGTGACCTCCCCGTTCGGTCGAGGTCTTTCCGTCGTCCACCCTGGCCCCATCTGAGGTGCGACAACCGACCGAGGGACCCACCCAGACCTGACTCGTCTCTCTCAGCGTGTCCTCTCATCGGGGAGTCTTCCCGAACCCGTGGTGAAGGGTCCACGGGTCGAGACGTCCTCCTACCCGTCGGTCCGTGTGCGAGAGGACCGCACCCTCCGAGAGGGTCCCATCCCCCACTACACTGATCGTCAACCACGACGAGACCAATGGAACTTTGGTAACAAAGACGTCCAGACCCTCACCCTCCACCATAACTCAAGACATCCTTCACTCATTTCGTAAAGTTTCACCACTACCTACGTTTCCTGACAAACATGGGTGACAAGATACAGTCCTCACCTTAAAGCGATAGTCAGTCGTCCATATGTCGTAACAGAAATGTCACGAACAATTTGGTTGAATAAGTCTCTTAATATCTTCATTAATAGGATCGTTTTTGTGGACTTTGTTTTTCCGTTTTGTTGGAAATGAGAGTAACGGGTTTATATTGGTAACACTCTCGTAAATCCGTAAGCACAAAGACCAAAAATAAGGGAAGAAATAGACAAAAATAAAAAATTTATTTTTTATACAATAAACTACACTACAATTTTGGCCAATCATAAAGACTACTTCCTACAATTTCATTTAAACACGATAAGTATTCAAAAGTTTTGATCTTACTGTCAGACACTTTCAGAAACACCCTCTTGACTTTAGTCAAGAAAACGAGGGACTTTCAGGTCTCTAGGACTCATTTAGAATTTGGGGTTCAAATAACCCCTAAACGTAGACTTATAGAAACGAGGTCGACTTACTTACGAGAGAAAGACACAGAGAGAGCGTGTGTATGTGTCCGATAAAACTAACATATCCCTAAATTGTGTAAAAAATTAAGAAAGGTCGTAGAGAGGTTCTTATCTCTCATTGAAAGAGATCAAATATATACCCCTGTCCTCTCAATGTTACAAAATTTCTTATTAATCTCCAGAATCAAGTCTAGAGTCACAGAAAATCCGAACAGAAATGTCGTTCGTCATTATCTTATTGTTCAAAACCCAACACTCTTACCAGTGGGACGGACTCAATCCGTCCGTCCGGATATAATGTGACTGAATAAATATATCAAGAGTTATTGTTTAGTGGGGTTTTGAAATATCTTATTTCGATGGTGGCAGAATAGTACCAATATCTGAGAGGCTCAACCCTTAACCCCGTCCCTTGACACCCCTACAGAACAGGGTCGAGGTAAACGATTTGGTCAGTTTTTCGGAGTCACTTTCGGAGTCGGAAAACCCCCGGTGTCGACAGACCTTCGAAGAAGGAAGTTTAGATACCATGGACCCAACCCCACTGAGGTCCTGACCTGAGTCGTGGGTGCACATCTGAGAGGAACACCGAACTCGACGAGGCTCGTACCACCGATCGAAGGTGTTCTCTCCTAAGGTACTCTGTCTCTCCTTTGACACACCTGAACATGGTGGGTCGAAGTCTTCGACCTGTCGTAGCGAAGACGGACGAAGATAACCAGTCTCGGTTACACTCGGACGGGTCTAAGTTGTCCTAAGTTCTCCACCCCTAAGTCTGGGGCGGAGAATTATCTTCCTTAGTCTTACATACCGGTTAACTTTTTTTTTTTTGTATTTGATTAAATCGGGTATGATGTAGTACCGTGACTAAGTTGTCTTTTAATTGAACTCATCTTCAGTCGTTTTGATATTTTGTTACTCGAGTAACATTTACCCCATCCCCCTCTGCTCGACACATATAACACTTGTTGATTACTTTTATTCACTTCAGCCATCTTTTTAACTTTAATTGGATTCATGGATCGTTGACCCCTCACCGAATTTATTTACTTTTTGGATAAATATGATCCTTATGACACGTCGAAAATTTTATTCCCTCGAGACATACCTGATTGTACCCTCATACAGGTAGATAATTCACTTTTAATACATGTCTTTCGGTACATAAGTCACTGGGTAATTATAAAATTACATTGTATATATACAATTTTATATCCTTCACCAGAATATCCTTAACGTGGTTTGACAATTACCTCCAAAGAGTACCCCTACTCTTATCCTGAACCAACTAACAATCATACTTCCTCTTGAATGAACAAGAACAGAGATCAAGATTCGATAAATTTAAAAAATTACTCAATTTATAAGGATATAACGAGAATCCTCAACGATACAACTCTAAAATTGAAAACTTGATACACTTTCAATTAAACCATTTATAGACATTCAGTCCTCTCCCTTAACGAAAGAAGGACCCGGACAACGATGGAGAATGGAAGGAACTTAGAATAATATACTTGTAGATGTCGTCCATGCCATAAACGTGTTCACCCGTAATCAGACGAATCGCACGTGACATCAATGACCCCTCCAAACTCTTTCCGTCCGATAAACGACAACTAAACAAAACAAAACAAAGAGAAGAGAGTTGACTCTTCAGAGGAACCACTGCCATGTTAAGGACTTTACGCACCATTAAGGTTCACTGGAAACGTATTACCGAAATCATCTTTACTCATCTATATAAGTACAACCCAACTTTATAAATTCGCAGATAATAAAGGGTCTACCTTAGTCGATACAAGTAGAGTAGTTTAACCCCTTTAAGTAATCGGGACCCTTTCTAAATACCGAAATTACTCTAAATTTGACTAGATTTAGACTCGACTATAAGACTCCACCCATAAGAACGTCGTAGTGCATGGAGAGTCCGAGTAGTTTGTTCCTACCTCTAGGTGCAGACATAAAATTTCCCTATTCGGGAGATGAATGAAAGACACAATATGTCACCGACTCAGGACGCAGTTGTTACTATAATAAAGTTGATCATAGTATTACTCTCGATCACTCTCACTGAATACCACACAACCACTGACTCGACACGGGACCGGACCGACATTTAAGTCACCTAGGAAGGACGGGAACACTCTGTCAATGGTGACTATCTCTGTAGGTTCTTCACCAATCGTCTCCTGACCGGGTGTCATTGACCCACAAACGGTAGTGTGAGTCACGGGACCCTCCATCTGGTAATACCGGTAACACCGTCAGTACACCCGGGGAACGTGGGACCGAAACCCCTCTATTCAATGCCACAAATAAACGGAACACGAGAGAGGAAGGGGTCCGGGACCCACCTCCGTCACGACCCAAGGAAACGACTTTCGGAATCAAGGGGGACCCCTATGGAGAGGACGACGGCAACAACGTCGGGTCAAGAACGATGTTGACGAGGGAAGAGAACTGGGAAGTCTGGATCCCTTCACTACCGAGAGACTACACCGATCTAAGGTCCATGGGGTGTTAGAAATCGTTTATTATGAAGACGATTTCAGAAGAGTCGATGGACAAACTCATGGTACAGAAGGAAGGACATGGGACTGAGTAGTCTACTGTGGGGTAGAATGTTTACTCCTCCAACCTCCCATCTCTGGATATTTCTTGACCCTAATCTTAGGGGCGACAAAATACAATGCCGGACTAACAGTCACGAAACGACAAACGGACATCACTGATCTTCTAAGAGTAGCAAGAGGAGTTTAATTCCTCTTTGGGCTCCCTCTTTTTCAGACAGACTATTTTGACACCCCAACACTTCAATTGTTAGATCGAGAATGTGCGAATTTGTTTACCGTAGAAATCAAGTGTCCGAAGGTAAAGAAGGGAAACCTTAAAGGTGGTCCTAGTAAAATAGTGGATCCTTCCTCTTTATTAATTACTTTCGTTGTCTTGTAAGTTAAACGGTGGAATAAAGGGACCAAACTGAGTTCAACTGACGATCAACAAACACTTTTAGAAACGCCTGGTTCAAAGGCCATAAAGTTTCTTTATGCACTGACTCAACTTCTTGTAAGGATTTCTCCGTCGATTTTTACACGAGTCGTTACTGTCGGTTCAACCTTACTTGTATCTCGAAGAGTCCACCGCCAAAGCTTTCTGTCTCATAACTAAGACACACACTAGAGAACTGAATTGTTTATGGTTTTGCATTAGTACAATGGGTTCAGAGTAGGGCCAGGTAGGACTGAGACATAATTAAAGGAACTGGACGTCTCCTGGAGCTCCGACTGATCTTACTGGTCCGAACTCCCGTTGGCGGGGTGGGGTGGGGAATAACGACAGAAACGTCGTTACGTCGGACTATCAATTTTCGATTCAGGAGCTCGGTCCGAGTAACCACGGTTAAGTTCGAGGGGTTTACTGGTGAGACACGAAATCAAAAGAGTAGTATTCACCCTTGCCATCACGGATGGAGAGTATCGAGAACACTCCTAATTTAAGACACTTCCCGAATCTTCTTACAGATCGTGTTAAATATACTTGAGACAGAACCACTCAAACAAAAAATAATGACACTAGTAGTAACAGTAGGAGAAGTGTCAAACCCTGAGTGTAACTCAAGAAGGAGAGACACTAATATAAATAGGTCGTGTAAAGTCATTTGAACAAAAAAGTGACCCTTCTTATGTCTCTAATTAAGGGACTTCACGGATGAAAACTGTTCCAACACAGGTTCAGTACCTGATACTCCTTTGCTGGGTTTCCTCCTTCTTCCTTAATTTTCGGACCACACTTTCCCTCGTACGACCCTTTTCTTCCATGGTGAGATTATTACGACGAAGAATGTTTCGGTCCTGGACCCCAGGTCACTCCGAGTCTACGCACAAAACCGACCAAAGTCACCTAGTCCACAATTGATCGGTCCATGGGAAACAGGAAGCCGGTGATGGAAAACACGGAGACACAGAAGTGAACGTTTCACAACAATTATGAATAACGGAGAGATCAAAGACCAAGTGAACCACCTGGTTTGATAAAGTCTGTCTGTCAGGACACGCACGGTGTTTCTACCTCCCATAAGTTTCGGACACACAACTCATCCTCAACGGAGTCTTGCCACACACACACCTCACTTCGAGTCCGGATCCTTCCCATTCCTTGACGTGGGTCGAGAGGGACGTAATTGAGGTCCTTAGTTCGTCTCGACAAGTGGGTCTTTTGTCCCTCACCGTTTTGGGATGGGTAACCGATGTCTAACCGGTCACCCCCTTCCCTTCCTTGACCACCTTTTACCTCAGGGTTTCGGACGTAAGGAGTATCTACTCCGACAACTTAAGAATCCACACTAGACTCGGTACCTGTGGTTCAACAGATTTCGGTCACCTCTTCTACTTCCCTCGACATCCTTCCCTAACCTGATGTTCCGGAAGGAACTACTACATAATGAGATAAACAGTTTAAAAGACATCTCCGATAACCCAAAAAAAAAAAAAAAAAAAATTAAAGTAAACGAAGACCATAAAAAAAGAAAAAACCAACGTGACACAGAAGCAACGACGAACGCCCGAAAGAGATCACCGTCGTCCACCCTCGATGAGAAGAACACCACGGACCTGAAGAGTGACGACACTGAAGAGAACAACGTCTCGTACCCGAGAGCTCGAGTCGGAGTCATCAACACCGGGTGGTCGAGTCCACGGGGTGTCGTACACCCTAGAAGGGCCTGGTCCCTAGCTCGGGTCCGGGGGACGTAACCGTCCACCTAAGAATTGGCGACCTAGTGGTCCCTTCAGGGACATCCCCGACAACAATTAAAAGAAGAATCGTAGACGGACGTCACGCCCTCTGGGGTCAAGTTAGGGACCCAACCCTTCTAGGGGACCTCTTCCTTTACCGTTGGGTGAAGTCATGAGAACGGACCTTTTAAGGTACCTGACTCTCCGAGGAGTCTCGGACCATCCGATGTCAGGTACCCCAGCGTTTCTCAGCCTGTGCTGACTCGTTGAAGTAAAGTGGGAAGGTCACTTTTATTTAGAATACCAAACTGAATAATCTTCTTCAGAAAGAATTGAAGTTTGTGAGACTAAGAGAACTTACTTTTATCATATTGTCATTTTGACAACACTGTAAATATCAGAAACGGTATTATATCTGGATACCTAACTGAATTGGGAAACTGATCGAGATTCTCTGTCGTTCGTTCGACACACACACACCGTCCCTCACCCCCAACCCCTCCCTCCTTACACTTAGGGAAGAGTGTGCTTCATTTGCCTGACGTACCACAGTAAAAACTCAGTGTCCCGTCCAGACTCTTGTGTGGACCGGTGAACGCGATGGTAGTGAACCCCACTTCTCAAACGTGTAACACACATTTGTAGAAGAGCGTAAAGGAGTGGGTTCAGTGATGAGTCGATATCGGGGAGAAAGAACAAAGAGAATTTTAACAGATTGGTATACTAACGTCCTTATTTCTGACTTAAGTATGACGAACTTAGATTTCTGTACACGTCACCTTCGAATTCATTTGGTGTAGGACTGACTTGTCAAAAAAGACGTCCCTGACAAGTCCCTCTTAGTGATAAATCTCACTCTTCTGTATGTGGTCAATTATTAAAGACCTCAAAATTTAGTAGACGAGGTACATCTTGGAATAAAGTTATATTGTCCATATACTGACCTTCGTTTCCAAAAACATTATGTACTTGAAATTTCCAGTTGACACCAAGTTGAGACAGGAGAACATATATATATTCCCCTGACTTGATAAACACCTTCTCGTACACCAAATCTTGGTGTCGACTTAGACTCGACGGACCGGGATCTCGGAGCCCGTTCAGGGATCGAGAGACTTGGAACAAAAGTCAAGTCAAGTCAGCGAGTCAGCACAGGCTGAGACGCTGGGGTACTTGACGTCGTGCGGTCCGGAGGGACAGGTAGTGGTTGAGGGTCTCAAATGGGTTTAAGTACACGTAACTCAACCACTACGGTAGATTGGTAGAGTAGGAGACATCAGGGGAAGAGGAGGACGGGAGTTAAAAAGGGTCGTAGTCCCAGAAAAAGTTTACTGAGTCGAGAAACGTAGTGCACCGGTTCATAACCTCAAAGTCGAAGTCGTAGTCAGCAAGGTTACTTGTGGGTCCTGACTAGAGGAAATCCTACCTGACCAACCTAGAGGAACGTCAGGTTCCCTGAGAGTTCTCAGAAGAGGTTGTGGTGTCAAGTTTTCGTAGTCAAGAAGTCGTGAGTCGAAAGAAATATCAGGTTGAGAGTGTAGGTATGTACTGGTGACCTTTTTGGCATTGGAACTAATCTACCTGGAAACAACTGTTTCATCTTGGAACAAAATGAGGATCCATCTAATCCAGTAGACAGATCTCGTCAACAACCACTTCAAATCATTGAGGCACAGTCTGGTGATCGTGTTTTGGATCAGTCAATTGTATATTTACGGTCGGTGACGTCTTGGGTCATAAGGTATAGACTTCACGTGGATCCCGAAACAGTATCTCGTCCACTACTCGATATCCGAACTACCGACTTCAAAATTGTGTAACTAACCTGTCTGAGATTAAAATACTCTATATTAAAAACGACGACGACGACGATTCAGCGAGGTCAACACAGGCTGAGACACGCTGGGGTATCTACTGTCGGGTGGTCCGAAGAGGTAGGGACCCTAAGAGGTCCGTTCTTGTGACCTCACCCAACGGTAAAGGAAGAGGTTACGTACTTTCTCTTTTCACTTTCACTTCAGCGAGTCAGGACAGGCTGAGAATCGCTGGGGTACCTGATGTCGGGTGGTCCGAGGAGGCAGGTACCTAAAAGGTCCGTTCTCATGACCTCACCCCACGGTAACGGAAGAGGTATATTAAATACTCTATGAACATATTTTAAAATTAAAGAAGTACTGTGAAATTTTTAAAAAAGTTTCAAGGAAACCATAAAAAAGGAACATACAGTTAAAAATTTTATATCTATGGTTTAACTTATATTTTAAGTTTTACCTATATTTGTTTATCCTTTCCTTCGAGAAAGAATATCATCTACCGAAGTTCTATCTTCCCTATTACCTCAATCTTTTAGGAGTCGTCTACGACGGGAACCACCTGTTTCAAAAGTACTCCTTTCCTATAAATGTATCAGTGTCTCACAGAGGGGAGTTCAGTGAATGAATAGTGTTTCCCTTTTTCTCACTCAAAAGTCACCTCTTTGGGCCGCATGTAGCAGAAGTGGTCCACTAATTTCCGTCGCAGTGAGCACGTCTCTCAGTCTGCGTTGACTCGTTGAACCGTACGAGCGTCCGTGTGTATAACTCTGTTTGGTTGCAGTCACGGAGGACTAGACTCAGACATTTTTCGCATGTCAAACTCAAAACAACAGAATTCACGGTCTCCAAGTGTTGGACTTAGTCCTCCTTTGTAGTCTGCTTAGACCACCTACAAGATATCTTAATTACCAGACATTAGGGTAGTTTATATTCTAGTTGTCTCTGTTCCTGACTATTGTCAAGGTCTACGTTCCTCCGATCTCTCTGTCCCGTCGTCTTACGTACCCTGTTTCTCTTAAGACATTTCCTGTAATAACCCTGTCCCCCACTCTGAACTTATGTCTGACACCTAACCTACCAGCACAGTATAGCTATAATTCAAAGGACTAAGTCTATTAATACGGTCCAAGTACATTGTCTTACGGGAACAAGAATTCTTTATGTGTGTTTTACTTGATATTACTCTTCCTTCCATTTCGTTGGCATCGGGTCCCGATCTCCCCAAGTATAGCCAGTACTACACGAGTCGAGAAATCAACCGTAATAAGAACGGGTGACACCATAACCCTCTCCACACGTCTTACGACTGTCATTCCCTTTACGTAAAAGGAACTTTTCTTCACTTTATGATGCGTGTGACACTTGTAGTATGGAAACCTACCTACTTAGTGTTACACACTTCTTGACCACCCTTGAGATCCTTACCACAAACTCTGGACGTACACTAGAAATAACTGGATAATTCATGAAATAAAGCTAAAAAAAAAGAAAACTCGTTGGAGGTTCACCTACCCTAATCCTATTCTCATAAAATTTATAAACCTTCACAAAAATATATTTAATTCGATTATAATTCGGTAATTATGATAAGTTCTCTGCTATCTAAATTTTCGTGAGGGTAACCCGTCTGTCCTTCATTTTGGTTCTCTTCTAATTCACTGAACGGGGTCCACCAAAGAGGGTCTGAAACTTGAAAGTAGACACACTGGAGCATGTCAACCCAAGAAAATATCTGGTATTAAGACACATGAAAGATCCTTATTTTCTTTCATAGTTATATTCTTTATCTTCTTTCTTTTACAGAGACAACATCCAATCGTCATCAAAAACAAAGCTTTTCTTTTAATCTGGTCTCTCTACGGAAACGATGAAACTTTAAAAAACCAAGACACTTTAACGGACAAATCCGGTTTAAGTTAAATTCCAGAAAAGGACAATTAGCCACTCCCCAGACCACAGGACGAGAAGACACGGACACACTCAACTACCCACTGAAGGGGTTTGGGTCGAGAGACAGAACGACTCTTCGTCGTTCACCAAATTCCCCCTCGACTACCTCGACCTCGCGGTCGAACTCAGAGTCGAGACGGAGAACGGTTGACACGTACGACCCGTTCCTATTACTACTATTGTTACTATTAGGAGACTTCTGACACCTATAATTTACACAATGGTAAACGTTCCTTTACTCTCGTCATGGACCGTATCTCTTTCACGGTACATTCGTAAACAAAAGTTAGCACTATTCTATATGTGTTTACGTGGAATACATGTTTGGGAAAATTTTATGTGTCAAGAAAATAATACACGTAAGTATGACAGCACGTGGGTAACGGTGACAGGTAGAGGTCTGGAAAAGGTCGAAGGGTTTGGGTGGGACACGGGTAATTGTGATCGGGACGGAAGAGGGGAGGGACGTCGGGGACTTTTGGTGGTGAAGGTCAGAGATACTAAGAACTGATTTATGGAACCGAGTACGGTTCATGTATAAATCTTCCTGTCTTGAAACCCCCAAATATACGGTCTCACACATGTCTTGTCCAAACGAGTCACAATAGATCGTTTCACCATATTTAATGGAAGGTTCCCGTGACCTGTTGAACTTACAGTTTGTCTCGACCTCGTAGGTCGACTTTTTCTCGGGTGGGGACTTTTTATCTACACCCTTTGGTCTACCTTACTCTTTCAAGACCAAAGAGAAACGAGGCGTAAAAAAGGAGGACTGTACGAGGGGACGAAGTCCTCGTGTCACCGTCATCAAGACGTCCGCGGCTACCCGATTCCCCCAGTCCAACAACGCCTAGTGGCGTTCCGCACCACTATACCCCGTCTCAGTCTGAGGTCACGACGTCCTTATCACCCACCCTCCCGGAGTCTCCAGCTCTACGAAGGGTCCGTACTGTGGAGGACAAGTTGTCCGTCGGTTCGCACTCGGTTCGACCGTAGGCGCACCCATGGTCCCTCGGACGGGACGACGGGAGCGACACTGTGGGCCACGGACGTCCCATGTGTAGACGGACCTTATGGTCAAAGTGATTCAAATCTCCACCCCTGAGAAGATAAAATTTATGACTTGGTGTCTAGTCAACCCGTCATCTTACGTTTTATCTACCAATAAAAATTCTCGCTCAGACTTTACTCTGATAAGTACGAAAAACCCGAAGCTCGGTACGGGGATATATGGACAGAAATAGGGGTCAAGAAAGACACACAAAAAAAAGGGGAAGACGTAGATCTCAATAAAGAGACGTCTTATCGAGTAATTGTGCGTCACGCCCTTCGGATCCAAACACACGTCCAGTTCTCTCCTCCCGAGTCTTTCCGTCCAGACGGCGAGGACTTTCGTCACACGCCATTCCCCGCGTGCTGCGTTCTGACAAGAGGTGGGCAGTCGACACTAGGTCCTGTTTACTGAGTCGACGGGGCCTAGAGGTACAGGCGTAGACATTTTACCCTGAGTGTGATCATAGGGTCCTAAGAATACCCAACCACGGTCCCTTTTGACATAGTACCTTTAAAGAGACCCCGGCACCTTCAAATCCTCGGTTTCGGAGGGGTCGACGAAGAGGTCGGGGAGACGAATAACGAGAAGGTTTAGTAGACACATCGTCACGAAGATGGTGTGTTCTGAGAACCCGAAGAAAGAAAGGAAAGACCTGGAGAAGAGAGACGGAAAGGAGGACCACGCGGTGGGAACACTTTAGTTCTCTCTCCCTTCCGACCGAATCTCTTCCCAAACCTCGACGGGTTCCGGTAAGGTTTCCTCGGGTGGAGTCGCCCGTTCGTCGGCACACACGACGAGTTCCGAGACTGCACACCTCGGAAGTCCTACCGTCACCTACCTACCTCGGGACCCCCTCCCTTACCGCTTCGTTCCTGCGACTCCTCGTCTAGATCCCGACAGAGGACTTTGGGGTAGGGACGAAGGGCGCCCACGTTGAGACGTACAAGGTTCTTTTACGTGACAACAACCGAGTCTTATGGCCACTTGACCACTTTGCTCCTGGAACCAAACTCCCAAAAAAAATTTAAGTATTTTAATACATAAATAAATAAAAAATACCGACACGACCCAGACACAACGTGTCGTGTCTGAGATCCGACGTACCCGAGTCATCAATACCACGGGTCCGAATTAACGGGGCGCCGTACACCCTAGAATCAAGGACCTGGTCTTTGACTAGGACACAGGGCACATAACCGTCCACCTACGAATTGGTAACTTGGTTCAGGGAACTCATAAATTTAATTGTCAGTAATGGCACTAACTTCAGTGTCTAAACTGTTGACTACAGGGTACTCGATATACACCTTAATGTATATGTCAATACACATACACGGTCCACTTGAAACACCGTCCCATCTGCACGGTCCACCTGAAACAACGTTCTCGCAAATAGTTATCTCGTTTTGAGACGGTCGAGGACCTACTACTCGATAGTAGACCAGAATAATGACTATCGACATGTTGTAGGACCGGGCAGAGGGACAAGGAGAGGAATTTTTCAAACCTAAAGCTTCCACCTCCCTGACCCCTCCTCACCTCTGAGCCTCCCGACTCCTTACCCTGGCCTCTGTCTCGTGGTACCACGGAGAACTTTAACGTGTACGTTGAACAGTCGGAAGAACAGAAGGGGTCGACGCGAAGGTAGGCCGAAAGAGAAGGGAGGAAGTAGTGGACTGAAGTCTGAACTAGACCCTTCGACCGAGACTCGTTAGGATTGTAACTTATGGGAGAAGGAGAACCGAAAGGAAAAGAAACAGGACGGTAACCAACGAGGAAAAGGGTTTCCAAAAGGGTCGAAGAGAGGCTACAATGCACAAGAGACAATCTGCTGTTCGGTAGACCCCGTGTCCTAAGAAAGAGCGTGCAGTAGGTCACAAAAGGGACGTGAGGACTACACGAGACGCTGATAAATTGGTGCAATCTCTGAAACGGTGAATGGTTTTCTTTGTGTAAGACGAGAACGACATAAATAACCAAAATTAATATTCGGTGAACCTTCCGCAAACTTCTGACATAGAGATATTAATAGACGGTCGTGAAACGTGGATCACCTGGTTAACGTTCTCATTTAAAGGTAGGAGTGCACCGAAGTATTTACACCTACACAGACGACGTGTTTACGATCGTCCCAAAAGGAGAGACCTCACCTTTGTTACTGAATTAAGACTTTAACATAAGTCCAGGAGATTCCTAGATCACGACCATGTGTTAAACCGATAGAGGAGACTAGGTACAATCTGGACACCACGTTCCCGTAACTGTACGTCTTGGCACTAGGTCACGGGTCCGTCTTTCCTTTACGGTCCCTTCCAGTCAATAAGAAAATTCAGACTTCGTCTTCTTGTACTTAATACAAATTCCACCAATGACAGGACCGACGATATATTTCAAAAACCTCAAAACCCGATTTCTTAACATTAAAGATTTTTAACACAGAAAGCACCACAAATATTCGTCTGCGTGAGAAGATTAGAACCAGGAACATGAAAAGACACTCGTCATCAAGATACACAACCTTGTTTTTCGTGTGTTGTTCGGTTTTGGTTTTACAAAAGTCGAAACAACGGGTTCACCCCATTTAAGAAAGGGTGTTCTCTCTGCAAGGGTCCCATAAATCAGGTGAAAGGTTCATCAAATGTTTTAGTGCCAAACATATGTAAGAGAAGTCGGACGTTCGAGCTGTAACCGAAGTGGGAAAGGACGGTTGAGTTGAGGGAAGGGTGTAACCGGTAAGGTAAAGGAGGATGACGAGGGACATAACAACTGGATTTTCTTATTTTTATACAAATGAGATTATATTATCCCATGGAGGTTTTCAAGTCATTTTTGATTTATCTTCGGTTCTCAAACAAAATTTATGTTTGATCGAGACATTGGATGATCGAGACCCCAGAACTCGAATCGGGTAACTTCCGAATCAGTTCACCTCCTTTATTATGAACAGGTAGATAGACTATCCCGACCCTGTCAGTAAACTCGATTCACTACACCACGACCAACAAACGCCAGCGAGTCGGTACAGTCTGAGAAACTCTGGGGTACCTGACATCGTACCGGTGTAAGGAGATAAGAGGTGATAGAGGGGCTCAAACGACTTTAAGTACAAGAAACTCAACCACGACAATAGATTGAGAGAGTAGGAAACGGAGCGGGAAGAGGAAGACGGTAGTTAGAAAGGCTCGTAGTCCCAGAAAGGGTTACTCAGCCGGGGAGTGTAGTCTACCGACTTCATAACCGTGACGTCGTAGTTAGGAAGGTCACTTGTAAGTCCCAACTAAAGGAAATCCCAATGGACCAAACTAGAGACGTCAGGTCTCCTAAGAGTTTCTCAGAAGAGTTCACGGTGTCAAACTTTCGTAGTTAAGAAACTACGAGTCGGAAGCAATGCCAGGTTGAGAGTGTAGACATTTACTGGTGACTTTTTGGTATCGAAACTGATCTGACTGATCAGTCAGATCTGATCTGATCGAAACAGTCGTTTCATTGCAGAGGCGGAAAATTATACGATAGATCCAAACAGTATCGAAAGGAAGGTTCCTCGTTCGCAGGTGTCACTAAAACCTCGGGTTCTTTTATTTTAGACAGTGGTAAAGGTGAAAAGGGGGAAGACACATCTACTGCAGATACTTTAGTTTCACGGACTGACTTCAGGACGAGAAACTACCACCGCAGTAGACGTCGTGAACTACTGCGGAGTGTTTAGGTCATAAGGGGTCCGGGAGTTACACACTCGACTACGACTGAAAGTATGGGGTAAATTTACGGTAATTCTGGAAGAACAAGTAATTTTGATCGGATTTGACGAAAGTACCCCATACTTTCTCAACCTGTGCTGACTCGTTGACTTGACTTGACTTTGACGACATCGGGTTTCAGTTCGACTTTACATAAGACACAACCGTTGTATGGAGGTAAACGTATCATACTAGGTGATCTCTCGACTTAAAAACCGTACGAAATTTTTAGCTGACAGGACTTAGTACGTAATTAAGTGTGAGTGATTGTGTGTCGTATACGAACGCAATTATCATGGGAAGACAAGAGGTAGGATCGGAAGATTAACTCACGAAATAATTTGAGGAGACGGTTTATATACACATCTAAATTGCAAGCGAGGAGCATATAGCGCGTTGTCACCCTACGGAGGCACGACAAAAGGAACAAGCAATGTGTTTGAACTGAAATACCTTCAACCGCGTCCTTCCCCCACGGAAAGACCACGACCCGGTACACGTCAGAGGTGGAGGTGGTAGACTTCAGTGACTCACTCAACCGACGAGAAACAACCGAAGGAACAGGAAGGGGGCTTGGTCCGAGAAGAAGTAGGACAAGCAAGACAACGGTGCGACACGAGAACATTTCGTACCGGCACCAAGAGAAGATAAGTCTGAATGTCCCAAAACTCAGTGTCTCCAATTCATGGTGGAAGCGAGACAGGAGGTCGAGGCCAGGGGAAACAAGAAAGGAGAGTGGAGAAAGGGATGGAAAGGAATCGAGTCGTATGGAAGGTTGTCTCACCACGACACATAGTAGAAGGAGAGACGACAGAAACTTGAAGACACACACACACACACACATATACACAAAGTGTGGTATTTCGACTGACTCATAAGTAGTGTTTAAAATTAGAGACACTAGGGAAAGAACTACGAGTTTACCCAGTTGATCGACGTACTTTCAATAGAAAGAGTTACCTTGACCGTACTTCCGAATAAGGAGTAGTATAAATTTTTTAGAAATACATTGACTTGTAACTTT
Source organism: Capra ibex (assembly GCA_006410555.1). Classification (NCBI taxonomy): domain Eukaryota; kingdom Metazoa; phylum Chordata; class Mammalia; order Artiodactyla; family Bovidae; genus Capra; species Capra ibex. The sequence goes on along the minus strand of SJYO01034137.1, from coordinate 74,299,030 downwards.
GTTTATATTAGGAAAGAATAAAAACTATATTAATTTCATTATGTGTAGTCACCCCATCTCATAAACCTTTTACATTCTTAGTTTTTCACTTCCTTCTCGAGAGGAAAACCTTTGTTTACGAAATCGTAAAACTATAAAGGAAAATCCTAAAAAAGGGGATAATATCAAATATATTGTTGTTTTACAATATATTAATAATATCGTCATATATGTGTGTACATATATACATATGTCATACATATATGCACACACTTTAATTTTAACACGAAAATTTTTAAATATATCGAAGTTTATGTAAGTAATATGTTCAATGTACCCTCTGACTCCCCTTTTAACTTATATTAGTTAATAGAAACCTCTTCCGTTGCGTGGGGTGAGGTCATGAGAACGGACCTTTTAGGGTACCTGCCTCCTCGGACCACCCGACGTCAGGTACCCCAGCGATTCTCAGCCTGTGCTGACTTGCTGAAGTGAAAGTGAAAAGTGAAAGTACGTAATCTCTTCCTTTACCGTTGGGTGAGGTCACAAGAACGGACCTCTTAGGGTCCCTACCTCTTCGGACCACCCGACGGCAGATACCCCAGCGTGTCTCAGCCCGTACTGACTTCACTGAATCGTCGTCGTCGTCGTCGTCGTCGTTAATAGGAACCTTTTTGATAGACTAATAGCCAATAGAAATGATATGAATCCAAATATTCAAAATATAGAATATATCGTAGTGGTCGAGTCACCTGTACTTAAACTTGTTAGAGGTCTTCTCTCACTTCCTGTCTCCTCGGACCGTACGACGTCAGGTACCCCAGTGTTTCTCAGTCTGTGCTGAATCGTTGACTTGTTGTTGTTGTCTGAGTGAGTCATTAACTAATGGGTTCTTAAATCGGTGATTTATCAAACTTTATACGTACTACTATTTTACAAAGGTTTTGTGTGATTGTGTTATCGAAGTACCCCAATTCACCGTAATAAGGGTAAAATGTATACTCCTGTGCCTCATACTGTCACAATGTCCGCGGATCTCGTGACGAGAAGGGAGAGTCGGTGTGGGGAAAATTTATTAGTTCACAGAAACTCCTCCCTATTTAATTCTCCGACCCTCATTGTACATTGGTAACGATGACCTATCGTGTCCCTTAATATCAGTCACAAAATGTTATTGGATATTCCCCTTTCTCGACTGAGTAAACTTTTCTTGGACTACGACCCTTCCTAACTTCTATCCTCCTCTGCCCCTACTGTCTCCTACTCTACCAACCTACCGTAGTGGTTGAGTTACCTCTACCCAAACCCATTTGAGGCCCTCAACCACTACCTGTCCCTCCGGACCACACGACACCAGGTACCCCAGCGCTTCTCAGCCTGTGCTGACTCATTGACTTGACTATTCCACTTTCTTATACTTTCTCTTAAATATAGACATATTCCCTTAGTGACACGATATTGTGGACTTTGATTGTACTATAACATTCAATGGAAGAACAATGACAAATCAGTGATTCAGTATGCCTGATGACATCGGGTGGTAGACGAGGAGACACGTACCTTAAAAGGTCCGTTCTTATGACCTCACCTAACGGTAAAAGACGAGGTCCCCTCGAAGGGTTGGGTCCCTGGGTTGGACACAGAGGACGTACCCGTCCGTCTAAGAAATGACGACTCGGTGGTCCCTTCGGGACATTTAACCGATATGCAGTTATTTTATTTTTTCGAAAGTTTTAGAGTATTTTTAGTCCGTACTAACTGTTCAATCTATCTTTAATTGGAAAACACTCCTTTCTCCTCATTTTACCTCTACCTACGGAGTCTCTTTTGCACCATTTAAAAGAGTTTACACAAGAGTCGTAAATAACCGGTGTAGTAAAACGAATACTGCACTGTATCACCACAGTAAATCAAAAAACAACCAAAAGTAAAACCAGAACAATATTGAGAACGTAAGGATTACATCAGATTGAACCGTTATGGTTTATGATAGAATTATAAAAAAGGAAACGACCTGATGTAAACTCCAAAGATGTAGAGACTCTTTATTCGGACATTAAAATGATAGACATGAAAGAGTTCTATTATCGTAATTAAATATACCAAAGGTCGTCCCTTTTAACACAAAAAACAACAAGTCAGGGATTCAACACAGACTGAGAAACGTTAGGGTACTTGACGTCGTGGGGTCCGGAGGGACAGGAAGTGATCGAGGGAGTCAAACGAGTTTGAGTTCAGGTAACTTAGTCACTACGGTAGGTTACTAGAGTAAGAGACGGTGGGGGAAGAGGAGAACGGGAGTCAGAAAGGGTCGTAGTCCTAGAAAAGGCTAATCAACCGAGAAGTGTAGTCCATCGGTTTCCGTAACCTCGAAGTCGAAATCGTAGTCAGGAAGATTACCTATAAGTCCCAACTAAAGGAAATTCTAACCGACCAACCTAGAGGAACGACAGGTTCCCTGAGACTTCTCAGAAGAGGTTGTGGCGTTAAGAATTCGTAGTTAAGAAACCACGAGTCGGAAGAAAGACCAGGTTGAGAGTGTAGGCATGTACTGATGACCTTTTTGGTATCGAAACTGATATACCTGGAAAAGGTTGTTTCACAAAAAAAAAAAATTATGTGACAGATCCAAACAGTAGCGAAAGGAAGGTTCCTCGTTCACAGAAAATGAAAGCACCGAAGTCAGTGGTAGGCGTCACTAAAACCTCTGGTTCTTTTATTTTAGATAGTGACAAAGGTGCAAAGGGGGTAGATAAACGGTACTTTACTACCCTGGTCTACGGAACTAGAAGCAAAAAACTTACAAATCAGAATTTGACCGAAAAAGTGAGAAGAGAGAGTGGGAGTAGTTCTCCGAGAATTCAAGGAGAATCGAAAGACGGTAATCTCACCATAGTAGACGTATAAACTTCAACGACTACAAAGAGGACCGTTAGTACTAAGGTCGAACACTCAGAAGGTCGGGTCGTAAAACGTACTACATGAGACGTATTTTATTTTCAGTACATTTAGATAGACGACTAATTACTCTATAGTCATTATTGGTAATTATCGTGGGAGTCTTGTCGGGTTACCGGGGACCCGGTCAGTAGTTTGTAAATGTATGTCCCTCCGTCACCGTGAATCCTCCTCATCTTGACCTTAGGTCTCTAAGGTCTTGAGACCTCAATCCCAACAAAGTCTAGGGTCGAGACGGTGACTTGACAGGAACACTACAATCTTAATGGATTCGGACTTACTGGGTTGGAGAGACGTAAAGAAAGGGTAGTCTTTTCACCTCTAAGTTTAAGGACAGAATTTCCCTCTATTCGCTTTTATATACATTTCATAGACCGTACACCATTCACTAGCAATGCACAATTAGGGAAGGCAGACGATGAAAGTACGTGCATAGTGCTTCGTGAGTGTACTTACTCTCTTTATATGGTACACGTGGACTTTGTCTTTTTTGAGTTGGTTCTTCGACAAAACAAAAGGACGTGAATGGAAACTTGACAAACACTAAATAAAAAAGAAAAGACGAACATCAGTTCCTCTTTACTCCGGTCCGAAGGGATAAGATAACAGAAGATTCTGAGGATCGAAACACCGGCATAAGAGACTATAAGATCCAGTAAACCTTATCAAACTCTCCTGTTCCTGTCTTCAAAGGGTCCCTGACTGAAGAGGAACTCTTGTCGGGTCCTCGGTAGTAATGTATTGGACGATTCAGACAAATTGTCAACATTTCATAGTAAGGGTACTTCATAGCTTCACATTCATTTATAGACACAGGAATTTTACAAGTAAAGGATACGTTTCGTCCCCCTTAGTAAAATCCTGATCAACATTTAACCTCACCAAAACGTGACTGGTAGAATTCTTATTTTTTAAGTATAGGTTCACTCTATTCAACTTAAGGAAAGGGGAGGAAATTTTTATGATCTTCGAGTAGATCCGATTTCTAAAAATATTAAGGAAGACATTAAAATTGTCAGTCCCAATTTTTCAGAATACAACCGAAACCTTTGAACTACGATGTAAGAAGGAATGACTTTAGACACATCCTCGTCCATCTCTCGTTTACCTTGAAAGGGACATGGATAAACCAGCGATTTCTCCACCAAAACAGGGGTCTACCAAAAGACGATAATATTAAATGATGTTTTATGGTTTAGATTGTTAGTAACGAAAATTAAAAAAAGGGTTTAACTCGTTTCAGGGTCTGTCTGGACGAGGGTGTGGCGGAGGGTCTGAAGTCCAACCGGTGGAGACACATACCTAGAATTGGAGAAGTACCAGACGAAACTCAAAGGTGCAATAAATTTTATCTTTTTTCTGTAAGAACCAGTTTAAACGTGTCACCTGGTTTTAATTAAAAGAAGGGTACACGCTCTACATCTTCATTCCAGGACAAGACTTTTCAACAGGACCCAAAACTCTAGAACCCGAACAATCTTTGTCTAACCGGAGAATCCACGAGTTCATACTAGTGTAAGAACCCTTTTCAAACCGTGGAAAACGTAGTTTCACCCTATTTTATTGAGAAAAAGTATACAACTAGAATTTCGATATATATGAATTTGACACAAACGTCTTTCCCTATTTACAAAGTGTTTCGGACTTTACAAAGAGTAAAAAGATTCTCTAATACTACTTTTTCGATAGATTGAGAAGACTCGGAGTCATTGGAGTGATCTCCCGAAGGAACCACCTAGTCACGGTTAGTCCTCTGAACCCAAGTCAGGGACCCAACCCTTCTAGGGGACCTCTTCCTTTACCGTTGGGTGAGGTCATAAGAACGGACCTCTTAGGGTACCTGTCTCCTCGCACCACCCGATATCAGGTACCCCAGTGTTTCTCTCAGTTTGTACTGAGTCGCTGAGGTGTTGTTTGGAATGACCTTTTTCGTGTACCCATCGAGTAGTCTCTGGGGTGGTGAGCATTCCTTTGACATCAAACAACCAATGGGAAGAAAGGTGATCCTTTAAGAGGAACATTACGACTTGAACTTCTAAATCCCGAAAGACCCTTCACCGGTGTCGGGGAATGACGGTGCACACGGACCTTATAGGAGACTTCAACACACACCTAAATATTGAGACCTCTCAGGAATCTTTACCGACTACGCACTCTTCAAGGTCCCATCCGAAGTCTAAACAAGAGGGAGGGAACCCTAGGTTTGTCATACCGACACAACTGTAGTCGTGAACCTGAATCATCCTGATTCGAACATTTCCTACATCGTAGAGACAGACAGTTCGTGTTTCGACGTATGTGCACACGACTCAGCGAAGCCAACACAGGTGGAGAAACGCTGGGACATCTGACATCGGACGGTCCGACGAGACAGGTACCCAAAGAGGTCCGTTCTTATGACCTCACCCAACCGAGTTTCACGTGTGGTTAGTCGTCTGAAATGACTCGTGGACGATAAATGGACCGTGAACCATCTCTACACCCCTACCTACTTGACACTCGGACACGTGAGTCCCAGAGTATTAAAAGTACCGAACCACTTTGAGAGTTACAGACATTGTCCATCCTACCGTCAGAGATAACAACAAAGTTTAAGAAATGTCACGGACCCTTATATAAAGTCCAACGATTGTTCAAGTTGGGGTCCAAACGGACAAAAAGTTTTCTTTGAAGTCAAATCCCTTCAAACTAGTACACCAGGAAATTTTGAAGTCTAATTCATCGACACTTTACGAAGTCCTTCGACCATCCTTCGGTCTTATATAGTGCCCAGTCACATGACTCATAGTCGAATGATCTTTAGAGTCTGAACCCCAAGAGAGTAAAAACCATAGGGTGGGGAAAAGGGTCAAAATCCCAAAGTCTTAGTCAAGAGAAGGAACCCCATGTGTAAAGACCATCGGTAAGAGATTCAAGACTCTCACTCCTAAATGGGTAAATCCACTTAGAGGGTACAGTTCCGAAACCCACATAGTGGGTCCACTCCCGTCAGAATTGAGAATGTTCTACCATGTGTAAACTTAACTTACCATATGGACTCCTATCACTCTCAAGGAATGTCTTTATAACTCAGTACGTCTTATTGTCACACAGGTAGTTTGTGATTTAACACCGTACAAGGATACTTGACTGCTAAGTATAGTATAAGAGACAAAAAGGAATCTATTATGGTAAAACATTTCGCCTCCAGGGGTACGGACCAAAACACTGAGAACGATTACGAGGGAGGTCATATAGGGGTGAAGAGATTCGTAGGACATCAATACGGTCGTCAGCCCTTTCTTAGACGGACGTTACGTCCTCTGGGCCCAAACTAGGGACCCAACCCTTCTAGGGGACCTCTTCCCTTACCGATGGGTGAGGTCATAATAAGAACGGACCTCTTAAGGTACCTGACCCTTCGGACCACCGGATGTCAGGTACCTCAGTTTTTTCTCAACCTGTGCTGACTCGTGATTGTAAAAGTGAAAGTCAACAAATTATTTTTGGCGTACTCCCTGAAGCACACGACAGGGGATCTTGTCTGACCGTGTCTCGTTGGGGGGATTATAAACAACTTGTTTACTTATGTAAAATTGCGTTTCCTCCACCACCGGAACCAGAGGGCACACTTCCCCGTTCATCTCATCGACTTCACTTGTACACTGGCACGGTTAAGGAAGTACTCAGTTCTGCCAGAACCAGATAAAAGTGTCACCTAAAACACCCACAAGAAACTTTTTATTTGAGAAATCCCAAGGAAGACAAAGACTGAAGTATCAAGATGAAGTTTTCGAAAAGATGGTTGAGTAGGACGAGGAATTTGGAGACTTATTTGGGATATTACAAATCTTTTCCGTCTCCTTGGTCTCTAGTTTAACGGTTGTAGACGACCTAGTAGCTTTTCGTTCTTTCAAGGTCTTTTTGTAGATAAAGACGAAATAACTGATACGGTTTCGGAAACTGACACACCTAGTGTTATTTGACACCTTTTAAGACTTTCTCTACCCTTATGGTCTGGTGGACTGGACGAAGAACTCTTTGGACATACGTCCAGTCCTTCGTTGTCAATATTGACCTGTACCTTGTTGTCTGACCAAGGTTTAACCTTTTCCTCATGTACTTCCGACATATAACAGTGGGACGAATAAATTGAAGATACGTCTCATGTAGTACTCTTACGTCTCATGTAGTACTCTTTGTGACCCGAACTACTTCGTGTTTGACCTTAGCTCTAACGGCCCTCTTTATAGTTATTGGAGTCTATGCGTCTACTGTGTTAGGAATACCGTCTTTCGTTTCTTCTGGATTTCTCGGAGAACTACTTTCACTTTCTCCTCTCACTTTTTCAACCGAATTTCGAGCTGTAAGTCTTTTGATTCTATTACCATAGACCAGGGTAGTGAAGTACCGTTTATCTACCCCTTTGTTACCTTTGTCACCGACGGAAATAAAGACCCCGGAGGTCTTAGTGACGTCTACCACTGACGTCGGTACTTTAATTTTCTGTGCATGAGGAACCTTCCTTCCAATACTGGTTGGATCTGTCGTATAATTTTTCGTCTCTGAAATGAAATAGTTGTTTCCAGGTAGATCAGTTCTGATACCAAAAAGGTCACCAGTACATACCTACACTCTCAACCGGACATTTCTGTCGACTCGAGTCGTCTTAACTACGAAAACTTGACACCACAACCTCTTCTGAGAACTCTCAGGGAACCTGACGTTCCTCTAGGTTGGTCAGGTAGGATTTCCTCTAGTCAGGACCCACAAGTAACCTTCCTGACTATAACTTCGACTTTGAGGGTGAAACCGGTGGAGTACGCTTCTCGACTGAGTAACCTTTTCTGGGACTACGACCCTTTCTAACTCCCGTCCTCCTCTTCCCCTGCTGTCTCCTACTCTACCAACCTACCGTAGTGGTTGAGTCACCTGTACTTAAACCCATTTGAGACCCTCAACCACTACCTGTCCCTCCTGACCGTACGACGCCAGTACCCCAACGTTTCTCAACTTGTGCTGACTCACTGACTTGACTTGACTTGACACTAAAGGTATCTTACACGAACGAAATGATAGAAAATCGGTTACAACCGATTGTAATGTCCTTCACAAAACACTCAACGATTATGAAGTCCTTCATCAAAAAGTACTATAGGACACAAAGAATCACAAGTTCCGTCGTTCATTTCTACTTGAAATCTCCTTCAGGGTCAATTAGTTAAATTTTCGTCAAAACTTCCGTGAAATCACGAGAAGGGAACCCGAACTGTCACTGTTCCGAGAAAGTTGAAGTCGTCGTCGTCGCACCACGACCCGTCTCTCGTCCCGTTCCCATGACTCCCGGGAGTCGACGTCGGGACCGAGACGGTGACTGGGTCGTCATTGGTACCGTCAGGGAAGGGGACCGAACTGGGACAAGAGTTAACATTCTTTCTCTATTGCGGATAGAAAGTCCCTCTACTACTTTTGGTGTGTTATTATACTTTCTCACGAAATACCCACCATCACAGTACGAATTCACATAAAATAGTCGAGGCACTTCCGAGAAATTTACCGTCCAAATCATAGGTCCGGACACAGAGAATAGTCTTCAACGATAAATCATTTACAACTCATTACGTCTTTATAACGTCCGTTGGAGACACCGGGTCTCTCTAGACGAAAACAACCTTAATTCTGTAAGAGTGTGAACATTGGAACCGTAAGTGAAACTGTGTTATCCAGTACTTCCTTCCTTCCACTGCAACTTCACACACCAACCTTCTCCTCACCGGCCCCGGCACCAGGTCACCCGGTCCAATCCTCCCTTCCCTCCTTACACATTTTACACGGCACTCCTGTACGTCAAAAACGAAACAAGTGACGGGGCACAGGTCACTAGACTGAGAACGAACCGAGTATCTTAGACACTTAACTTACAATCAGCTCACCTCAGATGTCTTACCACGGCATAAAGGAAGTAGTCACTGGCGTAGGAAATAAGTTGTATTTACCCGTTTATTGTCATAGGGTCCATCTATAAAATTTCGGACAAATAATTAAAGGACTTTTCTTCTACTAAATAAGGAGTCATGAAAGTACCCCACACGTCGGAGGCACCCCTCCACACGACTGTGGAACTCCTGTGTGCGGACAGAGTATCCTAAACGACAATTTCGACACCCCCTCCGTGGCCGCGTCTTGCGTCCAAGTACACGGGTCCTTCCGTGTGTCGCTCCGACCTGTTTGGGTTTGGACTCCCGAACCTCGTCCCTTTCCCGGTGCGCGCCTCTTACCCACCGAGTACGAGTCTCGGGACTGTAAGAGAGTACCAAAAGCCCCTCGTCAAAAATACCCGTCTTAAACCCCACTCCCGACTCCTCATGCACCGAAAGAAGACTAACCAACAACTACTCGATGATCCCGCCACGAACCCCTTAGAACAAGAGACGGACTTCAATAGTAGGAAGAGAACTCACTCCCGGAATCAAGACGTCTTCTTGAGTTTATATAACAATTCGTATAAGGAACTTCTCTTTGGTCCTAGGACGGGGTATCTACGTAATAACTAAGAACTAACGAGGAAAAAAAAAAAGACGAAGAGGAGGTAAGGGACTAATCACTGACAACCTTAGACAGGAAACCATGAGTCCCTTCCTTCCAGATCCTCCGACTTTGGGAAAGGGACGTTTGTTCTTTGCTTCCTGTACATTTCCTAAACAGGGGTCCTCCCGGGGAGTCCCAGGACAAGTCAAAACCATGGTTTTCTCTCCCGTAACACTTATCTTAGCTAGTCCCCTCTGAAACCCTTCCTGCACCAGGACCTCAAATTGGAATTTCTACCCATCCTAAGGTAGTCGGTCCTACTTTTCTTATATGAATCGGGTGAAACACTTCCAAGCGACCTTTCACCAGCAAGTACATCCCCTCCTCTCCTTTGTACAAGAGAAGGTCTCGAAACAAGGCATCCTTTACTTCTAGGTAGCTTCCAAACTTCTGTTTCTTATTGTAGTCATCCTGACACACAATCTTTCCTCGAAGACCATTGTCTCTCCTCTTACCCGCCCCCTCCCTGCAACAAGTCAACGATTCAGTACAGACTGAGAAACGTTGGGGTACCTGACGTCCCACGGTCCGAGGGGACAGGAAGTGACAGAGGACCTCAAACAAGTCTAAGTACAGGTAGCTGAACCACTACGGTAGGTTGGTAGAGTAGGAGACGACACGAGAAGAGGAAAACGGAAGTTAGGAAGGGTCGTAGTCCCAGAAAAGGTTACTCAGTAGAGAAGTGTAGTCTATCGGTTTCATAACCTCGAAATCGAAGTCGTAGTCAGGAAAGTCACTTATAAGTCCTAACTAGAGGAACGACAAGTTCCCTGAGGGTTCTCAGGAGGTCGTGATGTCAAGTTTTCGTAGTTAAACCCCCACGAGTCGGAAGAAATACCAGATAGAGAGTGTAAACATGGACTGATGACCTTTTTGGTATCGAAACTGATAGACATATCGAAAGCAAGGTTCCTCGTTCGCAGAAAATTAAAGTACGGACGTCAGCGACAGTGGTCACTAAAACCTCGGGTTCTTTTATTTTGGACAGGGACGAGGGTGAAAAAGGGAAAAGATAAACGGTACTTCACGACCCTGACCTACGGTCCCAGAATCAAACCCCTTACAGCTCAAAATTCGGTCGAAAAAGTGAGATGAGAAAATGGGAGTAGTTCTCCGAGAAATCAACGGAGAAGACGACAAAGGAAAAGAAGGAGTGGGTATTTGTTTCTGTAAAGGACTTCAAGAGATGAACGAAGGGGGGGGTCTGATTATAAAGATCGAGATCACAGAGACGAGGAGTAAACCCGTTTACCGAAGAGTCCGACAAACGAGTTTCCATTTCACGCCATCTCATGTAAGGACGGAGTCTCTCTCAGGACTCTGAATTTACTCTGTGACGTATGATTTAAGACGGATTCGGAACTTCCTTTAATTCACGTGTTATTCATTCGTAGCTCATGTATAAGGGTACGAATACCATAAGACAGAAAATATATATATATACACACACACACACATAAAAATATATACATATAATATATACAAATATGTACAGATATAGGTGTATAACTACTTTTGTGTTAGAGGTGAAAGAAAACTTCAGAAACTCCTAAACCAATAATAAAAATCTAGAATCTCAGAAGGGACCACCGAGTCTACCACTTCGTAAACGGACGTTACGCCCTCTGGACCCAAGCTAGGGACCCAACCCTTCTAGAGGACCTCTTCCTTTACCGTTGGGTGAGGTCATGAGAACGGACCTCTTAGGGTACCTGCCTCCTCGGACCATCCGGTATCAGGTGCCCCAGTGTTTCTCAGCCTGTGCTGACTCGTTGAAGTGAAGTGAAATCTAGAATTCACAACTCGTAACATGAACGGGTTCTTCTCAAGTTTAGAACGAGGATTAAGGAAAACGGACGGTCTAACTACAAAGTCCACGGAGTAATCAGCCCACACACGAACCGGAAAGAACCCCTTACCTACTCACTGGAAGTATAGGAGAGAAGACGAACTCTCACTTCACTTCACTTAACTTTCAGCGAGTCAGCACAGGTTGAGAAACGGTGGGGTACGGTGGGGTACCTCATATGTCAGGTACCTTAAGAGGTCCGGTCTTATGACCTCACCCATCGGAAAAGGAAGAGGTCTCCTAGAAGGGTTGGGTCCCTAGTTTGGGTCCAGAGGGCGTAACATCTACCTAAGAAATGGGAGATTTGGTGTTCCCCTCGGGTCCCCAGGGCAAATTATTTGCCGACTAACCTCGACCGCTGACCCCTTGGTCTCGTTTGTGACCGCCAGGACGGGGAACACGACGAATGTGTGTGGCAGAAGTAATCTACTCTTTAGAGTGGTTGCTCTTTGGTTTAAGTAAAATGTCGGTAGTCTTACCTGTGAGTCCTGGCTTCTCCCCCTTCCCCAAGAAAAATACTCTGTCCTCACAACAGGGCATCTATCCGTCGGTTCTGAACCGACTACACTGACAACCGTCGACGGCCCACCACGACTCCGGCGTTCGTCTCCTTCACGTCAGTCCTTCGCCCCTCCGACTCAGGAGATGTCTTTTCGCCCCGACCACACACCGTCAAATATTTGATCCGAACACAAGCTTATTTCCCACACCCGGACTTCTGACGAGGGACCGACAGAGGTAACGTAAGAAGAAAACCTATGGACAACTGGTATTTTCACAGTTTTTCCGACTCTCTATTCGTTCCCTCCTTAAAATCGCTGAAATAGCAGACATTTTATCCTAACCCCAACTTACTCTACGGAGTCAGGGGAGATCCTCACCCTTTTGTTTTCAGGGACGTCTAAGAACCAAGGTGAGGTCTTAAAGGTCCTGTCAGACTAAGAGACTCGGTGACCTGGTTAAGAGGTTCGAACAACTCCTGGCAATGACGACCATCTGGTAGGAGACCAACCAAACTCCGACAGATTTAGGACACCGCGGTGTAGGCACTCCAGACTAGTGACAAGAGAAAGACAACACACTGCGGGTGCATGTGAAGTCTCCCACCCTCCTCTTCCCCACTGTCTCCTACTCTGCCAACCTACCGTAGTGGCTGAGGTGCGTGAACTCAAACTCATCCGAGGTCCTCGACCACTACCTGTCCCTTCGGACCGCACGACGTCAGGTACCCCATCGTTGCTCAGTCTGTACTGACTCGTCGACTTGACTATGAAGTCATAACGTCAAAAACGATCTTTATTATATTGTAACATTTTAGGTTTCCGTTAAGAGAAAGACACCAACTACAAAGTTATGAGGGTAGAGTCACAAGTCACATAGAGTCGCAAGTCACAACTCGACGTACATTTAAAAAAAGATCAACCAGTAGAGTACTAAACTTGTGACAAGAAGGTTCACTACACTACAATAGGAGAGGAAGGTCGATAACATCTACTACTTTCTGAGAGACGTCTCCTCTACCTACTCTCCTCCGCCGTCTTATAGCGAATGCTTATAAACACAGTGGACCTCCTTCGGTTTTCCATTCTCAGTCTGAATTAGATAAACACGGGGAAGAGAATCTCTACTCGAAACCTATGATATAAAAATTATTGAGTAAACGTCGGAACAATCATGATTCCATTACCCCCTTCTTAGTTGGACACACAACAGTCACCTTCTTAACTCTTTTTCAACGAGGATGTCGGTTATAGTTCCGTGATCCCTCCGTCGATAAGGAAAAAGAAGGAGTCTCGGAGGGTCCTTTAGAGAACCTTTTAATGTCTAATAAAGTTTTAAAGAGTAGAGAGACCGTTCCTACAACCCCCTCGACGTCTCTGAATTTGGTTGAAGGAAAAGGAGTCTCACAGGAGTCTAGAAAAAGGGTTGGGATGGGGTCACTAATATTAATAGTGATAATAATAATTAATGACACATTAATATATAAGGATGTACGGGTGTCGTACAACCTGACTTCAGGCAACGAGTGATTCCATCTCTCGTCCAAATACTGTCGTCAGAGGAAAAATTGAGAACCCACACACTAATGACTTCCATACAACAGAGACTTTTAGCGTGACTTTACAACCGAAGAGGTTCCTCTTTCACTTCTATTTCTTTCATAAATGTGAATCCGGAGACATAGTCCCCTTAGTCTTGAAACAGGAAACGACCCACGAATGACGTTACGGGTATACGGAACTCCATCTAAGACTGAATTACGAAGCGTGACACAAATTCGTTGTCATAACGAGGTACCTGTCTATACAAGGTCGAGAGAATGGAGACATCTTTTACTTGTACCTCAATTACCAGTAACCTCGATTAAGAGAGACTAGTGAATATTTATCGATGGATGTCTCGCGTTTCTTACTCCTAAAATTAGTCACGAAACATCTTCTTGTAGCTCACTGTGCGTGTGCTTAAACCGGAGTTTTAACGAATTTTCCCCCAAAAGGTCCTAACAAATTACAAAAGTGTCACGGAGAATCGAGATTCGAGATTTCCGATTCAAAATTTCCAATAAATTGTACAGACCTTTCAACTGTCCAACGTTCAGTGACTTCTGAGTGACATACAAATTCTAATAATTTTTGTACGAAAATCGGTTTAACACCGATATCAATCTATTCCTATCCCTAAGTGTCTGTAAGTTTTATTCGTATGAAAGTCACTTTTTCGAAGTCCTCTCAATCACCTTTGAAGGAGGACTATGCGTGAAACCCAAGATTCAAAAACGGAGGTCCGCAGATCTTCACCCCTCGTCACAGTGCGTTTTCCTTTTCCACAGACTGACCTTCAGTCATCTGACCTAAAAGACCAGAGTCGAAGTAGTAAAGACTTGAGACACTGGAACCTGTCCAGCTGGGACACCCTTCAAGTCAAAACAGAGGAGAGATTACTCTACTATTTCTACAATGGTGATGGACGGGATGAATGAATTACCCAAAAGGGGGGGGATTTTTAGTTGATTCTTCCAACATTCACAAGAAACTTCACGGTGAGTCCACATATCACTATTGTTCGTATCAAAAGAGGACTTACATAGTTTCACCATAGTTCTATCGAACCTTCGAACAGTAGAAGAAATCACAAAAGTTTTAACACATGAATTTAAAATTAAAGTTTTTCAGTCGTACTGTTAGTCGGGTTCAAGAAACTTCTTTCGAAGGAATCCTTATCAAAGTAGCTTTCTTATCTACCATTTTATGTGTCAAAAAGGAAATTCTACCAAAAGGATTTAAATAGAACGTTCATCTCCAAATCTACATTATACATAAGTACTTAGAAAATAATTATAGACTTGTGAAGAATACTGAAAGACCCTTCAACCAAAAACCAATACCTCATACACTTTTAATAAACCGATCATTATACACACGACACTAAAGTCTTTCGTATCACATGTCTTCAGACCGGGATTTGAGTTTTGTATTCACCTCACTCAATCAGAGACAAGTTTTTCAATAAATAAACTCTCTCAAATGACGGACTAAGAGAATGTGACAATTACGTAATCCTTAAATAGAATAACCTACATAATTTCACATATGTACACACACAAGGACACTCACATCAACGAAATCCTATAACTTAAAGATAACTTACCACATGAATCTTACACTTTTAAATCGGTCCTTGACAAAGAACAAATAAAGTCAACTTGACTGAACCCACATAAAATTGATCTTTACACAACCCAAGACATAAAAACGGAGATAAAAAAGAAAGGTCTCCACTCTTGACCATCCTATAAATCGAATATACAGGACATTGAGTTTTAAAAAATTTAAGTCTTAACAATCTCAGGTTATCTATATAGAAGTTAAAATCAAAATCATTAAAGTCCTAAGACACTAACAATTAGAGTCTGGTAAATTTTCAACGAAGTAAGTCTCCCCTATAGTGACGGTCGGAATATCTGCTTTATTTTTCCTACAACTGCCTTACAATATTTACTAATATACGGTTACCTAACCAATTGGATCTACTTTACATACCAGAGGATCTTTCTATGTTTGATGATTTTGACTGAGTTTTTCTTTAAAACTTCTGATTTATTTACATTTTGTTCATTTTTTTTAACTCAATCATGAGTTTTTTTGAAGGATGAGAAATTTTTTTACATTCTCCTTCTTTGTGAAGGATTGAGAAAAACAACTCTGGTCATAATGAGACTATGGTTTTGGTCTGTTTCTATGGAGTTCTTTTGATATCTGGTTATAGGAATACTTATGTTTATGTTTTTAAGAGTTGTTTGAGTTTGACTCAATTCGTTGTATACTTTTCCGAATATATGGTGGTTCACCCTAAATAGTGTCCTTACGTTCGGATCAAGTTGGATTATTGGTAAACAAGTTCTGTTAAGTAGTCCCCCTTTTTTTCGTCAGAAAGTTGTTTACTAGGACTCTGTCGACCTACATGTGTCCGTATTTTTACTTAAATCTAGGGATGGAGTGTGGTATATTTTTAATAGAGTTTTACTAAACAATACTATTAATTTTACACATCTGGTGTTGATATTTAGAGAATCTTCTTTTGTCTCCATTTAAAAACGTTGGAACTCAAAAACTCTCTCACCAAAAACTCTGTTGTGGTTTTCGTGTTCGGAGGGGAGGTGGTTTTTTTTCCTACTCAATCTGTAGTACTTTTAATTTGGAAGGAACTAAGTTTCCCTATGGTGGTTCTTTGATTTTTCTGATGGGTACCTTACCCTCTTTTATAAACGTTTAGTATATGAATTATCACTGTATAAGTCTTATATATTTCTTGAGTATTGAGTTGTATTTTTCATTTATCGGATCAATTTTTACCCGGTTCAAAGACTTATCTGAAAAAAAGGTTTATTCTATGTGTTACTTGGTATTCTTGTTCTGTTCTACGAATTGTAGTCAGAAAGTCAAGTCAAGTCAGTGAGTCAGAACAGGTTGAGAAACGCTGGGGTACTTAGCGTCGTGCGGTCCGGAGGGACAGGTAGTGGTTGAGGGCCTCAAGTGAGTCTGAGTATAGGTAGCTCAGTCGCTACGGTAGGTCGGTAGAGTACCCTTTACGTCAAATTTCGGTGTCACTCTATGGTAAAGTACGATCCTATCGGTATTAATTTTCCTTAACAAACGTTCCTACATCTCTCTAACCTTGGGAGTAGGTAAACAACTTAACATTTTACCACCTCGATGAAACATTTTATCAGACCGTCGAGGAGTTTTTTAATTTATGTCTCAATGGTAAACCAAGTCGTTAAGGTGGTGATCCATATAGGGGTTCTTTTACCTTTTGGGTACAGGTGTATTTTTGGAAGTGTGTTTATAAGTGACTTTACGACAATAAGTAATCCCGTCTTTCATCTTTGTTGAGTTTACAGGTAGATCACTACTTACTTATTTGTCAGTAGACATCTTACTTCGTAAGAAGTCGATATTTTATTTATACTCGTTTAGCCTAAATTGTTACATATTTTTCTTGATATACTTAGTGTTGGTTCACCCCAAATAGGCTCCAAACGTTCCGACCGAGTCGTAAACTTTCAGTTTAATTTACACGAGGTAGTGTAGTTGTCAGATCTATTCTTTTTAATACACTAATATAGTTATCTACGTCTTTTTCGTAAAACTGTTTTAGGTCGTGGATAAATACTATTTTTGAAAATCCTTTCAACCTTATATCCCTTTGTAGGAGTTGAACTCTTTCTGATAATTGTTTTTTGGGATGTCGATTGTAGTCTGAAGAACTGCTCGTCAAATGTTGAAAGGATGATTCTAACCCCGTTTCGTTTCTATAAGGGAGATCGGTGCGGTAAAGTTGAAATATCACCTTTAAAATCGATTACGTTATTTTCTTTATTTCCTTTATTTTCGATAACTCAAACTTTTCCTTCTATTTTTGATAGAAACAAACGTCTACTGTTCTAACTGTCCTATCTTTTGGACTTTCCTATTATTTTCTTAGGACCTTGATTGTTCGTTAATCTCTTCTGAACGTCGTATGTCCAATTGTATATTCAGTCGTCGAAAGGATACATGGTCGTTACTTTTGATTTGTGGTAAATGGAATCGTAGGGAGTTTCACTTTATAAATCCATAGTCAAGTCAACGAGTCAGCACAGACTGAGAAACACTGGGGTACCTGACGTCGTGGGGTCCGAAAGGACAGGTAGTGGTCGAAGGCCTCGAACGAGTTTGGGTACAGGTAGCTCAGCCACTACGGTAGGTTGGTAGAGTAGGAGACAGTAGGGGAAGAGTACGGAAGTCAGAAAGGGTCGTAGTCCCAGAAAAGGTTACTCAGTCAAGAAGAGTAGTACACCGGTTTTATAACCTCAAATTCGAAGTCGTAGTCAAGAAGATTACTTACAAATCCTGACTAAAGAAAAATCCTACCTGACCAACCCAGAGGCACATCAGGTTCCCTGAGAGTTCTCAGAAGAGGTTGTGGTGTCAAGTTTTCGTAGTTAAGAAACCACGAGTCGAAAGAAATACCAGGCTGAGTACAGGTACGTACTGATGACCTTTTTTGTATCGAAACTGATCTGTCTGGGAAACAGTCGTTTCATTACAGAGAAGAAAAATTATACTACAGATCTAACCAGTATCGAAATGTAAATCCATATTTAAATCGTTTTATATATGTTCTAGATATGTTCCTTTTCGTGTTTTCAGACTACTTACTTTAGTTTCTTGACTTATTTGACTATCAGGTATAAGTACCTCTCCTTCTGAGTTATAACAGTTCCATCAAGAAGGGTCGAACTAGATATCTATGTTACGTCAGGATGAGTTTTAGGGACTTTCAATAAAACACCTATAGTTGTTGGTCCAAGATTTCAAATGTCCCTCTTCGTTTTCTAGATTTTTATCGGTTGTGTTATAACTTCCTCTTGTTTCAACCTCCTTACTACGAAGGACTGAAGTTTGAATTACATGTCGACGTCATTAGTTCTGGAACACCGTGACCACTTTTTTTACCCACTTAACTAGTCACCCTATCCTGGTTCTCGTGTCTGTATATGGGAACACCTATGTCAGTGCACTTGAAACTGTTTCCTCGTTTCGTCATGTCACCTCGTTTCTACCAGAAAAGTTGTGTACCACGACCCTGTTGACCTGTAGGTGTATGTCCGCCACGCAGATCTGTGTCTGGAACGTACGAAGTGTCTTCACCCGAGCCTACCTAGTCGTCGACGACGACCACGATTCAGCGAAGTCAGCACAGGCTGAGACACGCTGGGGTATCCGTCGTCGAGTGGTCGAAGGTGGTAGGGACCCTAAGAGGTCCGTTCTCATGATCTCACCCAACGGCAAAGGAAGAGGTCACGTACTTTCACTTTTCACTTTCACTTCAACGAGTCAACACAGACTGAGAAGCACTGGGGTACCTGACGTCGGATGGTCCGAGGAGGCAGGTACCCTCAAAGGTCCGTTCTCATGACCTCACCTAACGGTAACGGAAGAGGTGTTTACCTAGTCTACACGCACATTTTACGTTTTGACATTTTGAGACTCTCCTACTATTTCCTCTTTTGGATCTACTTGAACTCATACCGTTTCCGAAAATTCTGTGTCGTGGTTACAGTACTAGGTACTTTCTTTCGTAACCATTCGACCATTTTACCTAAATTAAAATTTAAGTAATTTAAATTTTCAAAGACGAGTTGTTGTCTGTTACATTTATCTTACTCTTCTGTTCAGTGTCTGACCCTCTTTCATAAAGCTTTCTGTGTGGACTATTTCCTTACAATAGTTTCTATGTATTTCTTGAGAAGTTCGGGTTGTTAGTCTTTTGTTGGACTAATTATTTCCCACTTTCTACAATCTACTGTGGAGTGGTCTCTTCTATGTGTCTACCGTTTATGTGGATCCTTTTCCACGAGGTGTAGTCTACAGTAGTCCCTTTACCTTTTGTTTTGTTGTCTTGTGGGGATGTGTGGATGGTCTTACCGGTCCTAGACTTGTGGCTGTTGTGGTTCACGACAGTTTCTACACCTTGTGGTTCTTGAGAACAAACACCTTTGCGTTTTACCACGTCGGTGAAACCTTCTGTCAAAGAACGTTTTGATTTGTAAGAGTGGTAAACAACAACGAGTCAACGATTCAGTACAGGTTGAGAGACACTGGGGTACCTGACGTCGTGCGGTCCGAAGGGACAGGAAGTGGTAGAGGACCTCAAACGAGTTTGAGTACAGGCAACTCAACCACTACGGTATCTTTGGTAGAGTAGGAGACAACAGGGGAAGAGGAGGACGGGAGTGAGAAAGGGTCGTAGTCCTAGAAAGGGTTACTTAGGCGAGAAACGCAGTCCACCGGTTTCATAACCTCGAAGTCGCAGTCAGGAAGGTTACTTATAAGTCCTGACTAAAGGAAATCCTACTGAGCAAACTAGAGAAACGTCAGGTTCCTGAGAGTTCTCAGAAGAGGTTGTGGTGTCAAGTTTTCGTAGTTAAGAAACCGAGAGTCGGAAGAAATACCAGGTTGAGAGTGTAGATGTGTACTGAGGACCTTTACATACAGACCGAAACTGATATGTTTGAAAACAACCGTTTCACTACGGAGACGAAAAATTATACGATAGATCCAAACAGTATCGAAAAGAAGGTTCCTCATTCGCAGAAAATTAAAGTACCGACGTCAATGGTAGACGTCACTAAAACCTCGGGTTATTTTATTTCATTAAAGAATGGTATAGTAGGTCGTTAACACGAGGAAGACAAATGGGTCACCTTACTTCCCAGACAAGTGTGTCTTGCGATGTGTCCCTACACATATCTTCGAAAAAGGAATTATCGGTGTTGAACCTTCGTTGGTGCTACAGGAAGTCAACCACTTACCTATTTACTTGGAACCATGTAGGTTTGTTGTCTTATAATGAGTCGTGATTTTTCTTTATTTGTTAGTTCGGTACTTTTCAGAGTCTCCTTGAAATGTACGTATAATACTACACTTTTCACGAATAGATTTTTTAGATGTATGATATACTGAGGTACCTATTCTATAAGACCTCTTCCGTCTTGACACCTCTGTCATCTTTATAGTCCTTCTTCTCATACCCTCGTTTCTCCTGCAAAATCCTGTCATCCTTATGAGACTCTATGGTGTTACCATCTATTCACAGTACTACATAAACAGGTTTCGGTATCTTACATATCTTTGTTCTCACTTGAAATTACAATGACACTTGAAACCCACCAACAGTCATATCCAATAAAACACCTATACTTGAACCCACTGACAGTTATAATGTCACTTTCAGTGAGTCAGCACAGGTTGAGAAACGCTGGGGTACCTATATGTCAGGTACTTTAAGAGGTCCGGTCTCATGACCTCACCCATCGGAAAGGGAAGAGGTCCCCTAGAAGGGTTGGGTCTCTGACTCGGGTCCAGAGGGTGTAACGCCCGTCTAAGAAATGGTCGACTCGGCGGTCCCTTCGGGGTCTTCTGACCTCACCCATCGGATAGGGAAGAGGTCCCCTAGAAGGGTTGGATCCTTAACTTTGCCCCAGAGGACGTAATGTCCACCTAAGAAATGGTTGACTCGATAGTCCCTTCGGACTAACAGTTATATCCAAGTAGTTAATTTCACTTACAAGGTGCGTCCACACCCTACTACTATGACACTCTCCGGACCCCGCACAGACCCCCGTCCCCTATACACCCTTTAGAGTCATGGAAGGGGAGTCAAAACGACACTTGGATTTTGTCATCAGAATTTTTTGTTTCTTACTTCATAACGATGCATAAATGTCGTACTCACCTGGAGTTCTGATACGACTTACTTTCTTCGAGCTGTGTTTCACGGGGTATGTAACGATACTAAGGCGAACATACTTTACAGATCTCATCCGTGTAGGTATCTCTGTCTTTCATCCGAACACCAACGGATCCCGACCGTCCCACCTCCCCAAACCCCTCACTACGAGTACCACACTCAAAGAAAAACCGGTCCTGATTTTAGAAGATTCTAACTAACACCGCTACCAACGTGTTACGACACTCACATGATTTTTGGTGACCTAACAAAAATCAGGTGACTTTCTCAGTTTGCATACATTTAATATAGTGCAATTTCTTTTCAAGGGAACGAGACGGACCGAACCTCTCCAGGAATCTTTTGACACTTTATGTTAATTCACCATAAATCGTCTATTTTACGTGTATCTTCCATGAGGTTTGTGTGTACTCTACTGATTTGTGATAAGTAAAAAGTCTAAAAAAAAAAACTCGTAGGTAACACATGGTTGTCCGTCTTATCCCAGTGAAACCCTCTACCCTCGAGTTTGTTCGATTATTGTGAAGGAGCTTTTTCCAAGTGACGACACTCCAATTTCGAAAATGAGGGTCCAAATTTTAAGCCAGGAAGTAAATGCAAACTACATAAGTAGAGAGAGACACACGTATCCATAGAGGGGTATACATCGGGGGTAGAAGGATTTAGGGGAGTACATAAGTACAGAGTTAAGGCGGTAGTCAGATGACGTCCGAAGGTCGTAGTGAACGATCTAATGACACCACCAGAGACTAACCAAAGGGGTGAGGAAACCAACGAAGTCAGGAAATAGTCTACTTAGAAAAGTTTTAAGACTAATCAAATTTGGGAAGATCACCAAAGAATTATGAGACTCCTACTGTTGGTTTGAGGAGACCCCTGAGTGTCCGAGACGCATTAGGTCAGGAATCCGTAGAGGAGAAAGTGGCACTCGGGTAGGGACAACGACATAGAAGGTCGACGTAAGTGGGGGAAAGTACAGTCACAAGACAGGAGGTGTCCCACAAACGTGACACAACTAGGACAAAGGAGAGGAAATAGCTCACTCTGAGACAGACAGAAGTCTACCACCACCACCAACCAAATCAACGATTCAGTACAGGCTAAGAACGCTGTGGTACCTGACACCGGGCGGTCCGAGGAGACAGGTACCCTAAAGGGTCCGTTCTGATGACCTTACCCAGCGGTAAAGAAAGAGGTCCCCTAGAAGGGTTGAGTCCCTAACTTGGACCCAGAGGACGTAACGTCCGACCAAGAAAGGACTGGCTCAGTGGCACCGTCGAGTGAAAAAAAGTCCTTTAGGAAGAGACTGTAGGGGTAGACTTAGTCTATTGGGTCAATGATCGAGAGTCACTGTAACACAGAGGAGGTATAAACTTACTTAATGAATCACGGTTCGTGACTTGAAAACAATGACTACTCCCAACTAACATAAGATAAAGGACATACAAAATCAAGATCTCCATTGTTCATTCCATACTTAATCTAAGTACCATCTGTCCTAATACCTACTAACCGATCTGACGGTTGGACCTCCAATTTCAACCATAAACAGAGTCACCTTTTAAGAGATAATGTTAGTCTACCATGTTTAAGAAGGACGGGATATACACTGGACGACTTAATATACACGGACGCACGGTTCAACGAGTCAACACAGACTCAGACACACTGGGGGTACCTGACATCGGGCGGTCCGAAGAGACAGGTACCCTAAGGGGTCCGTTCTTATGACCTCATCCACCGACACGGGAGCAGGTCCCCTAGAAGGTTTTTGTCCCTAACTTGGGTTCAGAGAATCTGGAGGACGTAACTGTCTGTTCAGGAAAGGGTAATCGTGGTGGACCCTTTGAGGAGGACGCAATTTTCCGATCGTTAAGATCAATTAAATTACGGTGTGTCATTTGATCTTCTATAGGTCTTTTCCCATCTCCCATAAAAAGTTACTTACTTACTTCTCTCCTTCTCATCGAACACATAATTTTACTAACACACACCGACTTTAGAAACGAGTATCAAATATTTTAAGACTTCAGACACGTATATCTGCAGAATTCAAATTCTTCAATTTGAATTTTCAAATTCTTCAATAATCATAAAACTCTGAATTCAAATTTACTGATTGTAATTACCGTCACTTCCCTTTTACTTTCTGTATAAAAGTCTCGTATAGAGTTTTTTCTCTCTACTAAGGAAATACTTCACCGAGAAGTGAGGTCCTCGATACAAAAACATATCCGATTTCCTAAATCTACTACAGAACCTCTCGATTGGGATTGAACACAGTCCTCCGTCTCCTACAGACCGTATACGTAATCAATAGGTACTGACACATTGTCTAATGAGAGTTTGGGTCACTGAATCTTGTCGTTTATCAATAGACGTAAAAAACACACACACACACCGACGTAGACCCTCGTACACCCTACAGTAAAGGAAGTGGTCCCCTACCTTCGACACGGGGAACATCACGTTCGTGGATGAAAAATAGTGACCTGACGGTCCTTACCGGAATAGAGTGTTGAAAACCCTCAGTCCTTAGACGTCTCGAAGGACCCAGGGGACCGAGACCCAGGGACACCAGGAGAATCCTAAGATCGTCCCGTCTGGGAGAAGGTTCGTGTACCCCACAAAGCTGCCGTAAGTGGATCAGGAGGACACGAAACCGGTCTCCGAAGGGAACGGGAGGCCCGGGAGGGATCCCGTCGAGTGTCGGACCGTGATCGAAGGTAATCTCACTTGCTCGGTCTTTCCCGTGCATGTCACCTTTGGTCAGAACATTGGACAAGAGTCTTTACTGCCGGACTTCAAACGACATGAAATAAGTAATCTTAGTTCAATGATTTAGGTAGAACACAAGTCGCCCCCCTTCCTAATGTGTTTCCCTACTTAAGTTCTTCCACTTCTAGTGACCCCCGGGGGAATCTGCGACGGAAGAGGTCCCATACATGTATCGGAAAACTTTGACTGGGGTCTTTCCCATGAAACCTCCCCCTCCTATCTAAAACAATGACAGTCTTTGGCTCAACCCTGAATCTACTACTGAACCAGATTTACTAATACCATGGTTCCACTAAATACGAAACTAAAAGCCCTTAACACTCGGTAGAATTTGATTCGACACGTAAGGAGATGGTATAATTCATTATAATATACCTAAAAATCCAAAAGAAAAATCCATTCGGGATTTTCGATTGAACTATCGAAGAAACGATACACTTAAAACGACCGTACCCCAACACGTCTGTACGTGTCCGAAACTTTCTAAGAGAGACCACGGTCTTGTAGAGTGACAAATTTCCTCAACGAAACGGTTTTCTTATGACGACTCATCTAAAGTATAATTAGAGACGTTTTATGTAAACTTATATAAACTTTTATTCAGATAAAATATTCGAAGTCAAGAAATCAAAAAATCCTGTTGACACGTTTTAAATTCTACCATCTAAGAGAAACCCCTAACTCCTTCCTTTAAGTCGACCTCGACAATACTTCCAGTCCTTTACCTCTCTCTTAGAACCGTTCTTTACCTTTCCCTCAAACGTTTAACGTCAACTCGTTCATCAATACTTACCCCGACGATAAAACAAAGGGTTCTTTTCAAGGACTTTATACTATAAGGAAAAAATTCCTTTTCTCCTTTTACGTATGTTTAGAAAACGGTACGAATGAAAAAGACAGAATGGAGACTTTTATTTGTTTCGTTTTTTCAGAACGGAGACACTACCCGAACAAATCTTTATAATAGAAGTTTCTCGAGAAAGACACTCGATTCGACAAGAAACATAATAGCTCAGACCCTGTCAAAACACACACGGGACCTTTCCTTTGTTTTGTGCCCACACTAAGGAAAACACAGTCACGAATGTTGAGTCTATGGTTTTCCTGTGGAGTACCTAATCTAGTTCGGAGATCACGACCGGAATGGATCAGCACTCGACCTCTTAGTCGAGACTTTCCTCTTTACAACGTTTACGACTTCGTTCTCTCTCGGAACCCATCCGCGAACGAAGTGAGAACTCATAAATACTATGTATGAAATTCTTTCCTTCGAGACTCCCAACCACTACCCGTCCTCTCGGACCGCACTACGTCGGGTTCCCCAGTGTTTCTCAGTCTGTGCTGACTCACTGACTTGACTTGACTGAAATTCTTTTTCTTAGAAACCTGATCTCTACGAAATCTCTTAGGGGACCTGAAGGAGGCGTGAAAACCTGGAATGAAAGAAATAAGGATGCCTACGACAGGTACTGACACAAATATTCGTTTCGATTATCCTTGAACCTTAACCCTCCCGTCCTAGAAGGAACCATTAGTCGAATAATTCTCTGTACAACGACGAGATATGTCTTACAATTACTTTAAAATTCCTTAAGAATTAACATAAAAGTTTGGTATTTATCGAAAGTACAAAGATACTATTAAGAAGTAAGGAGGAAGTAGGAGGAGTAAGAGAGGGACCGAGATGGGAGTGGAGGTGACAGGTCCCCCTGTTCTACTTCAACGAGGTACGTCACCAATCGTCCGATCACCCTACCCCCGACCTCCGTCCACGTCGACTCAACTCTCATCCCCGGGAAAAGTCCCAGACAGAAGATCCTCCCCTCCCGGACGGAGACTCCTGACTAGACAAACCCCGACGAAAGATTGGTCGACTGGAGTCTTCAGTCCGACCTCTCTGAGTCCTGGAAAGACCATCCGGTCCTGACCAGGGTGGTTCCGTGTAGGATCTCAATCCCTCCCCCTCATTGGACACTCTTCTTCCCCCAGCAGTCCCCATCGGACCTTCTGTGACTCTGAGTCATCCCACAGAGGCACCTTCGAGGGAGGGACCTCTTCCTTTACCGGTTGGTGAGGTCATAGGAACGGTCCTTTTAGGGTGCCTGGCTCCTCGGCACCAGAAACACTGGTACCTCAGTGTCTCTCAGCCCGTGCTGACTCGCTAATTATGTGTGCGCACCTTCGAGGGACCATCGAGTCTGCCATTTCTTAGACGAACGTTGCGTCCTCTGTGCCCAAGATAGGGACCCAGCCCTCCCAGGAGACTTCTTCCTTTACCGTTGGGTGGGGTCACAAGAACAGACCTCTTCGGGTACCTGTCTCCTAGGACCACCCGGTGTCAGGCACCCCAGTGTTTCTCAGCCGGTGGTGTCTCGTTGGTTGCGACCTTACCTTGGCCTCCTCAGTCCCATCTCCGTCGGGACGGATGGCCCCACACCTCGACCGTGACCCCGGAGCCCCGACTCCAAGTCGACCCGCCACAGGTCCCTCACACCTCGACCTCGACCTCCGTGTCTGAAATTCCAACATTCCCTCTTCGGCTTCCGAAACTGTACACTGACCTAAATCCCTAGTCTCCTCGAACCTCCAGTTTACGGAACCCCGTCTGCATCCGAATAGACTGAGTCGTCCTACGTAACACACCAACGATAGTCGGTTCGGGTCCCAACCCGGGATCTCGACCCTCTGAAAAAACGAAAATTAAAGTGTAGAAAACACAAGATCGGAATCCATATAGAACCTTTCCACGGTCAGTCTACACTAGACTGTTTACTTTCCTATGAAAGAGTCTCGTGTCCATAAAAAAATTTATGTTTATTAGTTATACTTAGAAGAGGTCTGTTCCTCTCCAAATCGTCGACTGTAGACTAGGGTCTCAAGTGTAAACCAAGAGCCCGAAAACTTCAACCTTTCGACCCTCCATAAACCTTAAGAGGTACCAGAGTTTGTAAGGAATGACGTCCCCAATAGTGTGCCTCACAGGTCAGTGGTCCGGACCACGGACCTCGTGAGTCAAATGTGTCCCAATAGGCGTAAAATATCTACCTCTTTGACTCGGGACCTTCTTGAATTCATTAAAAAGATTCCAGTACTAGTCGATCGCTGTATCCGATATAAGACTAAGTCTAGACAGACTGAAGTTTTGGACACACGAATTTTTTTTGCTTGTGACAGAGTGCAGAAAGAATTACACAAAGCTAGTACAGAAGTGACGTTCAAGTTTTGAAACCAAACACACTAGAACCAAAGATCCAAGATACACCTGACTGAAACAAGAGTGAGAACTAGTGAAG
This sequence comes from Capra ibex, assembly GCA_006410555.1. NCBI lineage: Eukaryota > Metazoa > Chordata > Mammalia > Artiodactyla > Bovidae > Capra > Capra ibex. Next base: position 74,271,811 of record SJYO01034137.1, on the reverse strand, counting down.
AGTGATAGGCTGAAATCCATCTTAATAGTTTTATATCGGTAACAGAAATACAAAAAGAAAGAGAGGAAAAGGGAAAAGACAACCAACGAACGAATAAAATCGACACTGATGACGATCAGGAAACAAGACCCTTCTTAAATGGAACACCAGAGGTGGGGAAGCAGGAAAAGAAAAGAGACAGAGAGAAGGTAGTCAGAAGAATTTCAGAATCATCCTTAAATGTGAAAAGCTACCACATCTAAAATAAGAGAGCTCTCTCTCAAACTACGTAGAAAGAAGACCCAATACAGACCTAAGATGTAAGTTGAGTAGTCAGCAGCAGAACTGCTGAAGACGGTGACAAAACTGACCAAACTTTCTTACGAAACGAAAAAACAACTCTGTAGTTTTCCATGTGGTGACTCCAGAGAAGGAAGGACATACTTGGAGGGGTGGGCTCCGACGGAGTACGACACTACGAGTTTTCAGTCTCTTGTCACAGTAGTAAGTTCTCTATCTCCCTGAGGTTCGTTCCGGCCACCCCCGGTTTATTGACGTGTGCGAACAATGTCTTACTAAAAAAAGAGAAGAACGTGAAGATTCTGTCAGAAGGTAACGGAAAACCGAGACTTGTGAAAACAAAAGAAGATTCTCACGTTTAGGACTAAAACATATGTCCCTGGGACTCCACGTCTCTTCAAACAGTTGAGTGATAAGGTACCATCTTAATTACCGTCTAAACTCTACTCATATTTCTAGAGGACATATTTCTAGAGGACCGACAACTGTCGAGAAAAGAGGGTACTAAGATTCAGTACAATTAGTCTTTTTCATAAGTGACTTTCAAGTCACCACTTTATGTACCTTTATTTTTACTTATAATTCGAACAACAAACCATTTAAGTCAATCAAAAATCACTTTGCAACTTAAGAATCATACCTCCTTAATCGACACACATGTGAAAACAGTACAAAGAAAGTAAAAACGATTCTTTGAACTTGGACAAATCCACGATCTTATACTTAAGTTCTTAAGTGTCAAGAACAGTAAAGGTATGAAAGGAGAAAGTCAGAACGAACCGAATTCATAACTAACTAAAAAAAAAAAAAGGAAGTTTATTAAACGTGATAGATCGACAAGGACGAAGACCGTAAAGTGTCCCACTTTCACCTCCGTCGAGGTAGTAGACTCACTCTCTTACTCAAACCTGTCACTAAGATTTAAGTCAATGGTGAATGTAACCCCAGTGTCTCCATACGCACATTTAAGTCCGAAGACTCCAAACGAGGTCTGGGACATTTAGGTAGAGATCCCGGCACCTCAGACGTAAAATTGTTTGGTGAGTTCAAACCTTTTCTGAGACTTTTTCTGAGACTTTTTCTTATATATATATATATAGTCAAGTCAAGTCAAATCAACGAGTCAGTACAGGCTGAGACACTGGGGTACTTAGCGTCGTGCGGTCCGGAGGGACAGGTAGTGGTAGAGGGTCTCAAGTGAGTCTGAGTGCAGGTAGCTCAGGCACTACGGTAGGTCGGTAGAGTAGGAGCCAGCAGGGGAAGAGGAGGACGGGGGTTATGGAGGGTCGTAGTCTCAGAAAAGGTTACTCAGTTGAGAAGCGTACTCCACCGGTTTCATGACCTCGAAGTCGAAATCGTAGTAAGGAAGGTTTCTTTAGGGTCCCGACTAGAGGAAGTCTTACCTGACCAACCTAGAGGAACGTCAGGTTCCCTGAGAGTTCTCAGAAGAGGTTGTGGTGTCAAGTTTCCGTAGTTAAGAAGCCGTCAGTCGAGAGAAGTGTCAGGTTGAGAGTGTAAGTATGTACTGGTGTCCCTTTTGGTATCGGAACTGATCTGCCTGAAATCAGCCGTTTCATTACAGAGACGAAAACTTATATGATAGACCCAACCAGTATTGAAAAGAAGGTTCCTCATTCACAGAAAATTAAAGTACCGACGTTAGTGGTAGACGTCACTAAGACCTCGGGGGTTTTGATTTCAGACTGTGACAAAGGTGACAAAGGGGTAGATAAAGGGTACTTCACTACCCTGGTCTACGGTACTAGAAGCAAAAGACTTACAACTCAAAATTCGGTTGAAAAAGTGAGGGGAGAAAGTGAAAGTAGTTCTCCGAAAAATCGAGGAGAAGTGAAAGACGGTATTCCCACCACAGTAGACGTATAGACTCCAATAACTATAAAGAGGACCGTTAGAACTAAGGTCGAACACGAAGAAGGTCGGGTCGCAAAGAGTACTACATGAGACGTATATCCAATTTACTCGTCCCACTGTTATATGTCGGAACTGTATGAGGAAAAGGATAAACCTTGGTCGGACAACAAGGTACAGGTCAATATTGACAACGAAGAACTGGACGTATGTCTAAAAAGTTCTCCGTCCAGTCCACCAGACCATAAGGGTAGAGAAAGTCTTAAAAGGTGTCAACTATCACTAGGTGTGTCAGTTTCCGAAACCGTATCAGTTATTTCGTCTTCATATACAAAAAGACCTTGAGAGAACGAAAAAGGTACTAGGTCGTACACATACATACATATACCTTAGTGGAACGACATGTGGACTTCGCGACATTTAGTTGATAAGAAGTTATTTATTTGTTTATTAAATGTGTTGTCTAATTCTTTTGGTTTAGTGAGTTCATTCCAACTACACGTGACTCCAAGGTCCTAATGCGAGAGTAGAGACCGGTTTCGTCGAGGTCGAAAGGGTCGGGACGGGTCTACATTTCTTGTACCTGTAGGAAAGGAGTCTAGTCTACCCTCCTCCTTCACATAACCCCCAACAGTAGACGACTACACTCTTCCAACCTTCTTATCACCTTATTTTTATCGACGATATCTCTTTCACTAGCACGTAGTCGGTCCCAACCTCTCTTTCGGACCCGTCAAAACTCCTCGGTTGACTTCAGGAGGTAAAAGGGGTCTCTTGGTTCGTCGCACAATGACCCTTCAAAGGGTTCTACTCTCTTTTACCTGCCCCATTGATCCGAGTCCCTGACCGTACAACCAAGACTCGCTCCGTATCTTTCTCCCTGGAGTCCCAGGTACACTCGTAGTGACTGTAACCCACCGGAACTCCAGGGTTGAGTAGTCCCTCCGAGTACTTCCGTCGTACCCATTTTGCCTCCCGTCAATCGTTCTCAGAGTCTTGGTAGAGACTACTCTTACTTCTTTCACTTGCAGAGTCAGGGAGGCTAGACAGGTCGAGAAACGCTGGGACTCCTGACATCGGACGGTCCGAGGAGACAGGTATCCCAAGAGACCCGTCCTTATGACCTCACCCGTCAGTAAAGGAAGAGGTCCCCTAGAAGGGCTGGGTGTCTAGTTTGGGTGCACGGAACGTAGAGGACACAACCGTCCGACAAAAAAAAAAATGGTGATCGTGGTGGGAACCTTCTTTTCGATACTGGTTGGATCCGTCGTATAATTTTTCGTCTCTGTAATGAAACGGTTGTTTCCAGGTAGATCAGTTTCGACACCAAAAAGGTCACCAGTACATACCTACACTCTCAACCTAGTATTTCTCCTACTCACGGAATCCTAACTACGAAAACTTGACACCACAACCTCTTCTGAGAACTCACAGGGAACCTGACGTTCCTCTAGTTTGGTCAGTTAGGATTTCTTTTAGTCAGGACTTTATAATTAACCTTCCTGACTTCGTCTTTGAGGGTATGAAACCGGTGGACTACGTTTCTTGACTACGACCCTTTCTGACTTCCACCCTCCTCTTCCCCTGTTGTCTCCTACTCTACCAACCTACCGTAGTCACTGAGCTACCTGTACGCAAACTCGTTCGAGGTCCTCAACCACTACCTGTCCCTTTGAACCGTACGATGTCAGCTACCCCAGCGTTTCTCAACCTGTGCTGACTCGATGACTTGACTTGACTCATGGTGGGGCCCTTTACTTCCCGTCTTGGATTTTCTTAGTCCTTCACCTCTTTTCATCCATTTGTCTTTCGATGTTGGTCTCCAGACCTTCAGGTCGAGAATTTCCACCTCACAAAGACCCATCACTATTCGAGGTTCCACACCACCCCGAACACACGTCACATTCATCTTACCTCCACTTTAGGAATCCATCTCCTCCTTCAGAGACTTGACACCGAAACCCACAAGGGTTCTAGTAGGTGGAAGAATTTCGGAGGTTCGTCTCCACCGACACCCACCATGTGTCACTACCATAGTTCTTTCCTTTCAGGACCTAATCCTCCCTCTGCTCAACTCCTTACTCCGACCCCCTCTCCAGAATATTTGTCTCTACTACCTGTGTCGGACCTTCTTCCAAGTCGTCCTTACCATTACTTACTGGGAAGGAAAGAGTCAGGACGCTCAATTCCTTTAAACCCCTTGGTGGTAGACGACAGGTACCCCAGCGTCTCTCAACCTGTGCTGAATCACTGACTTGTTGTCGTTGTAGGGATCAAATACTCTTAACCACGACACTTCCTTTTCGGTGCAACAGTAATTCTGTTCATCACCCCTTCCACATTTGTCTTTCAACTCCGATATCCTCTTAATTGTAAAAATATTGTCCAACTCTCAAGGTCTCTGTGTACATTTCCTTATACATATTTAATCTAATTTTATCTAACCCCCACACGTATTTCTCCTGACGAATCATCTTGAGTCTGTTTACTGAGTGGACTTCGGAAAGCACACCCCTCAGGAAGGGAGGACCCCAAACGGAACCCAGGACCAGGTCGAGGTCAGCGTGAGTAGTCTACCTACCAACTACCACTGATTCGTCGTCACGAAACGGTTGATCGGCCTTTGAGGAGCTCCTTCTACAAGAACAAGAGCTATCGGGGCGTCCGTGTCCCACTCCACTCCAACTACGTCACTAGAGTCCTCAGGGTGGAACCCAAAGAAGAGGTCACACTGAACCGGATCTCCTCGGAACACTCCCCGTGGTCAAGAGACACAATTTATCGAGAACCACTAGTAACTAGACGTGACGACTTGACATGCCCAGGGGAACCCTTTGTGGGCAGTCAACTGGCACGGACCCATAAAAAAGCACTTTTGCCACCAGGGGGACACCACTGTGAACACAAACTAGACAATAGGGGTCTACAAATCACCTCGTACCCGGTGTGGAGGGTGTCAAGACGTAAGAGACCCTACCCCACGACGAGTGGAAAGACAGAGGATTCCACCAAACAGATTGTCGGCGACACAAGTATTCCACTACCCTACCCTCAAACTTTCCCGGAGACACGTCTGTCTCGAGGGGTCGGGACTACTACGTCAGACGTGGTTGTCTAACTTTGTCTGGAAAACACCCAGTCGTGACGGATGTCAGACTTTGTGTGGTCGTTCCGTCTGAACTGCTACTTAATCGTTTCCAAGTCGTTTGTACTTACTATTTACTCGGGCGAATCTTCAGGTCGCCGATGTAGTCTGTTTTATTTAAGTAAGCACAGCACACCTCGACACACAACCGAAACTCTGAGTCTATCTACTATTTATTCCCATCTACCTCACAATAAAAGAACAAGCACTACACGGAGGGTCCGACCTATGTCTGTCTTGTTTTCCCTGTACCTGAGTCTCCGACCGCCCCCGCCCTACCCAACCCCTTACCGTCCCAAAGATCAAGGGTGTAATTTTTTAGCTACCTTTGTCCACTTTCAATTGAAATTGTGTAAATTGGGTTGATATAGATTTTATAGTAAAGTTATATGTTAGTCACATGTTTCATAATTATTTTATATAGTGATAGAAAGAAGAGGGGTTGTAGAGTCAAGTCTGATCGACGTACCCTATACAAGGCATCTGCGTACCGGGACCCCGGTGGTGTAATCTGTCCTGTCCGAGACATGCGAACCACGAAGTCAGGAACCTCCCTCCAGTCACACGCCCCCCCAGGACTTCCTTGAAGACTGGGGTTCACTTCTGTCCTTTCCCACGTTTCCACACGACACACATGTTACCTTCGTTTCCTTTCGAAATCTTTACCTCCTAAGTGGCTACTTCACTTGAACTGTAAAAGAGGGAACCAAAGGAAGGACGTAAGTGTAAAATTTTTAACTTCATATCACCCACATGTTATAATAGACTCAATGTCCGCATGATATATCACTAAGTGTCAACATTTTCCAATATATGAGATACGAATATTTTAGAACGGACATAAGAGATACCACATGTTAGTAGGAACACTGAACAAAATATGTGTTATCAACCACGAAGAATTAACGGAAGGGGACAGAACGGAGAGAGGGGAATTAGTGATCAAACAAGAGAAATAGACGTTCAGAGGAAAAAAACAATCTAAGTGATCAAACAACATACATATATAAATAAAAAAATCTGAGGTGTGTATTCACTATAATACGTCATAACCAGAAAGAGACAGACCGAATAAAGTGGAGGTGTAGGGAGGCAAAACAACGTTTGGGTATAAGTGTAAATCTCGTCGCTACTTCAACAGTCCTATGAATATGCCTATGAATCACCGTACACTGCTTAAGAGGAAAAGACCGCGAAAATCGGGGCCACGTCTGACTTCACTGGATCGTCGTCATCGTCGTCGTCGTCGACGGAGTGGCAAAGGGTCTCACTCACCTACTATAGTGCTGTCGACACTCCCCCTCTCGGCCACCTCCTTCTTCCCACTACAGGGTCGGGGAACTGAAGTCGGAGACGAAGGAGGTCAGAGAACGAAACGGGTCCTACAATTCATTGGTTCTAGCTGTGACTATTCCACCACTAACCTTTCAGTGGACAATCAGTTGTCCGGAGAGACAACCGTCGTTTAGGTACCATGAAAACAGGAACAGAGAATGAATTACTTCTTGAATTACTACCTGACATTGTTTTAACCGGTGGAATAAAAATCCCAATTTAATTCTGGACAGGTGTTACGAATTATAATGTTCCTACCACTACCTCCCGCCTCCAGCTCCAATTTTCTTCATACGTCCTCTTATCAGGGTTATGACTGTAAAATTATGGACCTCTATCTTTGTTTCAGAGATGACAATTTTTCCGGTCCTTCCTACGACAGAAAGATAGGTCCGGTTGTAAAAGATTTAAAAAAAAAAAATTGTCCTGTTCAGTAACACATATCGACGTCTTCGTTGTCTTTTATCGGAGAATCAATAGTCTCGTCGTAATCGATTTATTTTACTCGTCTGAGTTACAAATTAAACCGGAGTTGACTTTCAGTAAACACCTCCACTGTACGACTGAAACAAGAAGAGTCACATCCTTGCTCTCAACTACCGAAAAGTAATCAGGACCAAGAGAATCGTGGACTCACTGGAACTCGTTTCGTGTGAGAGTTACAGAGTCGGAGGAATAAACACTTTACCCAGGGCCGATGGGCAGCGTGGATGTAGTATCACAATACTACCCTTTTCGTCCGACTTTCAGTTCGTGACATAACTACATTCAATACTTCACAACTTTGTGCCTTGTTTCATGGAGAATTTACGGTAACAAATAATGTTTTGTAAAAGTTCTCATCCTTGTCGACACTTAGTCCGTAGGGTTGAATTAATTGGTTTCTTACACACGGAAGTCGACGAAAAATAACTACGACAAACGTCTAAATGAAGGATAGATTGTATTTGTCTCCACCCTATCCAAACACACCGCTACCTACTCATACAGACCTGTCGGAGTGTCACCTTAGATGGAAGGTATTTATCATAAAAAGTCATGGTGTATGTCCGGACAGTAAATATCGTCGCCCTCTGATCCTCTCACGAAAAATTTGGACCTTTATGTGTAGACCACTTAATATGGAAAAGTGTTATTTCGTAGGTAACTCCTTTATGACTACAACCGTCTCGTTTAGGTCAAAAATTTATAGTAAGAATACTCTGTACCGTTGGGTGAGGTCCTAAGAACGGACCTCTTAGGGTACCTGTCTCCTCGGACCCTCCGATGTCAGGTACCCCAACTTTCTGAGTCTGTCCTGACTCGCTGATTGTGAAAGTGAAAGATATCAATTGAGCCCGTTGTCCCTTTGATCTGAAGAAGTCCAGTCCACGTATATTTTCCGACGTACAAAGGAGGACCGGCGGACCTCGTCACATCGTCCTACCATGGAAAAGACTTTAGTTCGAGTAAATCCGAGTCGAGGGGATGACGGGACTTAGTCATAGTCACGTCAGCGAGTCGGTACAGACTGAGAAACGCTGGGGTACCTGACGTCGTGTGGTCCGAAGGGACAGGTAGTGATTGAGGGCCTCGAATGAGTCTGAGTCCAGGTAACTCAGCCACTACAGTAGGTCGGTAGAGTAGGAGACAGCGGGGGAAGAGGAGGGCGGAAGTCAAAAAGGGTCGTAGTCCCAGAAAAGGTCACTCAGTCAAGAAACGTGGTCCACCGGTTTCATAACCTCGAAGTCGAAGTCGGGTCCTCTATCACTATCCACCCGGGAAGAGAAGAGTCCGGGGACGGAAGTATAGGAGAATACGAATAGGGTCACAGAGAAGAGGTGGAGTCGGGAGTGGGGGATGGACGGTTCGTCTTAACTCCCCAATCCGTCTTCTGAGGTCTATCTATTGAGGAATCGGGGAGTCTTCGGACGGTCTTCCTCGGCGTCCTATCCGTTCCTAGTTCCCTTATTATTATTATTTGTGAAACCACAACACCAATGAATTAATTTCATGGACCCTCGACGTCACACTCCCCTCCCCTCTACGGACGGACTGTGACCCTACAGTCCCACGTCCAAGAAGCTCCCGTCTCCGGTAGAGTAACCAACACCAATGGATAAAGTAGTGAGGTAACCTGTGGACCAAAGGTCGTCTAACAATAACTTCCACACCACAAATTCTCCTGAAGGTCGAGGTTAAGGTCTATAAGGTAGCCAACCAAAGAACGAAATTTTGGATTTACATTCGAATCAAATTTTCTTTCTTTGAGGTCTCGTCTCGTACAGTAAAGTACACGATACTTCCGAAGTCCCGCAACGAAGTCGGTCCACGGCTGTACAGGGACCAACTATCCTTATTAGATCGGGTCGACAGGAATGTCTACACCCTCCCCGACCACAGTCGGACCGAGACCTTTCGGGGAGCCCACCCCTCCCCACCGAGGTCGTGATTGACCAGAGGGAGGTAGACGAACTACGAAAGGAAGGGTCAAGACTCGAGACGCGTAAACAAGGAAAAGTCTCATAAGGGGGTAGAGGGGACCATCCGTAGAGAAGACGAAGTGAGACACTTCGTCCCCTAGGTACATAGTCCGCACACGAACGTTCGATTCAGCGAAGTCATCCCAGACTGAGACACGTTGGGGTATCTATCGTCGGGTGGTCCGAGGAGAAAGGTGTCCTAAGAGGTCCGTTCTTGCGACCTCACCCATATTTCGCGAGAATTAAAAACAAAATTATAGACAAATCGACATGACTCAGAATCAACATCGTGTACGTTAGAAATTCACCATCGTACACCTTAGAATTAAGGGACTGGTCACCCAGCTTGAACCCGGGGGTCGTAACCCTCGTACCTCAGAATCGGTGGCTTGGTGTTCCCTTCAGGACACGAGAATTTAAAAATTTTTAACAAACCTAGAGACGGAAAGAAAATCCATTCCTTTCCATTGTACGACGACCAGTTTCCCGGTTCTTTTGATTAAAAGTCTCGAGTCAAGTTTTGGGCCAAGAGGTCTACTACCACAAAGGACACATGCATAGAAAGACACCTTATAAAACTCAGGAAAACTGTACATTTCTAAATAATTTATTTATGTGTCTGCACGTTGTTTTGGGACAGATGTTGTTTTGGGATAGACCTCATCCAAACTTTACGAAAATGTAATCACTATCCAAGACTAAGGGACACCACACCATTCCTTTCTTATGAAGAAGACGATGTCAAATCAACGTAATTCCTCATTTGTTTAGAATCTCAAAAGGTACATTATTTCTGATGGAGCATAATCGTAAACGTAAACCAATCAAGAATTTCGGGACTCACCACAGGATCACAAACCTCAAAAATGTCTTTAGTCAAGAACCACATTATGTTCGCGGGTGACCCCCAACTTACGAAGGAGACCGAGACGCCAGTCTCCTCTTTACCCGTCTCAACCCACAGTCTCGTCGAGACCCACCTGGGGAATCGGGACTCGTGGAGGGACAGGAGAAGCCGAAGACGAGTTGGGACCAGAACTGAGGTCACTCCGTCGTCCACATGTGATAGCTCGTGGAAGACAAGCGACATGGAAGACTTAACCCGGTACGCCCTCCGACTAGCAAAGGTAAACACAAAATCTATTGATCGTGTGAATTTCATGTAAAATTGGAACTTAGACATTTTACATGGAACTCATACAATTTATAGTATTCCGAAGGGTCAACCGAGTCATCCATTTCTTAGGAGGACGTTACGTCCTCTGACGGATATAACGTCCTCTGAGTCCAAGTTAGGGACCGACCCCTTCTAGGGGACTTCTTCCTATACCGTTGGGTGAGGTCATAAGAACTGACCCTTTAGGGTACCTGTCTCCTCGGACCGTCCGATGTTAGGTAACCCAACGTTTCTCAGTCTGTGCTGACTCGCTAATTTCGTGATGGTTGGAACTTTTAGAGTTAAAACTCAAAGAGTTCGGATTTACCCTTCTAAATACTTACTAAGAAGGTCCTATATGTGAAAAAGACCAAAATGAGAAACCACCATACTATAAAAATACTTTTAAACCGGGGAATTATAAATAGTAATAATAAAACCGGTGTGGAGCTCCGTATGTCCTAGAATTAAGGGTCCGGTTCCTAGTTTGAACACGGCGGATGCGACCCTTGTACCTCACAATTGGCGACCTACCGGTCCCTTTAGACCAGGGATTATAAATCCGAGTAGTAAAAGAGGAGAGTTTTTGGATCTGTTCCGGTTTCATCGTTACCGACGATGCCATTGAGACCTCGTTAACTCTTACACATAATTACGCTTCTGGTTACATGAACTTCCTGTCTAACGAAAATTTGTGTCTCCTTCTTAATCGAAACCTTATTTCTGTAAGACGAATTAGAAGTACCTTTTTCAACTATTCCTGATCTTTATGTTTTCCGATATCAAACTTATCAAATAGTACCCTCAAAATTCGATAGAAAATTTATTCAGAGTATACTAATGTTGTACAGGCAGGATATGTCCTCATCATAGTTAAATCTAAGACGAGTCCAGATACTTTACAGCTAAATGTTGAGTCGGGTTAAATAGAGGGAGGCAGGTATCTGAAAATGGGTATTTTCTGGTCGAATGGAATCAATATAAAGTCCGAACATAGTCATATGACAAAATGTAACTCTATTTGAGTATAAAAGGGGGACACCGAGTCAAAAGTCTTATAATCTACGAAGACAAATAGAAACCGAATCATAACGACTTGTGGATAGTTTACTAATCCACTTTTAAAGGATTTACTTATAAACGGTCAATAGACTTTAAAACTACATAATGACTAGAACTATCATATCTTATCATAATGTCCAGTCAAAAAAAAAATTTGTCCGTAAGGGAATGATCTTACTTACAATAGTGTCGGAATCTTCACTGTTTGTGGGTAAATTTTCTTCGACTACTATATATACTTATAGTATATTTTCTACTGACCTAAATTTGAAGGAGGTTTCATTATACGATAAAACAGTGACATTGGTAAATGTTCGAGTCAATATTCACTATTCACTCGACAAGGGAAGACAAGTAACAAAAAGGAAGAGCATGTCCAGAGTTCGTGTAAAAGAGTGATAGTCCGATTATTGGTAAATTGAACTTTCGAGAGACCTTATGTTCTACAAATTAAAAAATTAATCCGTGTTCCAAAATAGAAAAACTCACGAATGAGGTATGGTTTGTGACAAGATTCGTGGTACTTATGTCACCACGATAAAAATAAGTGGTACTGACCACACACACACACACACACACAAATATCAATCAAAGTTAGATTCTGTTTCCAAATTGAAAAATTATAACTACGATGACGACGATTCAGTGAAGTCAGTACAGGTTGAGACACACTGGGGTATCTGCCGTCGGGTGGTCCGAGGCGGCAGGGACCCTAAGAGGTCCGTTCTTGTGACCTCAGCCCACGGTAAAGGAAGAGGTTACGTACTTTTACTTTTCACTTTCCCTTTAGCGAGTCAGCACAGGCTGAGAACCGTTGGGGTACCTGACGTCGGGTGGTTCGAGGAGGTAGCACCCTAAAAGGTTCGTTCTCATGACCTCACCCCACGGTAGCGGAAGAGGAATTATAACAATAGTACATAATTAATCCCGACAGAAAACAAATACATGGGCACACACCTAGACTCTCACTCCCACAACACACACCCGACAACATCCCAATCCTAACGATCGGAGGCAACGTACTGTCAGAGGGTGGAGGGTGAAGAGGTCCGGGCTGAGGTCGGAAGGGGGGTCGAAACGTGCGCTGTGAGTCCGTTCCGTCACGTGGAAGACACTTCCTTAGAGTGTAAGAATTTGCCTTGAGACACATTTCTAACGTCCGATTAACTTCCCTTTAATCCACTTTTAGGACTAAAGGAGAAGAAACACTCAAACCAACTCCATTCGGTTCTCTATTCCTTCGTTGAATCCTACCTTCATCCCGTAACTCATATAAAAATGTCATTACTTGTTATACACAAATATACATCACATATGGACACTACCGACCTTTGGATTGTCACTAGAACTGACCTTTTACATAGGAACTAAGAGTCATCGTAACGCGAGTAAATTTTTGATGTCATTCAGGGGTTATGTGCCTGGTCACGGTAAGACCCTCGTATGAGGATTTAGGTTGTTTTAACCGTCTCCATGGGTTGATTGCATTAACTGACATATCATGACATGACATTACCCAAACATTATGAAAAGTGTATTTATTATGTAATTTTTTGTGTTGTTTCATTCTGAAAAATGTAAAATGTCATCACTTGGAACTTTTCGTGTCATCATGTCATGTTGACGACCGTGTGTCCCGGATCGTAGCTCACTTGTCCGTTCTCAACCACTAACCTCTCGCCTCTCCTACCGCCTCGACTGCCTACCCCTCGTCATCCCGGTCGGAGTCGAGACGAGCGCGAACTGCGTGCCTTCCGCGTACGCGCAGACACGTCCGAGCGTGAAACTTCCGACCATACATCCCCTGAATGGTATCTCACACCAATAACTCGTTCCCCTGTCTATCTATAATTCATCCGTCAATCGAGACGAGACGGACCAGTGCGAGACACGGAGGTCCGCGGTCCCGACTCCGACCCACAAGACACGTGTCGTCCGTGCCGGGCAGGAGAGTCTGGAGTGACACTTGTCAACTGATCTACTAAGTTTGCTTCCCTGCTAACTTCCCCGATTCAATCATACTTTTGATCAGACTTCTGAGCGTTCTAGTCACACGAAGTTAGTTTTTTCACACAAAAAGTCGAGACTGAGCATGAACCTGCAAATTTTTAACTACCGACCATTCCCATCCAAGCACGAACCACACGGTAAACATACTGACTCTCTCTCTCTCCTCGGGGACTCTACGAGCAATTGGGTGGCGGAGCGTACAATGTCAGTAGGAGTGTCGACCGAAGGGGTATCACGTTTTTGTCTCGTCCGGACCGAGTGAACCTACATTTTTGACGTCCAACATTTCTCGAAAGACCAAGTAAATCAGGAGTCTCTTGCGACCCTCGATTTTGTTCGCTAAGAAGTCAATCGAATACAAGAATGTTGTTTTGTCTCGAGTAAATCGAAGGGACTTAACCAAATATACGTATTGAAACAAAAGAGAATCTCATAATGTCAGGCTGGAAGAGTATAAAGTCAGTTTATACAGTCAACTTTGTGAACAGTCGACCTACATGTCTGCATTCTCACACGATACGCCTAGGACTCAGAAGTCGTAAATGAACCGACGACTAGACACTTGACTCCTACTTTAAACGGGAGTAACTCTACAACCCTTCTATCTCTTAAACCTCTTCGACACTCGATCTTTACTCTTATCAAACGTTCGTAAAGAATTGAACATGACACAATAGAAATCCACTTAAAATGAAAATTGATAATTTTTGAAAAAAAAAGAAACTTATTTAGTAACCAATCATACCCACACGTCACCCGACTTATTACCGAGAGTTTCTATAGTCCAGGATTAAGGACCTCAGATATGTACAGCACAATAAGTCTTTTTCCCGGAACATTTTCACTTTCACAATCAACGAGTCGACACAGACTGAGAAACGTTGGGGTGTCTGACATCAAACGGTCCGTGGAGACAGGGACCTTTCAGGATACTTGTCTCCATGGACCGTCCGATGTCAGGTAATTGCCGAGAGTGTCTATTGTCCAGGATATCCAAGGACCTTGGATATGTACAGTACGATAAGTCTTTTCCCAGAACCAACACTTGATTTACACTAATTTAATTCCTACAACTTCACTCTCCAAAAGGACCGAGCAAACCCAGTCGGCATTTGTGTTAGTGCTCATAGGACATTCATCTACCATCGATACGCGTCTCTTTCACTACACCAGTGTTCTTAGAACCAATAAGCATTAAGGGAGGAAAAGTCCTTAATTCACATACCTGAACGTCGAGAGTCTTTCAAGTCCTAACAGGGAACACGTGCTCCCGACCCGACCCCAGAGGTCCCCGCCCCTCTCCGCCCTCGACGAAACGGTCCGGGACCTAGGCAGACAAAAAGGGAGTCAGGACCACTCCTCCGTAGCATTACACTGAAGGAGCCCTTGTCTTTTGGCCTCCGACTTGACTTCGTCACTAAATCTTTTGTGTAAGTTTGTGAGTTCGTGTACCTTACACAGGTCACGAAAGTTTTAAGTCTTACCACCGCGGTATGACCCCCAAGGACTCAGATCTTCCCTCCTTCGACATAATCCTTAATCCCGTCCCACTTCGACGTTCCTCTGTCCTCGGGCCGGAGTGAAGACTCTCAGTGGGAAGAGACCGGTGCGGTGGAACTTCCAACTGGTTGGGAGAATTCTCAAAGGATTGACTTTCACTTTCAACGAGTCAGTACAGACTGAGAAACATTGGGGTACCTGACATCGGACGATCCGAGGAGACAGGTACCTTAAGAGGTCCGGTCTTATGACCCTAGAGGACGTAACGTCCACCTAAGAAATGGCAGACTCGGTGACTTCACCCCTAATTCTCGATACAGTGTCCTGACGACACTCCTGGCCTTCACTGTCGTCTATATCTTGTCGAGATCGTCAAACATTCAAAGGAGTCTCTGAAACACAGGTCACGAACAACCAAGACGTGGGGTAAATTTAATGATATTTGCACTCCACTTTCCTTCCTCTTTAAGAACCATCACTCATAGTTGAGTTAAATGAGAAGTCATAGTTGGACAGGTACAGTGACCAACGAACACAGACAATTAGTGTCGATTTCAGTTCGGAAATGAGAATATTTGACTCGTAAGAAAAAAAAAAAAAATGAATTAATTAAAAAATTTTTTTGAAAACAAAAAACCGACACGGGACTCTGTACGTCCTAGAATCAAGGGACTGGTCTCTACCTTGAAGTGTGGGGCGTAACCTCCGTGTCTCAGGGTTGGGGACCTGGTGGTCCCTTCAGGTCTGACTCACAAGAAAAATTCTTAGTTATTAACTCTTGGAGTCTCCTTTAGCTTTCTTCGTGGATACAGAATTCTGACCGGACTCCTCCATCCCATCCGAAATTGAACTATTAGCGCGATGTCTCCTCAGAGTCCAAGACTTAGTGTTATTTCCCAGTTGAAGGACTTTCTTCGACCAGACTTTTGTAAGGTTAAATCCCGTTCCTTTCTCTTTGACTCTAAGTCATTAAGAAGAAAGACCTTAGGTAGAATAAACACATCTTCAGTTTCCCCTTGTCAAACTACTCCAAAAACGGAGGTATTCCCTCCACACTTCCCTACTCCTGTCTAACGGAGTCCCCTTCTCCAACATCCAAACGGGAACGGGACGTTACGGTCCGATTAGGTAGTCGGATATAATCATTCTAATCGGTAGACAATCGGAGTTTTGGTCTCCGTCAGAGACAAAGGTCACCACACACCCAAACCCTTCTTGTCGGTCCTTGATTATTTATCGCGTCTGGAACTTTGCGGTCCGTGGGCCGACCTGAATATGTCGGTGACACTGCAGGTCAGGACCGTTAGGACACTACACCCACAGTAAGGAGTGAAGTCAATCCTTGACTACGACTCTCCAAGACGGCAGTAAGCTCCAGTGTACTGACCTGTCCTCACTGGGACTCTGCACTCTGACCCGAAGCAGAGGATCGAGACAGTGCCACAGGCTACGACGAAAAGTCGAACCCGGAGTAGGTACGTCGAAGTAGGTGTGGGGGGGGGGGGTGAGGGGGCAGAAACGGAGAATCATCGTCTGAAGTTCTTTGGGTGGAGACTTGTCAAACTGAAACTTATTCGACAAGACCCTTTCTTTCTGGACAAGAAAGGTTGTAGTATGTCAGGAGAGACCCGAAGGGACCACCGAGTCTCCAATTTCGTAGACGGACCTTACGACCTCTGGGCCCAAGTTAGGGACCCAGCCCTTCTAGGGGACCTCTTCCTTTACCGTGGGGTGAGGTCATGAGAACGGACCTCTTAGGGTACCTCCCTCCTCGGACCATCCAATGTCAGGTATCCCAGCGTTTCTCAGCCTGTGCTGACTCGCTGAAGTGAAGTGAAGTGTCAGGAAAGACCCTCACTGCGGACGAAGAGACGACCAAATTTGACATGTCAAAACAGATAGTCGGAAGACACAACAAAAGACGGCGAAGGTCCAGTTCTTCATTGAAAATCATCCTTTCGCAGAAAACGGTCAACTTTGCAGGAAAGTGTAAAAAGAGGTCGGAGAAGGTGTATATTAAAGACTTTTATTATGGGACGGAACTTTTTCAAACCAACTCGACAATCTCCAATTTAGTTCGATAACAAAGGTCCTCTTAATAAAGACTCGGGAGAGAGAGTGTCGAGAATAGTGGGGAGGAGGGTAGGTGTCCGTGTATCGTGCCTGTACGGTGTATGTATGGGTTGTGAGACAGGGTGGGTGGAAGTTCTACTCAGTGACAGTTTACTCCAACGTTCCTGTGAAGAATCGAGAAGTGTAGGGAAATCCTCCGTCGAAAAAACCGTCAGGCGGAATCAGAAAGACGATACACGGAATTTGAAATCACCTGACGAACTTTTTATTGTCAAGTGAGATTCGACGTAAGAAGTAACTTTACATTTAAGGGAATATGAGTAAGATAAAGAAGATCTTAAGGGTCTTTCTTTTGTTCAAAATACAACGTTTGTAACTTCTCCTTTTTAAAGAGGGGTGTAGAGAAAAAAATTTTATGTGTCATTCTAACTTCTACTAACTAAATCCGTCGAGACCAGGTGATATCTCAAAACATAGAGATTGTTCTACTTTATAACAGTCTTTAAAATGGTGACACCCTAACGACCATTAAACTCCCTCTTTTCTAATAAAACGGCGGAAATTAAGGAGTCAATTATTCGACGGTAGTGGCTCCTTATGTAATTTTGTAAATAGTTCATCACTAAATTTAGATTTTGAACCACGACACCTCGAATTACAGGACGTAAACCTCACGAAAAGCCCTCGTAATCCTAAACATTCGTCACTCCACCTGCACTTCCCTTACTTTCTAAGTTATTACCAGCGGATTCTGGAGTCACATGGTGAGTTCACTGGGCGTTAGACCGGAGTCCGTACTTTCTCCGACATATTATTTTCGACAAGACAACAACAACAATATTATCGGTTTTCCATGACATATATAAAATCCAGGAAAATTTTGAAACGATGACTTATGATGAAATAAGGATAAGACTGAAAGTTCGTCCGGTAAGACAAACTTTTTATCATGACCTAGAAACACCGTCTTTTATAAATTCTACGTACCTAGCGTAATTCTTCCGAGATCCTGGTTTGTCATAATGTTGTTGTCGGGACTCGTAAAAAGAAATGTCCTTATTCGAATTTTCATCTAAGTCCCTGAAGAGAGCACCGGGTCCCCAATTCTGAGGTGTGAAGGTGACGTCCCTCGCCCCCAAGTTAAGGATCAACCCCTTGATTCTAGGGAGTAAGACGAACCACGTCGGTTTTTTTATTTCTTTTTAATTCATATAAGGAATCGTGGGGACTTTCCTTTTTCGGGTCACTTTCCTTATACTGTAAATCCTTTACATCGTAGACTCTAAAAAGAGAAAAATTCTGGAACCCAAAAAGTCAACCTTTGAAAACCGCTGTAAAAGTACATAATTCATCACTCATACCACACTGATCATACACGAAATTTTAACTAGAGTAAAGACACGAACGAGTCTCAAACGAAAGAGAGAACACACAACATACAGTACAAACGTGTCTGTACTCTTTTGGTAGGTACAACAAAAGGACGAAGGGGTTCTCCAGTCGCGACTTAGACACAAAAACAAACGGTTTGGAGTTTTTCAGAACAATCTACCTTATATTACCCTTTCTGCCCCCTTCTACTTAAAAAAGGGGGAGTATAAAGGAAACACTTTGTTAAACTATAGTATGTTAAAGACTCTCAACCTATTTCATCAATCAGTCAAATCAACGAGTCAGCACAGGCTGAGAAACACTGGGGTGCTTGGCGTCGTACGGTCCGGAGGGACAGGTAGTGGTTGAGGACCTCAGGTGGGTTTGAGTACAGGTAGCTCAGCCACTACGGGAGGTTGGTAGAGTAGGAGACAGCAGGGGAAGAGGAGGGCGGAAGTTAGCAAGGGTCGTAGTCCCAGAAAAGTTTACTCAGTCGAGAAACGTAGTCTACCGGTTTCATGACCTCAAAGTCGAAGTCGCAGTCAGGGGGGTGACTTGTGGGTCCTTCCTCTTCATCTACTTTATCTTAACCAGTGTCACAGTGTCAGAGGATCTCGAGAAGGAGAGAAAGCTCACAACGAGGAGAAAGGAATGGAACCGAGATAGAGGACTTTCCGGGAGCTCGGAAGTTGAGGGCAGTCATTTATGCTAAGGGACCCTACCAAGTGGGGAAAGGATGAGACGGGGCACGGAGGATGGAGGTCCGTTTCCCTCGAGGACCACAGGAGGTGGATACAACAGGCAGAGATTTGCGTGACAAGGGAGGCGGACCTCACAGGGAGGGGTAGAAAGAACGTTGTGCTTACGACGATGGAGAGTGTCCTGAAAACTCAATCCAGGGGCGGAATGGGAACAAACGGAAAGGACGGAGGAGACACTGAGGACCTTGTGGACGACGGGGAAAGAGTGGGAAGGACGGGGCCCGACAGGGACACCCGAACAGGGGCCGGTAGGAAGGGGTGAGGGCACCCGGGACGTTGAGAGCGTCCCACTTCAGACGTCCGTCTGGGTCGGGGCAGGTAGTGGCCTCATTCTTGGAGTGTTCTCGTCCAGCACCTCTATATGGGTGGTACCCTTAGACAACTCGACACTGCTCCCTAAGTCCCTTCATACTTTACCGTAAACCCTTAGTCCGGAAAGGACCCCCTTCCAACGACACGACACTTCACTCAGTCCCGCCGGACTGGGACCCCTGACTCACGTCCGCACGAGAGAGGACACACACACGGGACCCTCACCGAGGACGGAGGACAGGATAGGGGCCTCCCGTTCCATCCTCGCCGGCGAAGTCATCGTCTCCAGTGTAGTCATCGTCTCCAGACTCACACTTTCCCACTATGACCCCAGGACGGAACCACTTATCCTATAAAAATGCGGCCTCCCCTCCTCTCCCTCCACGTGTTCCTTCTCTATTCGCAACTCTTTCCCGTTCTATTAAACCCGTTTTACAACCTCGTCTCTAAAGGACAAGATCTTAATCATCATCTAAACGTTCTTCGGGCAGGACCTCTCGGAACTGACGATCCGACTCTATAAAGGCACAACAGGACAGTGTATCTCCACACACACTTCCAAAAGAACAACAAAAAAACAAAAACAAAAACAAAAAAACCTCTTTAAATTCTAAATTAAAATCCTAAGGGATCACCGAGTCTACCATTTCTCAGACGGACGTTACGTCCTCGAGACCCAAGTCAGGGACCCAGTCCTTCTAGGGGACCTCTTCCTTTACCGTTGGGTGAGGTCATAGGAACGGACCTCCTAGGGTACCTACCTCCTCCGATCACCTGATGTCAGGTACCTCAACGTTTCTTAGGCTGTACTGACTCACTGAAGTGAAAGTGGAAAAAAAGAGTTTTAATTTTTTTAAAAATTTAACAAAACGTTACAACACAACAAAAGACGACATGTTGTAGCACTTAGTCGGTATTCACATGTACTAAGGGAGGAAGAACTTATAGGGAGGGCGGGTGTGGGATGGGTGGGGGGGTGGGGTCCAACAGTACCTCGTGGTCGAACTCGAGTGACCCAACTTGAAGGGTACATATGTCGTCGGAGGGTGATCGAGAGATAAAATGTGTACCATTACATACACAGAGTCACACTTCCAAAACTGCGACATTCTACTTTCTTCGTCGAAATCACTACCCTCCCTCTGAACCCCGTCCTTTCCTCTGACAATTAAATTTTATCAGAAGCGTCGGGGTCTTTTGTGGTGTGGGAGGTGAGTCAAGTGTTTTCGTTCAGGACACACTGTCCGTCACCCCTAAGTTTCCATTCCTTTCATCCCAGGGAAGTGTCCGTCTCCCACATTTTTGGTTTGGTAGACTCGACAGTGTCCCACCGTTCTGCACCGTCGGATTTCCTTTTACGTGGCCGCCGTCATCCGACAAGGGCCGACCATCCTCGACATCGGTCCGACATCCTACGAGTCTAGTGTCGCCATCCAAACCAGAGACAAGTGATACTTTACTTGTTGTGGGAGAAACACGTCGGTATCATCGAAACCGGTCTTCGGAAAGACTACGATAGTCGACATCCGGGAAAATCGACCAGAGAGAGAATCGACCGGAGAGACGAAGTAGAGAACAGGGGTGGTATAAGGTAGGAGTTGGACCGTCGGTCCCGCTAGGACAAGTCAATGTTCGACACGACGTACGATTCAGTACAGGCTGAGAAACGATGACAATACCTGACATCGGGTGGTCCGAGGAGACAGGTACCCTAAGAGGTCCGTTCTTATGACCACACCCAACGGTACGGGAGGAGGTCTCCTAGAAGGGTTGGGTCCCTAGTTGAACGTAGAGAATACAGAAGACGTAACCGTCCACCCAAGAAATGACAATCGTGGCCCTTCGGGTTTAATGTTCAGTCTAGTACAAAGAGAAATGGTTTTGGGTGTCACCGAGGGTAGAGTCTATTTTTTCAGGAATCTCAACAGGTGTTCCGAGGGGAGGAGAGACGAGACTAGAGGAGGACGTGACAGACAAGGGGAGACTGGTGTTACCGGACGACCGACAAGGAGTCTTACCGACTCTACGAGAGGAACTACGGGACTGGGACATACTGAAGATCTGATCGAAGAGTGGAGGAACTTCAGACGAGTCTCCAGTGGACGGTAGGAAACTTTTAGTGTCGGACAGGGGTTTGGGATGGGAACTGAGAGAGGTAGGGGGACTGGGATGACATGCAAAAAGATAGGTACTTGCGATTAACGTAAGTTTGTCCTATGCAGTCCTTGAAGGGACCACCAGGTAACCAACTCTTAGGTGGAAGATTACGTCCCCTGGACCTAAACTAGGGACCAGTACCTTGATTCTAAGGTGGACGGAGCCTCATCGATTCGGACGTGACGTTGATTCTGAGTCACGTCGGGTTTTATTTATAATTTTTTTTTTTTTGACCTATGTAGTAAATAATTAATAAAGAACAGTCTGGGAGAGTGTGACAAAAGGGAGATGGAGACTAATTTCCGTCCTTAGAAGTACAAAACAATTGACTGTGCAGTGTTCACGAATCTTGTCACGGCTCATGTTTCGTCTTCCATCATTCATAAAAAGGTCACGTAACACTATATAGACGATCCTTAGCACTCCGGATCAAAAGAAAAAGGATAATTTACCCAAAACAGGTACCCTCCTGCTCAACTACGACTGTGTCGGATTTAAGAGATGTTCAAAATGGGTCAAAAACAAAAAGAAGTTTACTGGGTAAAAGAGACTCTATAAAAACACGTTGCAAATTACTCTATACATGTTATTAATCTCTTTTTGTACTTCCGTAGAAAAGTTTATTTTCTTTAAATGAGTCGTTAACCCAGATTCGTACAATATGACATCTTCTAAATAAAATAAAATGAAATAAAACAAATAAAAACCGAGAAGACCTAGAGGCACGACACACCCGAGAAGAGATCAACGCCCCTCGCCCCGGATGAGCCCGAAGAGTAGCGTCGCCGAAGAGAACAACCCTCGCGTCCGAGATCTGGCACGCCCGAAGTCATCAAAACCGTGAACCCGAATCAACAAGACACTATACACCCTAGGAGGACCTGGTCCCTAACTTGTGCACAGAGGACGTAACCGTCCGTCTAAGAAATGGTGACTCGGTGGTCCCTTCGGGGTGGGATCTCCTAAACACTAACCGCTCCGACTTTAGTTGAAGTGAGCTTTAGACCGTCACGATCGTTCATTCACGAGGTAAGGAGACCGAATACAAGGGACCAAGGCAAGTCAATAAGGACTGTTGTCACTACTCAAGAGGTAGTACAGAATCCCTTATAAAGTCAAAGGGAAGGCTAACGTATACGGGGAATGGTAAGTAAAGTAATGAAGGAAAAAACTTTTTATTAATATACGATCTTATGTTCTACTCCTTTGTTATTAACGTATTTTCCTAGTATTCTCAAAATCCCCAAAAAGACAAAAGCAAAACAGTGAATTGGACAAAAACAGGATACGTATATGTATAATTGTACGATTATGTGTGGGAGGATGAGGTAGTTTTTTTTTTTTTTCGACAACTTCCTTTATAATCTTTCAGATTGTCAATTGTAGGTCTCCACTTAACCCTGGAGAAAATCTAAGGGTTGACCTTTCCAAGGTACTTCTATTACCTTCACCAAACGAAAGAGAGGGGTCCCTTACAAGGAAAAAAAGATTCACGCCAAAAATCTTGAAAAATAGTATCTTGAGTAAAGAGTTACCCTAAAATATATAGGTCCCCTATTTGTAACCAAGAACCCTCCAGTTGTTATAGAAAATTACGGGTTTCCTGTCTATATGTGTCCCATGTATTTATTTATACGTCTTCTCGATATCAAAATTTTAAAGTACCTTCTCGTTACTCCTCCTTTTTAGATTTTTTTTGAGGATCTCCGCCGACGTCATTACTTTTACACTAACAGATTGGATAGGAGTCTCCGTGGTCGGATCCCGTACTTACCAGATCGTGTTACAAGTCTTGGAACACGAAAGTGTATCTTATTTTCAACAAAACGATCAGCTCTTGATCACTCGACACGTCATCGAGGTTCCCGTGCTCAGGTAATCCACCTCGTGTGTGGTAAACTACGTAGACAGTCCAAGAAACAACAACGTCCCTGTCTTAACGAGTCCCATGGAACCTAGGACCCCCGATTCACCTCTTAAACAACCCCCGACCACCAAGTCTTCCATCGCTTAGACGGACGTTACGTCCTCTGGGTCCAAGCTGGGGACCTAACCCTTCTAGGGGACCTCTTCCCTTACTGATGGGTGAGGTCATAAGAGTAGACCTTGTAAGGTACCTGTCTCCTCGGACCTCCCGATGTCAGGTACCCCAGTGTTTCTCAGGGTGCGCTGACTCACTCATTGTGAAAGTGAAAGTTAACGATCGTCCGTCCTCGTCTCAAACCCCTACACTTTTCCATAACCTCTATAGGTCGAATTTCAATGGAAGGGATTCCGTCGCACACAAAAGCAAAAAATAAGATCTGGAGACGGTCATTAAGTCGGAGGAAACTAGAGAATACTAAGAAGGACGAAATCAAGGAAGAAGCTTGAGTGGTCACAAGAGGGGTAAAGGTAAAGTTTCAGGACCCTTTCTGAGTTCAGGACGTAGAAGTAAATTCGTCTCGACTTCCGTCACCGGTCTTCCGGAGACTGGAGTATCTGCTCGTCGGGACCCAGTCGACCCAGTCCGGAACAATCCCTGACCTCCCACAGTGTGTACTAAACCTGTGTCGACGGACACGGACTCCTTAAAGGGTTCCAGTGAAGAACCTCCCGACACCAGTCTTAAGCGAGCTTGTGCCGAAGAATCCCCACTCCAACCGCAGGACTTCAAAGTGGACGAACTTTCATGCTCCGAAAGTTGACCATTGACCACACAAACTGGATCAACTAGTAGTGACTTCTAAAAGGTGACCCCGAGGAAAGTAGTATGAACCTATTTCTTAAAATTTCGAACAGAAGCCTATCGAACAGATTACCGAATCGTAGCCCTTTCCATTTCAAACGGGTCTGAAAGTCAGAGTCTCTACCAGAGAGAGTACTCTGATAATAACACGTTTGGAACTTTCTCCTTCAGTAACAGAAGTAGAGACAAAAGAGTCGTGAATCCTGAATCACGCAGACTACCACCCTTAAAAGATCATTTAAAACACTGAACTGTCTACCAGAACGTGTACCTTCTTTACTAACCATTTAGACTTTTAAGTTTGTAGTAGTTTTCCGTTTACGGTAATTGAAGACAAAATAGAGTTCAGTCCTCTCAACAATAGAATCCGAAGTCAGGACGTGGTGGAACTATAAATACTCCAACAAAAAAATTCTTTTACAAAAAAAAAAAAAATTTAGACTCGTAGTTAAAACTTTCTTTTCTATCTCACCTCTCTTTTGACGTTGTACATTCAGTTCATGATTCGAGGAATTATGTATTTCTCGGAAAAAGTTTCTTCATTTATTCCTTTCTTGTAAGTGAACATCGTAAGAAAACCCGGATGAAATTATCTATAAAGTGTAAGATTTTTTTGTACTCGTACTTTGTAAAAATTTGAGTAATCAGTTTCTTTCCGTCTAATATTAAATGGAATAGTCTGACTGTTTTCAATTTTGTAAGTAGTGGTGAAGATCCGAATTCCCTTTGTCCGTCAGTATAGAAAATACACCCTCATATTTATTATAAATTAGACAACCCTCCTACTAAATTGTTGTCTATAAAAATACTCAATCGTTTAAGGAAGTGTTCTTACAAATAACGGTGTAACAAACGTCTTCACTCTTTCAAATTCGTTGGACGTACTGAACCTTATTCACTGACAATTCACAACATTTGTCTTTACTACTTAGAACCCCAAAACCTAGTAATTTTTAAACACCTCAAACTACTATAACACATTGACTTTATCTTAGTATAGTTTATTATAGAAATCATATACACAACATAAGCCTTTTTACAGATACCTAAAACAATTAAATACATAACGACCTAGTCTTCAACGTCAAGAAGAAGTATGAAGGGTTTTAAAGAATTTAAAAATATTGTTCGGTTATCGTAAAGACATTAACCTTTTTGATAAATCATGTTTCGCATCATATACCTTCACTCTCCTTCAGAATCAATGAATTATCTTCGGACCGGACGACGTCAGGTACCCCAGTGTTTTTCAGCCTGTGCTGACTCGTTGACGTGTTGTCTAGTAGATTGTCAAAGACACCCAGACTTCAGGTCCTCACCAAATGGACCCAGGAATCCCTAAGACCTTCGACGGTAGTGCTACCACTGACCCCGACCAAGAGTTGACCTCCGGGTCGAGCCCTTTGTAGACGAAGGGACGAACGCACCACCGACAGTCACCAGTCACAGGTCCCCCAAGTGCCGTCAAACGACGAAATTTCGGTTGTCCACCCCTCTCCTTTCTTCTCTCGTGTTTCGACGAGCGTTCTGCGTCAGAAGGTATTACGTCACATTAGAACTTCTACTGTCAGACAGGAGAAACCGTATAATGTCCCCAATCTTCGGTTAGGGTCCAGGATGGACACGAGTACCCCTCTAATTCGTAGCTTTCATACTTGTGGCACTCGCGCCTAGCGCACCTCCCCCAGACAACCGGTGTTTGCCACAAGTGTAAGTACACACAACACAAAGTTTGAGTCTCCGGTTAATGACAATTATAAAATCCTCCACTAAACCAACTCTTTTCGCGACCAAATATCGAATTATGCCTCTTCCGTTACCGTTGGGTGAGGTCAAGAGAACGGACCTTTTAGGGTACCTGCCTCCTCGAACCATCCGATGCTGAAGTGAAAGCGAAAAGTGAAAGTACGTAACCTCTTCCTTTACCGTTGGGTGAGGTCACAAGAACGGACCTCTTAGGGTCCCTGCCCCCTCGGACCACCCGACGGCAGATGCCCTAGCGTGTCAGCCTGTGCTGACTTCGCTGAATCGTCGTCGTCGTCGTCGTCGTATCGAAGTATTGTGTCTAACCTTTCGTTCCACTCTACTGTGACACGAAGAAGTCACAAGTGACCCTCTCCGGGCGTCCGACAGAAACCGTGAAACCTCGAACTCCTGTATCGAGAGAAGGAACATTTGGACCAATAGACTCTAGTAGGTTGAACCCCTCGAAAAGTCCCTGAGTTCTGAGTGAAAAGACATTCATTACCCATTACTCTTATAGGGAAGTTACCACTAAAAAGGGAGGTAGAGAAGATTTTACATCATGACGAAAGAAAATAATAAACACGGCAGAAGTACTCTTCATGAGTAAAGTCACTTTTATTTGTCCCGAAACAGAGCGGGTCTAAGTAACGACTCAAAATTTAAAAGTAAACAAGAGATCTGACTTTTTACGGTAAACAAAATAAAATTGAAGAGTTGATAAAGTATACTCTTCACACCGTGAGACACAGGAGACGGTTCGGGGGGCGCAATGTGAGTGAGTCTCAATAACACTGATCAGTCGAGAAGAGACTTATCTTTGTACTACTATTTATAACGATTCTTAAGAGACCCATAGTATTTTCGGGATTCCGATTACTCTAACGACAAACTCTACTAATATCAGTTTACGTTACGACACTACAAAACCTCCATGTGAACATTAGGCCTTCTACCCCTCTTCACTAACTAGTACGGGAACTAGTCCCTATCTTTCGAGACTACTTGTAGCCTTGAAAGAAGTACGACACTCGACTGTATGGCCGAGGGTGAAATGTCATGAGGATCACCGACGAGAACCTCTGAGACCTTACAAAATAGAGAAGGTGAATGAATCGTATAGGACTCACCGACTGACTGGTTTGAATCGTTCCGTAACCTTTCAGTTCCCGACAGAGTGTCCCACCTTGAGAACATCCTTCTTTTTGGTTTGGAGGGTTAAGAATTGTTTCTCTGACACATCAGGAGTACTATGTGTAAGACTAACACGTACCGCATGTTTAAGTTTGTCTCTGGCCTCTCTGCGGAGTCGTAAGAGAGTCTGGTCGACAAACGGTCTTCGGACCCAACCTATTTATTTATAGATGTGTAAGGGTAGTGAGGATTACGGTGTGTAAACGCATCGTGAATTATTGAAAAACCTCACAAAGTATAGAGAGAGAGAAAAAATTTAAATAAATGAAAACCGACACTACGCAGAAACACCAACACGTCCGAAAAGAGATCAACACCCCTCACCCCGACGAGAGAGTGACCCCCGAAGAGAACGCCACCGAAGAGAACGCCACCTCGTGCCCGAAATCCCACGTGCCCGAAACCGTCAACGCCAAGGGCCCGAGGTCTCGCGTCCGAGCCATCAGTACCACGCGTCCGCATCAACGAGGCACCGGATACCCTAGAAGGGCCTGGTCCCTCTCTTGGGTCCAGAGGACGTAACCGTCCTCCTAAGAAATGGTGACTCGGTGGTCTCTTCGGGGTATAGAAACGAATTAACTTACTTACGTATAGGTTCAACACCTCTCCTTCATTCATCATGGTCCAGGTAAACTGTCTCTTCCTTTGGCTCCGAGTTCCTGAACTGAACGGTCCTACCGCAATGCATGTCTGTTTTCGTTCAGGAAGAATAAGGTTTACAGTCCGTGGAAAACAATTGGTTGACACTACTTATCGTCCCTCAGTCAAACTTAGGGTCGAGGAGGTGTAAAACTGAAACAGTAGAACCCGATAACGGCTTTGAGTTTAGGATTCAAAAGAGTACTTCCGTCTTTGGATAGAAGAGTATCTAAACAATCCCAATTTACTGTTAAATGTGCATCAGGGATTTGGACCCTTCGAGAGTCCTGAACCATCAATAACTATGTCAAATACAACCTAAACTATGTGACGAGAAGAAGAGTGTAGAGACTACGAACAACCCGAGTGGACCACATGGAAGAAGTTCGGGACCTAGACCAACCAACTTTAGTAACTTTCTCTCTTACAATCACTTAAGACTTCAATCATGACCCTTAGTGAACTAGACACCCGAGGATCCAGTATGGGAGTGTAGTCTCTCAACGACACTATAGTCACTCTTCGAGACTTCCGTTCTACTACTCACCTCTTCTCTTCTTTTTCTCCTCCCGCCGTTACAAAAATAATGTAACTTTATATCAAATATATTATTATTATAATAATAATATCCATATGTTACATCACTGAATCATAAAATATCTAATATGAGGTAAATTTTAATGACGTTTTATTATCGATATAAGGGACACGGCAGGTCATATAGGAATAACGAATAGAAAATATGTATCATGAATATGTATAGATCCCCTCACCCAAAACCCGGTTACGAACTTGAACGACAAATCTACATAAATTTTTTTTTTACCTCATCCCTATCCAAAATCACACCGTAGTCTTTCTCTACACTCAAGACTGGTGTACCCTCCCTTGAATCTAAGATTAAACGGTGATCACACCTAGCATCAGTAATAACACGATTGCGTTCTTCGGTAGAGAAGAATCGGTGAGAGTCTTAGCTAGAGTACCGCGTCCGTCTCTCGGACGACACTACTTCCAGCGTCGGAAAAGACACATACATTTCCCTGCAAAGAAAACTTTAAATTTGTAGACCCACGAGTGGGACTGAGAGACACTCAGTCTTTCTTCGAAATGGGGTCCTGAAACTTCGTCTACATAAGAATTTGGTGTACTTTTCGTATCAACGGGGCATAGACCTAGAAGAAAAGGAGTAAATTTTTGTTTTGTTGGGGAAATTCCCCTTTCTAGGGGAGAGGGAAAAAACGGACTCTAGACTCTGTACAACATCTTTTATTTTAAAAGACACGAGAAATTTTAAAATTATGACCATACAATACACACGTCAAATATAATTTTCGTACCGTAGTGTGTACGGGTGGTTGTAAATTACTTTCCGATATTAAAGTTCTATTCTGACATAGTTCTATACGTTTCGTCAGACGAAAGAGTGGATTGACTTGAGTGCCTGTTCAACGAACGTGAAAGATTCAATGGACATTTTATTCTTATTCTTCTCGACGGAGTGTCTTAACCACGACTCTGTAATTTGAGTGTCGTTGTTGAGTTTATAATTAAAGGAAATTTTTTTTTTTTTTTTCCTCGGGAACGAAATGAAAGAAACCAACGTGTAGGGCCAAGGATTGACACCTGTCAAGGGTTAATTGATCTACGACCAATCTCACCGACGTAAACGAGTGACCCCCTCCGTCACCGAACTCTTTACCCCCACACAGAAGAAGGGTATCGATCTGACACAGAGCTCGATTCCTGAACAACTACATCGCAACAGTATTGTTTTGTAAAAAAAGGATAATATCTTTGACATCTTTACGAACGTTTTCTTTTATTTAAAGTAAATGTTTGAATGGAATATCTTTATTATGTGAAAGTACAGAAACGAAGGAGAAAAAATTGATCGACAAAAACACATTTGTACAGAACGGGCGGTTTTATGTATCTTGTATGTACGTGTCAAATTCCTTACCATTTATACACCCACGGGTAGTGGGTCGACTTCTCGATCTTGTAATGGTCATAGAAACTCGGGGACACACGGACTTAGAACTAAATAAAGAAACACAAGAACAAGGACAACAACGGCAAAATCCAACGAAAGAAGAGAAACCTCGAATTTCATTAGTCTCTAGTACCTGATCGGAATGGGATTAACGATGACCGATTACATACTGTCCGTGGGACGGAATTTATAGGTAGAATAAATTAAAGTGTCGTGGGATACTCGACGCCATCAAGGAGTAAAATAAGTACTTTCTTCAGCTCAAAGTCTTACACAATTCATTTAGGGTTCCCTCATCTGAGTGGTCTTGACTCGGGTTCAGATAAAGGTTCAAGGAACGGTAAAGGTGGGTCCGATCCGACGGAAGACCGATACATAACCTTCACGTCACGTGTAAATTCCTTAACCAGTAATCCACGTCGTGCACGTACGCACGAGTCAACGATTCAGTGCAGGTTGAGACACACTAGGACACCCGACGTCAGTTAGTCCGAGGAGTCAGGTACCCTAAAAGGTCCGTTCTCATGACCTCACCCCACGGTAAAGGAGGTCCCCTAGAAGGGCTGGGTCCCTGACTTTGGTGTGAGGACATAACCGCCCACCCAAGAAATGGTGACTCGGTGGTCCCTTCGGCACTTACATCATAAAGACGGATTAAGACTCGTTCTTCTTGTGTCCACTGACCGAGGTCTAAAATCCGCACGACCACGGTCTTTTTTTAGGTTTGGTCCCGTTTGAAGTTGTTCTTCACACTTACTTTCTCCTCTTAAACTACTAGACTTGCCCTCATGGATACTCTCCAGACGGAAAGAGACCTCCGCGGATACCGCAACCCAACAGACCAGCAGGGCCGAGGAAGGGGTGGGGGCGGTGCAACGCCACTTCGGTTCAGCCTCGAAAACACGAACCTCATCGGGAGGACGACACAAAAGAGGTTAACACATACACATTAATACCGCGTTGGACCCTCTGGAACGGACCAACTCAGGGATTCTTACTTTAACAACCGATACTAATGACACCGTCGCTGTTGTAGCTCGAGGTTCAACTGAGCTTTCAGCCCGACGAGGACTCATCTTTCTTGTCTCCGAGTCAAACCGTCTCTAGACCAACGAGGAACACAAGACGTCCAGGTCAGCGGCACCGTAGGAACCAATGTACAACACTTGAGAATTCTCCACATCCCGTCATCTTACACGTATTTTCTAACACACACATCTATTTTTCCGTAAAAAGGACATTTATTGAATCAAGAATACACGCCCCCAGAGCGAGAACAAGGTAAATCACTTACCTTGTTTTTAATCCTACCGTTTCCTGAAGTCCCCGCCCGTTGGGTTTGTCGTCTCTCTCTGTCATTGATCGAGGGGACGGGAACGAGTGAGGCTTCCGTGAGTCGACTCGGACGGGAGGTCGACACTAAGTTGAACTATTTAACGAGTAGATATATTTGTATTGGAAGTCCAAACGGTGACACAGAAAAACTCCACACCTTTAGGTGGCGGACCCTGGTCACTTTCCGTTTTGTACTAATCCTACAGACGTGCAAGTTACGGTTGTCGGTGGTTGTGAATGACCCCTCTTATTTTCTTCACCTCCCTCCGCAAGTGGTGCACATATATAGAAACTTAAGAGTGTGACACCGACAGGTTGGATTTACTACGACATTGGTCAAAGCCAAATCATTTGGTACGAACTTAATTTTATAATTATCCAAAAAGGTTTTGAAACAAACACTCTGGTTACGTTGTATTTTTATTACACAGGACTGAAGTATAGACTTCATCCTTTATTAAACAGAATAAAATCTTTCAACCTCTTAAACTATTAAGAGAAAAGAACCCTTTCCAATGAGTATATCCTATTTGGATTACACTTCAAGTCTAACCGAAAGTAAAGAACACCAATTTAAAAAACAAAAGATTAAATCTAAAAAAAGGGGGAATTAAAATCACACCATGTCTAACTGAAAACTACGGTCTGGAAGGAAGCAACCGTATCTCAGAATCTTTCGGTCCTTAAGAGTTCCCAACGAAAAGAAAGGTCAACCTGACCATAAGAAAGTGCCACCCCGTCCGTAAGAAGACAACTAACTTCGAGAGACCTTTACTGACGGATCTAAGAACGTAAGACATTCTACGTAAAGCTAACGGTCTAAAAAAGGTTTACGGAAGGGTCACGACGACTCGGGGACTTGGTAGTCTCGACCGGGACTGAAACCGGCACCGGAACTGAAAAATCTCGTACCTCACGACCGTCTCCTCGCCCGGAGCGGTTTTGGTGCAGTCCTACTACAAGTCCGTAGTCCGGGGGAGGCAGGACGGGTGGGAACGTAGGGGAGTCGGAAGACGGCGACAGAAGGGAAACTGTTCGGAATAAGACCACCCTCCCGTCCGAGCCGACTCACGGAGACGTCACTCGCTCCCGTCCCCTCGATCAACGACAGAGGCGACGCAACGGGCGGGGACTTCGGGAAACGGTAGGATTAGAAACAAGGATGATGGCAAGATGATGGCGGGAGGGTGGTAAGCACACGATGAGACCCAGTAGTCGTAAATTTCCGACTGTAAGAGTTCTGAGTCACGATTCGAAAGAAGAGAGGAGGCAGACATGATAGAGTGACACCATACTTACCTACACCCACTCTAAAGGACTGCTGAGAAGTTTACATTTAGAGGCCGGGTCCGGTGAACAGTCAGGCCTAGACAGTGGTCAGTCGTAAGACCTAAAGACACATGATAAAGTTTACAAGTCCAGATTTGAGTACTGAAACATTGTTGAGGGTTGATTTTGGAAATGAGGTTGTCGTGTTAGTGTCCAAACCAGAGGAGACACAATAGAAACTGAAGGGTCACCGCAATCACCATTTCTTGGATGGAAATCACCATTTCTTGGGCGGTCACGTCCTCTGTATCCTCTGAACACAAGTTAGGGGCCCAACCCTTCCAGGGGACCTCATCCTTACCGTCGGGTGGGGTCCTAAGAACGTGTACTTAGTACGTTAGTAGGTGAGTTGTGGGTCGGATCCTCGAGGGTGGTGAGACGGAGGGAGGGGCAGAGAGAAGTCATCACAGGTGCAAAGTAGTCAAGACTGACAATTTAGAGACAGGAATTCTACCAGGACTTTTGGGTAGCACTAGACTGAGAACGGAGGGAGGGAGTAGAGGTCGTGGAGGGGAAAGGGGGTCGGTATGACCAGGAAAGACAGGGAACCCACCTGGGCAGGGTGAAATCTCGGGAGTGTATTCCGGGGTCAACGAATTCACGGGAGAAAGACCGATGACCGGTGGTAGGAAAGTGTAATTCCCGGTACAGGAATCTCGTTGGAAGGGAACTACGAGTATACTCCAGGAAGAGGTAGCACACTTAAGAATCCCAGACGTACCGAGAGAGTCTTCTCGAGATGAAGTGGTTCTATTCCTGACACAGGAACGAGTTTCATGTACGAGTCACCGATCTCGTTCTGGGCCGAGTTCCATTAGTGAACTGTTCACAAACCAAACACTCACTCACTTCCGTACCATGCCACAGTCAGTCAAATGTAAACAATGGAGTAAATCAGGAGTTTTGTCACGAGTTTGTCGAATTCCTCAAATGGTTCCGGTGAGACCTGCGTTCCGTGTCACCCCTCAGTGGGGTCCCAACCTCCCCAGTGGGTTCGTGTTCGAGAAACACGAGGGTAGTAACCGAAAGAATTCCCCCTTGGACATTCACGACAATAATATAAAGTAATTATTATGTAAACACTACTATTTTCCACTTTCCTCACCCCGAAAAAGAGTATTTTCTTTGATTCATCCCATCCCCTCCCAACTTCTCAAACGTAAAATATCCACGACTAAAGGAATCCCATTAAAGAAATTTTTTATATAGGATATATTATTCGAACCCTTTGACATCTTAATCTAGTCGTACAAAACAACAGTTTGGAGATTCACTGTAAGGTCTAAGCAGAAGAAGTGAAGGAGTCACCAGACAGGGGGTCGCAGTGTGTCCAAATCAGGACTGGAGACCCGAACATTGAAAACTAGTTTGACGAAAGTTAAGGAAAGGAGACGTGGTAAAATCAAAAAATCTGAGATAAATCAGTGAGTCCTTTACAAGTGTCTGGTCGTAATACAAGGCTCGTGACATGACCTGGGTTGAAACAAGGGTAGGGAACATTTGTGAAGGAAAGGGAACGAGGAGATAGGTCGTTGAGGTACGAAACTGGTCTTGGACGATAATCAATACATACTCCAAGACTCTGCGTGTGCACGTCTAGGAATCATAAACAATTTGCACTTCGTTCGTCTTCGGGTCAGTGACAGGATCCGACTGTTCAAATTCTTATCTGTGTGAGTCTCAGAACCTCAGACAAATATGATGGTCGTTGGTCCGTATTCGCCCGTCTATTGATCACGTTTCAGTCTTTCACAAATTTCAAAAGACACTAGGTGGTTTTACGACATCCAAAAGTTCAAGGATCTGTGGAGACTCCAGAAGTAAGTAAGAATCGGGATTTTTTTATTTGGTTCTCTGGAGCACAAGCCCCTCCTCTTTCCTAATCAAATAAAGGACAAAGAGTCAGGGAGAAAGTGAGAGTAGAAGTGGGGACCAGATTCATGTAGATCAAGTGATAGTCATTCAAGGAACAAGGGTTGTACACTTTCGTAAATCGTGAAACACGAATCAGTGATTCAAGTCAACACAGGCTGAGAAACACTGGGGTACCTGATATCGGACGGTCCGAGGAGATAGGTACCGTTAGAGGTCCGTTCTTATGACCGCACCCATCGGTAAGAGAAGAGGTCCCCCAGAAGGGTTGGGTCCTTAACTTGGGCTCAGAGGACGTAACGTCCGTCTAAGAAATGGTAGACTCGGTGGTCCCTTCGGGGTCCGTACTAGGTTAATTTTTTTTTTTTCGACCTGAACAGTGTTTCTCAGCCTGTGTTGACTCACTGACTCGTACCTTAATTGTAATTTTCAAAGATGAAACGTTGTCTGTCACCGTTCTCACTCTTTTGTTCGGTAACGGGACCTCTTTGACAAACGTTTTCTGTCCAGACTATTTCCTGACGGTAGGCTTCATACGTTTCCTGAAAATTTTGGGTTACTATTCGTTTTTTTAAAAAATTCCGGTTCCTCGAATTATCTGTGGAGTAGTTTCTTTTATACATCTATCGTTTAGTTGTATATCTGTCTACAGGGTGTAATACACAATAATCCCTTAATGTTTAATGTTGTTCCTCTATGGTGACCTATGGATATTCTTTCCGGTCTTAGACTTTGTCACTGTGGTGGTTTAGGACCGTTCTTTCACTTCGATACCTTTAAGGTAAGTAACGAGGACCCCCAATTTTACCAAGTCGGTGAAACCTTATGTCTAACTGTCAAAGAATGTTTTGATTCGTATGAACATGGTATGTTAGGTCGCTAAGGTGAGGAA
Source organism: Capra ibex (assembly GCA_006410555.1). Lineage (NCBI taxonomy): Eukaryota > Metazoa > Chordata > Mammalia > Artiodactyla > Bovidae > Capra > Capra ibex. The sequence continues at coordinate 74,236,591 of SJYO01034137.1, read as the reverse complement.
CCCTAAGGGATTTCCTCAATTGTCGAATACAGATGTGTTTTTAGACGTGTCACTATAAATGTCTCGAAAAGCATATTACTGGGTTTGGACCTTCGTTGGCTCTACAGGATGTCATCCACCTACATCTTTCACACCATAAAGGTCGATTTTTCTTTAATCGACAGTTCAGTACTCTTCTGTACCTTCTTTGAATTCATGTATAATGATTCGCTTTCTTTAGTTAGACCTTTCAGACCTACGACACATTAAGGCCGATATACTGTAAGACCATTTCAGTCTTGAGACCTCCGTCATTTTTCTAGTCACCAACGGTCCCCGACCCCGTCCCCACCTCTCTACCTCGTGTCTCCTGAAAATCCCGTCACTTTTATACAGTATACTATGATATTACCACCTATATACAATAATATGTAAATAGGTTTGGGTGTCTTACATGTTATGGTTCTCACTTGGGATTTCAAGTCGACACTTAAAAACTACTATTACTACATAGTTCTATCAATTGTTACAACACCATCAAAGTCCACTTGTCGTTTCCCTGAGTCGGTACACACATACATATATATACACATATATATATTTACGTAGGTAACGGGGGTTTAAGGGGAGGGTAGGTCTGACGGTATATTGTAACTCGGCTCAAGGGACACGATATGTCTTCCAGGAACGACTAATAACTAAAATTTATATCGTCACACATGTCCGTTGGTGTTCAAGGCTTGTGTCCCAATAACTAGCATTGTTCACATGGTGAGACCACCCCCTTACAACCATTGCCCCCTCTGACGTACACAACCCTATCCTCTGGCTATCCTTTAGACACGGAAGACACTTCGATTATGACGAGGTTTTATTTATCAGACAGAGAATTTGACATCTGTTATAATCATATGTCATTGTCGTGCATGTAACGAGAAACATAGTCCGTGACAAGACTCGAGAAATATATATATAATCAATTAAGATTATTTTTGGATTACTAGAGGTAAAGTGTCTATTCCTTTGTCCTCCTCTCTACAAATTATTGAACGATTACATTGACAACTCGTCATTCGACAGTTTGGGTCCCTAAGACCCCGGTCTCGACACGACATTTAGTGGGACTATTCGATATTACATGTATATATTAAACATTTAATTACATGATTCCTGTGAAAATCATAATCATAATCATACACTAAATCATAATCATACACTAGGTCTTTGAAATCTCTGGCAACATACTTCTTTAGTCTACGTCTTATTTATCAGTGGAAAGAAGTAACGACGACTATTCGTAACGATTTGTTACCCCAAACGAACACTTGTCCTAAACCCCTCCTCTATCGGAGAAGAAAAAATCTTCTTCCCAGAATTGGAAATAACCTAATAATCCTCTATTTCTCTCCATTCCTCCTCTTACCTTCCTTTTTTGTCCGAGATAATATGTACATGCTATAATAGTTTTATTCGGAACCTACACGGACCAAAAACTCTTGAGGGTGTGTCCACGTTTGGTTGGGTCTCTCCCTTACTTCCTTCTTCTCGTGTCGTATGTTCCCGTCCCCGCGGGAACCGTGGTCAAGCACAATTCTACCTTCGTCCAACCCTTAACTTCTTTCCCTTCGGACGAGCCACACGACTATGTCCCCACCGGAAGACTCAAGGAGGTTGTCGAATGTCTAACTCAGGACCTTGACTTTTTTCTGGTTCACCCTACGTATGTTTAAGTATCCTTTTTTTGCTTTTCGAATCATCAATATACCTGTTTCTTGTCCGGTCTTTACCCGGTCAAGTGACTTTTAATTGTTCGAAGGTTGTACGAATCTGGATGTTTTACTGTAGTTTGGTCGTTCTACGGAAAACATGGACAATTAAATAATTTTGTTTGACATTTGTGTTTTCGTCTTTCGGAGGTGGACGGGGAGACTAGGGGAACGCCAACACGCCTTGAGAACCATTTGTCAAACACACACACACACATATCTACATATATGTGTGCACACACACACACACACACACACAATCAGTGAGTCAACACAGACTGAGAAACGCTGGGGTACCTGACATCGGGTGGTCCGAGGAAACAGGCACCCTAAGAGGTCCGTTCTTATGACCTCACCCCACGGTAAAGGAAGAGTATACATAAAATTTTATATATATAATATACATATTACGGAATTACATAGAGAAATTTAAGAGAAATGTGAGAAAGTGTCTTTCTTAGAGTCTAAGTCATTTACGGTGTACGAATAGAATCGTATTATAACGGGTATAAATTAGATCGGCCCGTCTGTAGTGGTTACTACCAATCTTTCTGATATATAATTGTGGTCTTTTACATATCCTAATATTACAACTCACTCTTTTTGTCTTACGTTAACGTGGAATAGTTGATGGAGAGAATGTCATGAACAGTGGACCACAACTTTAAGGAACAGGAATAAACTGGTAGAAAGACGAAGCTGAAGCCTTACGGTTCCCGTCTCTACCCGACTAAGTATGATCCCATGTACTCTTAACATAGGTATCACGAAACGGGTACCATCTGTACGTCTCCTCTTATTTATTATTTGCAAGAGGGGTGATTCTCGACGATTGTTAGAAAACATAGAATTTTAATACCCTTTACCATAAACCTCTCGAGGTAAAAAATGTAACTTCCCTAAATGTACTAATTAATACATCGAGATGGACTAACTTTAAAAATTAGAAATAAATAAACCGATGTAACCCAGAACCAACGTGGTATACCCTAGATCAAGGGACTGGTCCCTAACTTAAACCCAGGGGACGTAACCCTCAGGTCTAGAATCGGTGACCTGGTCGTCCCTTCAGGGACTAACTTACAATTTACTTTAAAATTTTTTAATTTTTTTTTAAAAAAAGGGTTACATCATATCCATTGACGCTATTTCACGGGTGGAACTTACTTACATATCTCTACTAACCAAACACGAAGAAAATGTCTTTACGAACCCCGTTCTCGTATTATGTAAAGTCTGGGAGGGATCCCACGAAACCTCTACGTAAGAAGACTAAGAGTAAGGGTAACAGACAGGTTCAATCTTTCTATTTAATAAATTTCTGTCTTTAAAATCACCTTGTACCGGTAATCAGTTTTTTAAACGTACCTCAGAACTTAGGATGGGACTCTATGAATGACCCGATAGGTGTTGTGTGTCTTACGTCCTGTCCAAGTTTTATATCTTGAGTGAGAAACACGTTCCGAAAACATAGTAGTTTCCCTTTGAATATTTAGAGATCCGTGGGGACCTCGAAGGACAACGGTAGAGAAGAGGGACGACTCGTTCGTGTACAATTGGAAAGAAGAGATCTTAGATTGAAAGGTAAGGTACTGTAGTCAAGTCAAGTCAAGTCAACGAGTCAGCACAGGCTGAGAAACGTTGGGGTACATAACTTCGTGTGGTCCGGAGGGACAGGTAGTGGTTGAGACCACAAGTGGGTTTGAGTACAGGTAACTCAGCCACTACGGTAGGTCGGTAGAGTAGGAGACAGTAGGGGAAAAGGAGGACGGGGGTTAGGGAGGGTCGTAGTCTCAGAAAAGGTTACTCAGTTGAGAAGCGTAATCCACCGGTTTCATGACCTCAAAGTCGAAATCGTAGTAAGGAAGGATTCTTGTGGGTCCCGACTAGAGGAAGTCTTACCTGACCAACCTAGAGGAACGTCAGGTTCCCTGAGAGTTCTCAGAAGAGGTTGTGGTGTCAAGTTTTCGTAGTTAAGAAGTCGTGAGTCGAAAGGAGTGTCAGGTTGAGAGTGTAGGTATGTACTGGTGACCTTTTTGGTATCGGAACTGATCTGCCTGNCGATAGATCCAACCAGTATTGAAAGGAAGGTTCCTCATTCACAGAAAATTAAAGTACCGACGTCAGTGGTAGACGTCACTAAGACCTCGGGTTTCTTTGTTTCAGTCGGTGACAAAGGTGACAAAGGGGTAGATAAAGGGTACTTCACTACCCTGGTCTACGGTACTAGAAGTAAAAGACTTATAACTCGAAATTCGGTTGAAAAAGTGAGAGGAGAAAGTGAAAGTAGTTCTCCGAAAAATCAAGAAGGAGTGAAAGACGGTATTCCCACCACAGTAGACGTATAGACTCCAATAACTATAAAGAGGGTCGTTAGAACTAAGGTCGAACACGAAGAAGGTCAGGTCACAAAGAGTACTACATGAGACGTATATTCAATTTATTCGTCCCACTGTTATAGAACTGTAGTTTGGGAAAATTAATGAGAAATGACCACTGGAAATTCTCTATTGAACCCGAAGAACCACAGTCAGAGATTTCTTTGGTTTGAGATTCCACACCCTATAGTAGATAATCCGTCCCTTTTCCAAGCAATTTTGATGCTACTCAGACCCTACGAAAAGGTGATAATATTGTACTTAACTCCCACACCACTAAGTGGGTAAAAATCTGAGTGGTTCTCAGATATTTAGTATTAAAAGTCACTTTTCACAAAAAACATTACTGACATGACAAAACGGAAATTATCGATAAATGATACATATATTTTATAATGGAAACTTGAAAATATCGGAACAACGACAAGTCAACACGGGTCAGTACAGACTGAGAAACGCTGGGGTACCTGACGTCGTACGGTCCGAAGGGACCGTAGGAAGTGGTAAAGGACCTCAAACGGGTTCAAGTAAATGAAACGTAGTCACTACGGCAGGTCGGTAGAGTATGGGAACAATCAAGTATCGGAACCGATCAAAATTACGTGGAAGTAACCATCTTTTAAATACATCTCTAGTACTTTATAAATTATCAATGACAAATAACTCACGAAGGAGACATAGTCCGTGACAAATTTGTATAACTCTATATAATAGAGTCAGGAATATCGTCAGGAAACCCCTCGTACCATAACAAGGGTTTTGTGGTCCCAAATTCTTGGGGTCTCAAAGGTCTCTAATCGAACGAGTTCTAGTCTCGTCTGTCCCTTTCGAAACGACGAGCCTAGACAGACGGTAGCTTCGTAGTGAGAATTATTCTTCCTACCAGACCTTGTCTTCTTTTGAGATCGGATAATTTCGTGAATGTGCTCACTCGTACACATTACACCTCTAAGATCCTTAATGAATGTGTTATCTAAACACTATGAGTTCAAGTAATTGAAAGGTAGAAAGTTTCTTCGGAGTCTCAATAATTGACGTATCACTTTCAATCACTTTCGACAACCCGTTCAACAGGAGCTTTTATCGATTCGGACGTTTCCAGTGTATAAGATCAATCTACCGTAAGACCTTTTCCGTCTTGATACCTCTGTCACTTGAGTCAGGACGGTTCCCGAACCCCCTCCTTCCCTCCTAAAAATCCCGTCACTTTGATAAGACATACTAGAACAATCATCTCTTATATACCTCTTTTAATATGTAAGACACCAACCAAAAGTCAGTGATTCAGTGTAGGCTGAGAAACACTGGAGTACCTGATATTGTGAGGTGAGAGGAGACAGGAAGTGATAGAGGGTCTCAAAAGAGTCTAAGTACAGGTATCTCAGCCACTACGGTAGGTTGGTAGAGTAGGACAGCGAGGGAAGAGGAGGACGGGAGGTAGAAAGGGTCGTAGTCTCAGAAGAGGTCACTCAACCGAGAAGCGTAGTCCACCGGTTTCATAACCTCGAAGTCGAAGTCGTAGTCAGGAAGGCTACTTATAAGTCCCAACTAAAGGAAATCCAACTGACCAAATTAGAGAAACACAATATGTAAACAGTTTTGAGTATTTTACACGTTATGGTTCTCACGTGGGATTACATTTGACACCTGAAATCAATTATTACTACAGAGTTACAATCGAGTAGTTTACATCATTTACACGGTGACATTGCGTTTTACAATTATTATCCCCCTTGATCCTCCACCCCACCCTTTAGAGACATGACAAAGGAATTAAAAGAACACTTGGACTTTGACGAGAGTTTTTAACAGAAAAAAAAAAAATTCGATTAGGAGTTCTGAAAGGGAGGTTAAAGTCCTAAAAGAGGTAAAAATTTTAATGACTGGGTTCAGGATTTTGTAGTCAGTATGAAGTGTAAGGTCACAGAAAGTGGGGCGTGGACCAGAAAGTGATCGAGACACCTACTCGAAAAGGTACATATGAAAGAGACAGAAGCAGGTCGACGGTGACACGATCGACAAATGTGAACCACGGGGGTGAGAGTCGGACAGGGTGGACGACGGTGGTCTACTTAGAACGTCTTTGTGGCGGGACTAGCATAGGGAGGGGTGCGGCGTGTGGAAAAAGACACGCGGAGAGGGCGAGTGACAGAGGTAGTAGACGTACTCTTCGGACATCTGGTCCTTCAGAGCAATCTTCGGAACAAAGAACTTCAGTTGTCCCTTGAAACAGTCGTGTGACATTGTAAAACACCTGTAAACAAGAGTACCAAACCCTAAGGTGTGACACAACATGAACGGAGAGAGGGGCGTGTTAGCCTGGTGCAATGCACTACCATTTCTGTTACAAAAGGGAGGTGGTCAAACGTTCAGTGACAGCACGAAACTTATGTCATCCGGGACCTTCTTACGTAAGTCGACTTGAGACTCATAGACACAAAGGTCAGAGAAATAGGGCTCGGGACGACAATCCACATTACTTTCTCTTCGGGTAACGGGTACGCTATCCGTACACTTAGTGTCGTTTTGTCGACAAAGACCGTACTCTCGCAACATGACCATAACCTAGTGACTGCCTAAATAAACCCCAAATATCGGTGAAAGAACCGACGGGATGATACAGAACTTATTTCTCAAAATTTTTTTTTTCTCAAAACTAACCGTAATCGTTAAAAATTAGTCATGTAAAACTTGGTTTTTAGTTGGGTGTACGAAAAGGTTTTCTTTGGGAACAACGTGTTATTTACTTATGGAAACGATAGAAAGGATAATCTTATAATTTTCACCATAAATTTGTTACGACATTATTGATAAACGTAAGAAACTCTTGATTCCTTAGAACACTGAAACGGTTCATTAAGAAGATAACTATTTCAAATTAAAAAAAATTGGAGAACACCGAATTAACGTCATTTTCTATAAGTCGACTCACTTTTAGTTATCAGATATGGAGGATCCAGAAAAAGAAATAGTGTTCATTTTCCAACAAAACGGGGATTCAGTACAGACTAAGAACGTTGGGTACCTGATATCGGACGGTCCGAGGTTACAGGTACCCTAAAGGGTCCGTTGTTATGACCTCCCCCAACGGTAAAGGAAGGGGTCCCCTAGAAGGGCTGGGTCCCTAACTTGGACACAGAGGAAGCAACCGCCGGCTGAGAAATGGTGACTCGGTGGTTCCTTCTCACTCGATCTTCTCGAATAATCATCGAGTCAATAACAGAGTTGTAAACTCAAGTCGAACTTCTTAGAACCGAACTCCCGTCTCCACTCTCCCTCTATTTCTTCATCCGTAAATATCCTGGTCTAAACACAGAATAAACGAAAGGTCTAACAAATTCGTTTCGTGTAAAGTCGTTCAACGTAACTCTCACCAGGTCTACAATCTACCGTCCTGAGGTTTCTCACTTACACGACACGAAAATCTTTTTACCAGAATAAAACAAAACAAAAGAATACAAAACAAATTTTTATTTCCAGTTCTCTCTATAGTCGTCCTTTCAGTCTTGTTCTTCGCCTAAATCTCTATCTTTACAAGGGTGACTCCTTGTTCTTCCCTATTAGAAAAGTTTTCCTCTAATGTCAAATTATCATACGTCCTTTACCTGTATTCTAAAATCAACTGACATTTGAGTCATATTTAGTCATTACTTTAAACCGACGGTTTTTTAATGATTTTATAATCCAACAGAATAATATACAAAATAACAGAATTCCTTTATTTCCCAATCCAACAATTCCAAAGTCCACGATGTATGAAAAATCCTATAACACAGACAAACTGAGAGGTTTTAGTATTGAAATTGTTTTTTTCATCGAATGCTACAAACAGAGAGTAATGTAAATTCCAGATGTAACCTAAGATCAACTTAATTTTCAATAAAACATTAAGAAATCCTACTATCTTTATGTTTAACGTCTTTGTCATAACCCCTTCCCTCCTGTACTCACTCTACTCTTCAACAGACATCGTAAGAGTCACGAAACTTTATCGCGTCTTTTATCGGTACCTTCTACAACTCTCAAACTGTAGACATTTAATCTAGAATCTTGTAAATGTTTTCCCGAAGGAAGTGTTCACTGCAAAGAGATATCTCTTCTTTTAATAAACTAGGGAGACAAACAGGTGCAACGGAAGGGCTCTTAACGAGAGAATGGAACTTTTATAACAAAGGTCACGGTCTTTTATGATATAAAATTTTTATCTGTTCTTACGAAGGTAAACATTTAGGAAAAAAAAAAAGAGAAAAAGAATTTTTTTCTCCTTTTTATGTTCTTGAAGAGACCAACAGGTCACCAATTCTGAGACGGGAAACTGGTGTCCTCCGTCCAAGGTGGGACCAGCCCAGGGTGTGTACGATGAACCGAACGGATACGGGAAAGGGTATCTCTCTGTCCACTCTACCACCAGAGAGAGACACTTACACCCTAAGGACTCGCTTCGCCGTTGTCGACCATTCTGGCGGCCAGTTCTTTTACCGTCGGGCCGACTCTCTACCCTCCCTCCAAGTTCTGTCTGGCTGTACTCAAATGGGTCCCGACTAAGCGAAACGACACACCAACTTTGGTTTTGTTGCACCGTTTCGTTAATAGGAAGTTAATTTTTATCATTTAAAATTCCTCTCCTTTACCGTCGGTTTCCGGTTCCTTTCTACCACCAAAGCAGTTAGTACAGGCTGAGAAACACTGGGGTACCTGAGATCAGACGGTCCGAGGAGACAGGTACCCTAAGAGGTCCGTTCTCATGACCTCACCCAACGGTAAGGGAAGAGGTCCGCTAGAAGGGTTGGGTCCTTAGGTTGGGCCCAGAGGGTGTACCGTCTGTCTAAGAAATAGTAGACTCGGTGGTCCTTCCTGATTCATTACGACCAGTCAGTACTAAAGTCACCCGATAAATTAGATAGGTCATGCTGCGTTATTCAAAAAGGGGACTCCGTTCAATTACGAACTTCCTATATCCTTTATGTAATCTCTATAGCATACGGAAATAAGGTTTTATAAAGAAATAAAGTGTATAGTGACTTACGTACGTGTTTATACGACGCCACAACTCCACACTAAAGTCCCTCCGTTCATGTGTGTGAGTGTATAAGGAGGACTTAAACGAATGACAATGGGGTTTATATCAAGGAAGATTGACCTCAGTAGAGAAGTAAAGTATTAATATTCTATTTTGAACATTTGTCGTCATTACCTGAATGAACCAAAATGTGAGATTATTGAGGAGTCACTAGTTACGTTTCTTTATCTCCTTTTGTTATCTTACCCTTTCTGACCTCTAGAGAAGTTTTTTTTTAACCTCTACGGTGCCCTTATAAAGTACGTTTCTACCCGTGTTATTTCCTGTCTTTACCATACCTGGATTGTCTTCGCTTTCTATAATTCTTCTCCACCGTTCTTATGTGTCTTCTTGACATGTTTTTTCTAGAATTACTGAGTCCATTCGTACTACAACACTAGTGAGTGGATCTCGGTCTGTAGGACCTTACACTTCAGTTCACCCGGAATCCTTCGTAGTGATGTTTGTTTCGATCACCTCCACTACCTTAAGGTCAACTCGATAAAGTTTAGGATTCTCTACTACGACACTTTCACGACGTGAGTTATACGGTCGTTTAAACCTTCTGAGTCGTCACCGACGTCCTGACCTTTTCCAGTCAAAAGTAAGGTTAGGGTTTCCTTTCTTTACGGTTTCTTACAAGTTTTGACAGTGTGTTAATGTGAGTAGAGTGTACGATCGTTACTCGTATCGTTACTCGATAACGATCGTTATTACAAGTCTTAGGAGGTTCGGTCCGAAGTTGTATGCACTTGGTACTTGAAGGTCTACAAGTTCGAATCCTTTCCGTCTCCTTGGTCTCTAGTTTAACGGTTGTGGGTAACCTAGTAGTTTTTTCGTTCTCAAGTCTTTTCGTAGATGATGACGAAACAACTGATGTGACTTGGGAAACTGACACACCTAGTGTTGTTTGACACCTTTTAAGAATTTCTCTACCTTTATGGTCTGGTGGACTGGACGGAGGACTCTTTAGACATACGTTAAGTCCTTCGTTGTCAATCTAGAAGACCTGTACCTTGTTGTCTAACCAAGGTCTAACCCTTTCCTCATGTAGTTCCGACAAATAACAGTGGGACGAATAAATTGAATATACGTCTCATGTAGTACTCTTTACGACCCGACCCACTTCGTGTTCGACCTTAGTTCTAACGGTCCTCTTTATAGTTATTGGAGTCTATACGTCTGCTACGGTGGGAATACCGTCTTTCGTTTCTTCTTGATTTCTCGGAGAACTACTTTCACTTTCTCCTCTCACTTTTTCATTTTGAGTTGTTCAGACTTTTGATTCTAGCACCGTAGACCAGGGTAGTGAAGTACCGTTTACCTACCCCTTTGTTACCTTTGTCACTGTTTGAAATAGAAAAACCCGAGGTTTTAGTGACGTCTACCACTGACGTCGGTACATCAAAGAAGGAACCCTCTTTTCACAACTCATTGGATCTGTTGTATAATTTTTCGTCTCTGTAATGAAACAGTTGTTTCCAGGCGTATCTGTTTCGATACCAAAAAGGTCATCAGTACATACCTACACTCTCTACCTGACATTTCTTTCGACTCGCGGTTTCTTAACTACGAAAACTTGACACCACCACCACTTCTGAGAACTATCAGAGAACCAGAAGTTCCTCTAGGTTGGTCAGGTAGGATTTCCTTTGGTCAGGACTTATAAGTAACCTTCCTGACTACGACTCCGACTTCGAGGTTATGAAACCGGTGTACTACGTTTCTTGACTGAGTAACCTTTTCTGGGACTACGACCCGTTCTAACTTCCGTCCTCCTATGTCCCTGATGTCTCCTACTCTACCAACCTACCGTAGTGACTGAGTTACCTGTACTTAAACTCATTCGAGACCCTCAACCACTACCTGTATGTTCGGACCGCACGAACATCAGGTACCCCAACGTTTCTCAACCTCACTGACTCGTTGACTTGACTGTCAGATTAGACAATATTCCGCTAATCTACGAACGAGAAACGTTCTTTTCCAAAGTAAAGAAAAATGAAGAGACCTCTGCAAGTACTAACCCCTTCTCTCAACCCATCGTCATTAGTCTTGAATGTGGATGACGAATGACTTAAAACACTAATGTTTTAACAAGGAGTTGACCTTTTGTCCGATAACATTCCCAATTTAACTTTAGAAGATGAAATAACATCTTTAAGTAGTGATTTTACAATCACGACGTATGTACCTTCTTTCCTGTATTGAGTCCTCTCAAACCGTAAAGCTGAATCTGTAGGTAAGTGGACGACTAAGAATCATAAGAAACCCGTCTTCACTAAACGGGTTTGAGTAGAACTTAAACAATCGATGGATGGTTTTTCGTAATTACCTCAACCACCTTGGGGTCTTCTTTAAGCGAATCTTATAGAGGTAGACTAAGAGTCAAAGAACCTCTTCCGTTACCGTGGGGTGAGGTCATGAGAACGGACCTTTTAGAGTACCTACCTCCCCGGACCATCCGACGTCAGGTACCCCAGCGATTCTCAGTCTATGCTGACTCGCTGAAGTGAAAGTGAAAAGTGAAAGTACGTAACCTCTTCCTGTACCGTTGGGTGAGGTTACAAGAACGGACCTCTTAGGGTCCCTACCCCCTCGGACCACCCGACGGCAGATACCCCAGCGTGTCTCAACCTGTGCTGACTTCGCTGAATCGTCGTCGTCGTCGTCGTCCTCTTATTATTTTCAAGAAACCCTCTCAAAAATTTAAAATGCGAACTTAAATCAATTGGTCTTACTGTGAACCCAGGTTACACTTAAAATCATTTAATTTTATTAAGTTAAAGTTCACAAACTAAATGTGTACAGATTTGGAAACATTTCGTCCTTTAAGGATAATCCTTAAATAATAAAATGAATCCTAGATGAGTGTATGGTCTTCTGTATTCTATAACAGACGATCGGGTCATTTGGATAAATAATAGAGATTAAATATATGTAATTTTAAGTGAAAAAATCACATTTCAAGATATTCAAAATCGTCAACACATATAAACACATTAGTGGTGGTGCTATTCCTATGTCTTGTCAATATAGTGGAGGGTTTTCAGAGGGAACATGACGAGGAAACATCAGTTTGGAAGAGGGATGAGGATTGACAACTGTTCGTGACTAGGTATCAAAAGGAAAAAGGTCCTGTGGTACACTTACCTTAGTAATTCATCATTGAAAGTCTCTGACCGAAAATGAAACTCTAAGTGAGCACAGCAACACGCATTACTACCGAGTGCGGAAAACAACGACTCTTCATGAAGTGACATCCCTCCATGGTGTTAAACCCCTTGTGCACTCTATAGAAACCAACAACCGTAATACTTATCACGACGATATTTGTGGGTACATGTCTCAAAACACACTTACATTCGAAAAATAAAGAGATAATAAAATTATCGTACACTTTCACTCTAACGACCCAGTATACCTTTCGTCGACGATGTATCAAAAGGTCCCACATGGTAAAACGTAGGGATGGTCGTTACCTACTGTTAAGATCAATGTATCAAAAGGCCCCACATGGTAATACGTAGGGGTGGTCGTTACCTACTGTTAAGATCCATGTGTCAAAAGGTCCCACATGGTAAAACGTAGGGGTGGTCGTTACCTACTGTTAAGATCCAGAAGACGGAGAAGGAATCGTGAACTATAACAGTTAAAGAACAACAAAACGAGACGAAAACAAAGTCGGCAAGTTTACCAACTCACCATCATTCAACTACACCAAATAATAAAACACAAAAGGACTGTCGACTAGAATAGTGTACGAGAAACCAAGTCAGAGAAAACGGGTACAATTGGTAATCCGAAGAAGAACAACTCAAAACACTGAAGAAACATGTAAAACTATGTCAGGAAACAACCTGCATACTAGTTGGTTTAAAAAACTCAGTCATCGAATAGAAAGGTGGGAAAAATCGTCTCAGTACTTCCAAACTTAAAACTACTTCAGGTCAAATAATTAAAAAGAGGACAATACAAACACAAAGGCAAAGGATGGATTTTACCTTAGTAAAGGATGGGAACCGGATTGGGTTCCAGTGTCTCTACGAGACACACCAAAAAAAGGATTATCAAAATATGAAACTACAAAATTCAGACACTATGTAAAACTCAATTAGAAACATATTTTAACTTCAAGTACAACTCCGAGTAATCAAACCAACACCTAAAGGTCAACAAGATGGTGGTACACAACCTTTCCAATGGGAAAAGGGTAACTTAACGGAAACACGAAGACAGTTTTGAGTCAACTAGGATAAGTGTACGGAAATGAAGACTTAATATGAGTCAAGGTAACAAGACACACAGATAGGAAGACGATTATAATGTCTTTCAGAACTGTAACCCATTAGACTCGGGGGACCGAAAGAAAAAAAGAAAAAAGTTTTAACAAAATGATGAATTGGGGAAACGGAACGGTATATTTCAAATAATAAACCGAACAGATATGAAGATTTTTTAGGACTTTAAAACTACCTCGAATACAATCTAGTTATCTAGTAACTGTAGAACTGATATAATTCAGAAGGTCAGAGACTTGTACTTTCCAGAGATAGGTAAATAGATCCAGTAGAAACCCAAGAAAGGAGTTACAAAACGAGAAGAATGGATAAAAATTTCATCTTCGTAAGCAACTAAGACCACGGGAAAAAAGTCCGTAAAATTTTAGAAAGAATGATTATTTAAAAAATTAGGTTAAAAGGAAACGATGTCATCATTGTGGTCCTCTAAGCTAGCAATCAGGGATAAAGGTAGAATGAATCACGACCTGGACTCGGAAATTACTATCTTACAGGGGAAGTTATCGCGTCTCGGGCACGCATTGGTTAACATAGTTAGTTCGGGTGAAGAGCATTCAGTGTTGTGTCGTCTGTCACTCGAATACAGTGATATAGGATAAAGTGAGGAGAAGTAAATTACAACGTCAAAGATAGAAACCCCTTTTCGTCCGTTTTAGATTAAACATTACCAATCCTGATCAACAGGTGAATTTGTTATCTTTTGACTCAGTATTTAAGACAGAAGTATTCTGAGGAGGTATGAAAACCTTTTACTGAGTAAAAATCCGTCGCAGACGGTATCTGTCAACGGTCTTTTACTAGATTGAACCTATTCGAACTACGAAACGTGCTCAAAGTCCCGGGGACATCTCTCTCGTGACTCTTGATCTCTGTAGCATACGTACAGACACACGGTCCCCGTAGTCCGGCAGCCGTGTTCAGTCACCTCGCAAACCTTACAAGACTAAGTCAAAAGAGTTTGTAACGAAGTCTTAGTGGACCTCTCGAATAACTTTATGTCTAATAACACAGGGTGGGGGTCTCAAATACAAGGTCATTCAGACCCTACCCGACCTCTTAAATGTAAAGATTGTTCAAGGTCCTTAATGCTTCCGACAACCAAACCCCTCGTGAGACTTTTGACAAGAAGACCAAATAGAACAGACTCAGTGAGTTTTCTTAACTACTAAAAATTTTTGTGTCGACTGACTTAGAGGGACTCTACAATGTACAAATGTCACTGTAGTAAGAGAGTACACTACCGTATCCAAACAAGGGTCCGTAGAACCCGACAATAACCCTTACCCTTGAAGAGGTGACTCCTCGAAGGAGAACGTTTGTGCCTCCCCTCTTCCGACACCGGACAACACAAGGTGAGAGAGGAACAGTTACGTCCTACCCTATCTTGGAAACTTTAAATTGTCTACCAACCTACCGTACCTACCAACCTACTGAGTTACCTGTGCTCAAACTCGTTTGAGTCCCTCTGTCACTTCCTGTCCCTTCGGACCGTACGACGTCAAGTACCCCAACGTTTCTCAGCCTGTATTGAATCACTGACTTGTTATCATGAAATTCTCAGTCAGAGTCCACGAAAACGGTCATCCTCCTACAAACTTAAACAATCAAACTGAACCAGGTTCTTACAATACGATTTAAAACGTCCAACTTTCGTCGGAATCAAACCTACATCCCCTTTCTCAAATCGTCATAAGTCTTCCTTAAACGTTCCATTTGGACACCAAGTAAGATTTTACAAATAGTAACTAACTTTCTAACTGAGAACATAGGGAACTGTCTCGTAACTATCGACCCATCTTACCTCTCTAGTCAGTAATTGGCTCTTTTAGACACAAGGATCACGGAACCTATAGTCATTTGACCAGAACTTATTCTGTAAATTGCATAGACTCAGAAACAAATCAGTCCTTTGTCCTCAAACCCCCTATTCACTGGAAAATTCAAGGAAAGACTGGAACTCCATAATACAAAAAACCAAGGATAAATGTAGGTTGAATGTCTTTACCACGGTAAAAAAAGAATGATAGTAGGTAGGGGTAATATTTTGACGTATGGAAAGACTCTTGACACATTATGGGACTATAGTTTTCCTCTTCTTTACATTAATCGTTTGAGTACTTAAAGGAGAGTCATAATTAAAAGTTTCCTTCTCTATAAACTTGGTATGAGATACGAGACGAGTAAACTCTAGAAAATAGTTTACAAACGATGGACAGAACTTATCTGTTAAACGTGTAGAAAGATTTTTCGTATGTGAAAACAGACATCTACAGTTTATCTGATCTGTGTCGACTTTTTCTCTACTTTGACATCGAACAACGTTCATATTATGTATCTTCCTCAAAGATTAGTGAATGACAGGTTAGTCGAGACATCATTATCGAGTCGAAAGTAGTGGTTCGGGATTATCTCACCCTCTCAGTGGTCGTCAGATCAGGTCTTGGATGAAAAAGATTTCACGAAACTTCTGTTTTTACAAGTAGATAATTTATCACTTCTCGAGGACGAATCATTGACGTAAAGAAAATTAACCGAATTTAACCCTATTAATCCTCGTTTGTTTCAACCCCGTTTCTAAGTCCCAAAATCTCTGAACAATGTATGTAGGACAAAGTCCACTAACATGGATGTCACACGGATAAATGGACGAAAAACTCCGTCTGTTCTAATCTATCTAGACTCACGGGAAACGAATCACTAACAAAATGCATATCAAAATTCTTTAGAAATTGAGTTCGTCCTTGGACGTGAGGTATGATAGTAAAATCCTTAGATATTTAGTCCCCCGTGTCGAGACTCCATCCACACCCGGAACAACCCAGTGAATGACCCCACCTCCCATTCCGTGTCCTGTCGGGTGAGAGTCTAAGTGGACCCTCAGGTCGTCTTAAGACCGGAACTATTACATCCCTTAGTCAGAAACCTTAACTTACTTTATTTTCGTGGAATCGATTTTTCGGACGGAGGGCCAGACATGGACTGAATGACACTGAAATAATAGATATGACACACAGGATTTGTAAAAAAAAAAAATTTAAGTGTCTTCAACCCGATTAAGTATTTAGAAAAGTATTATTAGGTCCCGAGGACTCTCCCGAAGACAAGAGGTTTCCGTGGGACAAACC
The DNA here is from genome assembly GCA_006410555.1 of Capra ibex. NCBI lineage: Eukaryota > Metazoa > Chordata > Mammalia > Artiodactyla > Bovidae > Capra > Capra ibex. The sequence continues at coordinate 74,219,983 of SJYO01034137.1, read as the reverse complement.
CCCTTAACTAATTATGGTTAGGCTACTGTATGTTTGATGTCGAGACACTAATACCTTTTCGTCTTTACTTCCGTCGCGACTGGTCAGTTCGGGTGCACAGACCCGTCTTTTCTCCGGTGCTAAAGAGTGAGACGAAAATTGCGTCTTGGTGTTTCTTAGAGAAACAATTGTTAGCCTTTTGCGTCAAGTTGATCGATCTCCTTCTATACTATAGTACCGGGTCGACTTAGTCGATACTTTATAAAAAATAATTTTTCTAAGAAATGGGAATATCGGCATCGTGAGTGTAAGAACACCCATAACTTACCTTTTAAGTGAACTTTTCTGTCAATTGTCTTTACTGGAGCAACCTCTCCATCCCTGTCAAAATGTCATATTCTGAGTGATAATTTTCACACTCTATGCAATCAATAAGAAAGGCGGAGTAGAAGGGTCCAGAACACCACTGTAGTCCTGCTACGGCAGGATAGTGTTTGCGTACGGGGCACGGCCGTGTGAGGCACTCTTTCGCGAGTGAAGCACGGAATAAAAGTAACTCCTTTGGGTACGGACAGGTAATTCACACACTCAGACCGTAGAACAAATTCACGTAAGGTCACTCTGACGGGGCTTCAGACCTAAACCCCCTCTTGACACAGAAAGAAACGTAAAAGATCATACTCTCTCTACAATGGACTAGGAGTCTGTTAGAACCGCCGTCAGATTGTCGGTAGAGACCTAAGCAAATGACAACAAAGTATTCTGAACGAAAAAAAAAAGGAAACAAAATTGGTTAACAAAGTAACAAACGATTACCTTTACCAAAGCACGATCGTCCGTTAACAATCCGTCAAGATCCTAAAGATTATGCACACAGTAAGAAGTACAGTCTGCTTACTATGCAACCGAAAACCGGGTAGTATGAATTTCAACTAAACTCTGATTTTTAGACCTCGGTACTTGTAAATATTTATATGCATGAGGAATTATCGTCTGTCACAGACTCAACTAAATCACGACCTTAGAAGTTACTTTCTAAAAAATTTTTCTTAAGATACACACTGCACCCCACCACCACTCGTAAAATTCTATCAGACCCTTTCCTCTCTTAGTCTCTTCTTTTCGTACACTCCGTCCGACCCATCCTTTTAATTCTCTCTAAATCCGAGACCCCATTCTCTTCCCCAAGAACCCCAAAGACAGACAGTCCTCGAGGAAATCGTCAGTCTCTTCAGATAGCTTCAGATACCTTGAGGATAGTATTAACAAAATGTATTCTGTGTATCCTGACGTTTCCTTCGGTTGACATAACTTTTCGTCAATACTTCTATAGACCCTTTTCTTTACACACTATCCCATCATACACGAAGAAATGATTACATGTTTTTTGGAGATCCCAGATTGCTGGTGACATTAAAAATTCAATACTCGTATTTATTATAAAAATTTAACTGTCGTTGACATACCCTTTATATAAATAACCACTGTTTCAGTCCAAGACGGTTGTTGATAACACCAACCAACGAAAATAAGTATTAACTTTTCACAATCAGTGAGTCACCACAGGTTGAGAAACACTGGGGTACTTGACCCGGGCGGTCCGAAGAGACAGACACCTCAAGAGACCCGTTCTTATGACCTCACCCATCGAAAAGGGAAAAGGTCCCCTAGAAGGGTTTGGTCCCTGACTTGGGTCCAGAGGACGTAACGTCCGTCTAAGAAGTGGTAGACTCGGTTGTCTCATCGGGTATTAAGTATCGACTTCCTTTTATAATTTAAAGTTCATCTTCACCTGTTTTTCACTTTACATTAATAAAAGGATAGGGTCAGAGATCTCTCTTCGGACACCTAGAGTCCAATTCTAGGAGGACCAATCTCCCTGAACCGAGTCTATAATTAAACCGGTAAATGACCGATACACTGGAACTGGTTCAATTGGAATATGCCACACAAAGGAGTAGATATTTCCCACCTACATGGATGAAACTCAATGACCTTCCAAAGTCTTCTCGTACTGATCGGGTCAAGGAACACCTTTGTCCCGCTGAACTTCGTCCAACGAAGGAGATTGACCGAAAGAAAATCGCCAACACAATATTTTACTTGAATGAGGCAGACGACTGTCTGATTCCGTCTGAAAGGTGATCCCTTCCTGCGATCTCTGGGTCTACAATATCTCTTGTTTTCTGAGGAAAATGGAAATCTAAAGGAATTCCCAAGAACTTGGAATTCCCCACCCAATATCACATTACATTTCCTCTCTTTCGTAATATTTTATAAACTCTTCCTAGACTTATCCTTTCTAGGAGGAACGGAACATTAGACTTCGGAAATGAACGTTTCTCTACCGAAACCCGACCAACATTTCTAAAGTTGATCTTCATCGGAACGGAGGGTCCGAAGGGAAGACCACCGAGTCGTCATTTTCTAAGGTGGACGTTACGTCCTCTGAGCCTAAGCTAGGGACCCAAATCTTCTAGGGACCCTCTTCCCTTGTCGTTGGATGAGACCATAAGAACGGACCCTTTAGGGTACCTGTCTTCTCGGACCGTCCGATGTCAAGTACCCCAGCGTCTCTCAGTCTGTACGAACTCGTTGGCTCGTGTGTGTCTGTGTGTGTGCGACTCGTTGACGCGTGCGTGTATGTGTGTGGGAACGGAGGGTCATGTGCGTGTGTGGGGGATACGGACTCGTTGGCTCGTGTGTGTATGTGTGTGGGAACGGAGGGTCATGTGCGTGTGTGGGGGATACGGACTCGTTGGCTCGTGCGTGTATGTGTGTGGGAACGGAGGGTCATGTGCGTGTGTGGGGGATACGGACTCGTTGACGCGTGCGTGTATGTGTGTGGGAACGGAGGGTCATGTGCGTGTGTGGGGGATACGGACTCGTTGGCTCGTGTGTGTATGTGTGTGGGAACGGAGGGTCAAGTACACCCGTGGTCAACCAGGGGAGTACTAACTAGAGGACTCCTATACTCGTACAGAACCGACGAAGATCTTCCCCCCACAGATAGTATAAGAACCCAGTGTGTGAGATGTGGATGTCTCGGGGGGTCAGACCAGTGTGATAATGTAAGACCAAAATACGTATTCCCGAAGGGGGCATCGAGTCGACCATTTCTTAGGTGGACGTTACGTCCTCTGGGGTCAAACTAAGGACCCAACCCTTCTAGGCGACCTCTTCCCTATCCGATGGGTGGGGTCATAAGAACCCGAAGGGAACACCGAGTCGATCATTTCTTAGGTAGGGTGTTACACCCTCTGGACCCAAGTTAGGGACCTAACCCTTCTAGACCTCTCGCTCACCGATGGGTGAGACCATAACCCGGACCTCTTAAGGTACCTGACATATCAGGTACCCCAGCGCTTCTCAGTCTGTGCTGACTCACTGAAAGTGAAAAGTAAGTCTTCTATACCAGATCGAAATAATGAACTGAAGTCCCCCTTGAGTCTTCCCACCCTCCGGACCACGACTTACTGATAAAAGAATTCGTTTACACGAAGGACCCGTGTGTACACTCAAGGAAGCGACCGTCGGCGTTCGACCGGACACGTGGTGTAGCGCATTCGTAGGGAAAAGAGACTACCGAAACTTCCGTCCTCTGACATCGAAAACTAGGGAGGGAAGCTCACTCCGTACTCCAGACACTCCGTTCCGGCAAACTTAAAGGGACAGGGAACCCATTATGATTGTGGGGTAAATTTCAGAGGAAAAGTAGTTTTGGTCTAAGTAGCAGAGGGAATAAAGGGTCACAGACCGGTTCTATCACTAGAAATACTTTTGTTTGACCGTCATTGAGTTCGGTCTATTCGCCCCTCTCGAAGCGGGGCCGTCTTCCTTCGACAATGACCCTTGTCTGTCTCTGTCGCAGAGTTGTCGAGACTCCACACGCGAACGAACAGAGTACCCGCGTAGGACGGAGGACCCCCGCCGACCCTAGTCCTCTCGGTCCCCTGGACTTCGGGAGAGGTGGGGCGGCGCCTGGGACGAGGGGCACCCGTGGGTGTCAGGTGGAGAGACACTGAAAGGACTACGTCTTCGTCCTCACTCCGTCTTTGTCGTTTGTGACAGCCGAAACGGACCCCACTACTCTTTGTGTCCCAAACGTCAAATCCGTTAGTCGTTCACGTGACAGGTATCCGATGATTAAAAGTTGCATCTCATTAAATAATTTAGTGGTTCGGTCTGTGGGACTAAAAGGACAATCGGAGACTTCCATATTTATCTTGGGATCCTCCGAAGACACGTGACCGGTGCCACCACCAGTAAATAACAACGATTGGCCAAAAGACCGACGGATACCCATCCATCGTAGTACCCGTTCCCCTCCTTCCTTCATTGAATAGACATAAGTGGTGTCCAGTATAGAACCGACGAACGTCACAAAATGCGAACAGACCCCAATGAGACCTGAAGTCCCGTGGATTCGGGCACGAACTACCGCATCGTCGAACGATTGAGTGGAGGAGCAGGGCACCAAAAGGAAGAAGACCAGGTCTGGACAGGTCAGTCTTCCTTCTATCACATAAGGAATTTCCGACGAAGGTATTACAGTAAGAGAACAAATTTTTGGAAGGCAAACGAAGGGATAGTTCAGAGTCCAAGTGACCGGAGTCCACTTCGGGGAGATAGAACTCAGTGGAACAAGAGACTAGTGGTTACACCTAGTGACCGGAGTTTTACACCAAAAACAGAAAAAATTAACAGTCCATAGGGAACAAGGAAGGAGACGAAAGTGAACCCCCTAAGAGAGAGTCGGTTTAAGACAGGTAAGAGGGTCTGAACCAAGACAAAAAGAAGAAGGGTGGACCTCGGTCCTCTAGAACCGGGTGTAGGAAGTGGTCGTAGGAACACAGGAGGAGTGTGACAAATAAGGTGTGCAACCCTAATAAACCATCTAAACCACAATATAACCAGAACCCAAAAGTGAATACCAAACAAAAGGGACGTTCAATTTCGAGGTGTTGTCTCACCTGAGACGGGATGAATGAATACATATTCTTAAGGATCGTTGAGTGGTCATTCACAAGTGTTTCATAAATCTTTGTCTGTTTTCTACGGTGTTCAATCTGTAAGACATCCTCCGCTACCTCGGAACTACACCAGTGGTCGTAATTCACATAGACAAAATGTCTTGGTCTTTGAGTCAAAAAGGGATGACATAAATTGTAACTAGGTCCGAGTCCCTTGACTAAGTATTTTTAGTTCGAGTTCAATTACTAGCGGGTAAGTAAGTGTCACTCTGAGGATAGAAGACCCGTCGACCTCACAGACAGTCGACGAGCCGTGTAAGAAGAGGAACCCCGTTCCAAAGGTCTTCCAACAACATCCCGACACCTACCGGTCCTATTGCACAAACTTCGTTGAGGTTCTGGGACCGAATGTGAGAGATCTGAGTTCCCTACGACACGGCACCAAAACGAGAAGTCAAAGGAGATATCTTCTAAGAAACGAGAATTTTTAACTTCCGGACTAGACGTCTGAACCCTCACTTTTGACCTGTCACTGTAAGAGTTCCAGTCTAGACTAAACGACCTCTTCGCTTCCCTTCCATTAAACCTGTGTTCATCTTCTTGGAAGTTCTCAGAATCCCTTGTCTTAACGGGTTCTACATTGCCCCACACTGGTTCACTATGCGTTCCTGGTCTATTTACCTTAGTGACTCGACTTTCTTACGCCCGAAGAGTCTCGTTCCTCTCCTGTTGAAGCTTTACCGTCCACCCTCATAACTCACTATGATTCCTCTTTAGTCTTAGAATTTTCGGTTCATACTGACTACAGGCTAATCAAAGAAATAAAACAACAAGGACTTCGATTAAACCGACTGTTAAATGTGTACTTATTCCCAACGACGTCTATTGATCAAAAGTTTGATTTAATTGACTTATTAAAAATGTACCCTGACATGTCATATGTCCTATTATGTCTCATTATACATATCCATATTTTACGAATAAAAATTTCAGACTAAATTATACTTTAAGTATTATGAGATTTGGTCATCTGCGACTCCCCCTAATTAAGGATTCCATTGACGACTAACAGGAAAATTATAACTACTCACAAAAATACTCGACTCTCGACACATAACTAATCCTCGCAGAAACAGGGTGCCTGCTACAGTTCCCCACAAAACTTCACCACACTCGAACCCCTTTAGACCAACTTACGTGTGATTGACTACCCGATCATGTCTTCTCAAACGGTAGAGACTCGTCGACTATTAGTGAGTTTGTACTTTCCTCGACCTACCGTCAGGAAACGTTAACAGTCGGTACTACAAACGGATCACATGTACCCTCCCGTCTCCAAGTGCACCAGATCCTGTCTCCGACGTATGGAAAAGTCACTTCCCAACCTCCTAAAACTCCCGGTGACCCAGAGACAACTTTACTGAGTTGAGGTGGGTCATCGTACTTTCGTGAATGTCTGTCATTCTTTCCTTTACGTACATCGTCCGAAGGTTAGTTTGAAATAAATACCTGTGTTTAAACTAAAAGTATATTTGATTTATAGTACTTTATAACGAGAAACAAGCTTCAAAAGGTGGGTAAACTTTTATATTTTTTATAGGAACGGGGTGTCCGACACTATGTGGGTAAAGGTCACATATTGTATATTACATCCTCTCTTCACCATGTCTTATGTCCGACGATATCCAAACGTCGTCTCACTTACCAATGAAGTAAGTGACAAAAGAACCACTGACTATTAAGTAAGTAAAAGTTTTCAACAACAGTTTCGACTACTCAAAGAGTCGACCAAAGAAGTTTCACTAATAGCTGAAACGATTCTGTAAACCAGATCTTGGTTTTATGACAAAAACAGTCTAAAGTGTCCGACACCAAATCATGAACCAAAGAGGACAAAATTTTATTTGACGGAGACATGTGTTTATACACATAAACGTGCGTATGCGTGTGTCTGTGTGAGGGGTGTGACGTCGTGGGAAATGGAATTGCTGCAGTTCAAGATCAAAAGACAAAGTACGTGGAGAAACCCCAAGAAGTAAGAGGTCACAACCAAACAAAGACCGACATGTAGAATCAAAAGAATCAAAGAGACTACATCAGGATGAAGAAGGATAAGAGTGACGGTCTCCTTTGGTGTTTTTCCTAAAGAATTTTATTTTAATTCTTTTGTTTCGTTGCTCGGCACCGAGAACAGACGAAACTCTCCTTAGTCTCAAACTCCAGGTGTCGACCGCACGTTTGGGGTCCACGTCTTAAGTGAGCGCACCCTCGGACACCGTCTCTTTCGGTTTCTCACCGTAAACCTGTAAATGTTTCTCGGGTCTTCACGCGAACACAGGACTATTGATCTTGATAGCGACTGGGTTCCAATCATCTAATTCTGCCTGTCTACCTGAAGTAATAACCCTTGTCACAGAAGAAAATTTTTTACGTAAATTAATAAGTCCTTTACATACTTGTACAAGAACAGAAAATTTTATTATCCCTATTTAGTTTGAAAGGTAAACCGTAACGGGAGACGGGTCATGATGAAGAGAGGGGTCCCCATTGGTAACGATAGATAAAAAAGTTTATGAATAAATAAAATAAATAATAAACCGACACGGCCAAGAATCAACACTGTACGTCCTAGAAATCACCACCGTACGCCGTAGATCAACGGGCTGGTCCCTAGTTTGGGTCCGGGGACCTAACCGTCGTACCTGAGAATTGGTGAGCGGGAGTCCCTTCAGGGTAACAATAATTAAAAAAAAAAACAAAAGATTTGATAAAACAAGCACAAATGTATGTATTAACAAGTACTTCGCAAAGAAATACATGATTTAGGTACACCTAACATTACTTTCAACGAAAAAAAGGTAAATTTCCAGAGTCTCTTGTGACTACTCGTTGAAAGAAAACGGTGTAGAGGACCCTTACCCCCACCCTTCTACCGGTTCCCCTGTCCTCGCAGAAACACACTACGCTCCCGGTGGTAACAGATCCGGGTCACCCCTCAATTTCGGCTGAGAGCCCCCACGGGTAGCCCTGGACAGGGAACGAAGGAGGACCGGGGACCCTCGGTCAAGACGGAGGACTCCAGTCCAACGGTGAGGTCTGTCTGGATCTCCAGACTTGACTGTTCGAGGGTCGCCCGAGTAAGAACGGACATGAAACCGGGTACTCTTACGGATGGGAAGACGAGGCCGTCTGTCTCCTATTCGGTAGGATTACGACCTTCTTGGAAGAAAGGGAGCGACCGGCGTTCCTGGCAGTCGGGGGGCGGAGAGCACCGGGTCCACGGGTCCCTTCCTCCGTCTGTCGTCGAGTGCACCGGGGAGCGACACCTGTCTACTGAAGATACTTTGAGCGGTCGACCAGAACAACTTTTGGGGAGACACTCCGGTCTTCCACTTTAAGGGTAGGAACGGGGTCACGTGTCTCCCCCGACACACACACACACACACACACACACACACACACACACACACTGGCCTCCCCACCCTCCCCCCAGAGTCTCGTCGAGAAAGGTTTCTTTAGGAGAGTCTGAAAGAGGTCCGGGAGTAATACCCTCTCTGTGAGTACAGCCAAAAAGACCATAGAAGGACACCGTGTAAAAGGTCCCACCTGACAACCTACGGAGTAACACTACAGGTTATAACGACCACAGACCACAATATCAGTTTTGAAGGTCACATCACAGGGTTAATGTGCCTAAGTCGAGAAGGGATCTCTGTTCCCGTCAGTAACCTAGCTTCGCCAACACACTACCCTATGGTAGTTTAACGAGTGGTCACCAGAGCCCATGTGCAGTGTGTGAACCGTTGTGAAATCATTCAACTGGAAATTTAAAAAACCGTTAGAAAAAAATTGAAAAATTTTTTAACTTCATATCAACTGAATGTCAACAATCAAAGTCCACATGCCTTTTCACCAAGTCTATGTGTGTGTGTGTGTGTGTATATATATACATGTATATAAAAAGTCTAAGAAAAGTAATATCCAATAATGTTCTATAACTTACATCAAAGAACACGATATGTCATCCAGAAACAATAAAATATAAATCATCACACATAGATAAGGGTTTGAGGATTAAGTAAGGGGGTGAAACCATTGACATTCAAAGGAAAGATACAAAAACTGTTAGAGTATTTCTTTTTTGAATCGAGTGATAAAATTAGAAAAAGAAATGATTCGTCGAGAACCCGGAAAAACAATAAGAAAAAACAGGTACTCAACGAAGAATTATAGGAAACGAGTTAATTTTTTGTATAGAAATTTTTTTATTAACCAACCAATAAGAAACATAAAAGCCTTACGATTAGGAAACAATACACCGTCTGTAAAAGAGATTCGGACCGGAACAGAAAATTCAAACCCTTTAGCCTCATGTAGTTTCCGTGGTATTTATTAAAAGGAGAGATTCTGGAAACAACAACAACAACAACAACACAGACCGAATTCTTCCGGAAGGAAGAAGTTCCAATATTTGTATCAGGGGATATATAGGAAGATTACGAAAGTATCAACTTTAAAAAATTACAATCTCGGAATTAGGTACACCTTATAAAAAACACTTGTCATCCTGACATTGTTAAGAAAAGGGGTTTACCTCTCGGTCAAAGGAGTTACGAGAAAAACACTTTTCGATCGTCGTACAAGGTACCGGTGACCCAATGTTCGTAACTTTTTGGAGCAATTTCTACAACCCGTACTCGCTCTTACCGTCTAAGGACGCTTTGTAGGACGTCCAGTGCTACTCCACCGAAGAGACAGAGACCTATGACGAGAAGACCTTTTCAAGGAACATCGTCTCGTGTGGGTTCTAGGGCACTGATCACAGGATAGTCCCGTAAATTGATCTCTATCTGATTTTAGAGTGGTAGAGACCCACGAGTACTCTTTTAGTAACGTCCCTGGAGCAAGTGGTAACAGGTAAAGGAAGATTCGTTCCCGCTAAAAAATGAATTTGTATAAGACACACTTAGAAAATAGTCCAGATTTATCAATTCAACGAAACTTCTTCCATATAATCTATAAGAAAAAATTCACTCGGAGAGTAAGTAGAGGTATTATGGAAAAAAATTTTTGATACTGAAATAAAAAAACCTTGTCACAGTGCAAGTACCGTTTTGACTCGACTTCCGTCTCTAAAGGGCACAAGAGGGACGAGGGTGTCTGTGCGTCGAAGGTAACAATAGTTGTGGATGGGGGGTCGTACCTTGTGAACAATGCCAAACACTTGGACGTGACTGAGGTAGTATTGGGGGGTGTATACATCAAATTGATGTCAGGCAAGAACCATAACGTGGAACATACCTGAACCGGTTCATATACTACTGGACATAGGTAATAAGTCATGTCCTACGAGGGTAGTCTCGTAGCATGTCTCACCACAGTGACGGAAATTGTCAGGAGACACGAGCTGGGTAAGCGCGGAGGGAAGTACGGATGGGGGTGGGGACCGTTGGTGGTCAGTAAAATGACAGAGGTATCAAAACGGAAAAGGTCTTATAGTATTCCAATCTTTGCACGTTATACATCGGAGAAGTCCAATCAAAGAAAAGTGAAGCACGATACTTAAATTCCAAACAGATACGAGGAGTACCTTTTCCTTTACCGTTGGGTGAGGTCACCAGGACGGACCTCTTAGGATACCTGTCTCCTCGGACCACCCGATATCAGGTACCCCAGCGTTTCTCAGCCTGTGCTGACTCGTTGTCGTCCGGAAGAGTACCGAACTCTGAGTGCAGAAAAATCGTGACTTATTATCCGGTAAGTTATACGGTAAGGCGAGTTATACGGCCATTTAAACCTTTTGAGTCGTCACCGGTGCCCTAACCTTTTCCAGTCAAAAGTAAGGTTAGGGTCTCTTTACGTTACGGTTTCTTACAAGTTTGATGGCGTGTTAACGCGAGTAGAGTGTGTGATCGTTTCGTTACGAGTTTTAAGAGGTTCGGTCTGAAGTTATTATACACTTGGTACTTGAAGGTCTACAAGTTCGACCAAAATCTTTTCCGTCTCCTTGGTCCCTAGTTTAACGGTTGTAGGTGACCTAGTACCTTTTTCGTTCTCTCAAGGTCTTTTTGTAGATAAAGACGAAATAACTGATACGGTTTCGGAAACTGAGACACAGTGTTATTTGACACCTCCTAAGAAGTTCTCTACCCTTATGGTCTGGTGGACTCTTTGGATATTCGGAGAACTCTTTGGATATTCGTCCAATCCTTCGTTGTCAATCTTGACCTGTACCTTGTTGTCTGACCAAGGTTTATGCTTTTCCTCATGCAGTTCCGACATATAATAATGGGACGAATAAATTGAAGATACGTCTCATGTAACACTTTTTGCGACCCGACCTCCTTCGTGTTCGACCGTAGTTCTAACGGTCCTCTTTATAGTTATTGGAGTCTATACGTCTACTGTGGTGGGAATACCGTCTTTCACTTCTCTTTGATTTCTCGGAGAACTACTTTCACTTTCTCCTCTCACTTTTTCAACCGAATTTCGAGTTGTAAGTCTTTTGTTTCTAGTACCGTAGGCCAGGGTAGTGAAGTACCGTTTATCTACCCCTTTGTCACCGTTTGAAATAAAAGAACCTGAGGTTTTAGTGTCGTCTACCACTGACGTCGGTACTTTAATTTTCTGCGAACGAAGAACCTTCTTTTTAATACTGGTTGAATTTCACTTTACTTCAGCGAGTCAACACAGGTTGAGAAACGTTGGGGTACCTGACATCGGATGGTCCGAGGAGTTAGGTACCCTAAAAGGTCCGTTCTTATGACCTCACCCAACGGTAAAGGAAGAGGTTGGATCTGTCGTATAGTTTTTCGTCTCTGTAATGAAACAGTTGTTTCCAGGCGTATCTGTTTCGATACCAAAAAGGTCATCAGTACATATCTACACTCTCTACCTGACATTTCTTTCGACTCACAGCTTCTTAACTACGAAAACTTGACACCACAACCTCTTCTGAGAACTTTCAGGGAACCCGACGTTCCTCTAGGTTGGTCAGGTAGGATTCCCTTTATTCAGGACTTACAAGTAAACTTCCTGACTACGACTTCGACTTTGAGGTTATGAAACCAGTGGACTACCCTTCTCGACTGAGTACACTTTTCTGGGACTACGACCCTCCCTAACTCCCGTCCTCCTCTTCCCCTACTGGTTCCTACTTTACCGACCTACCGTAGTGACTGAGCTACCTGTACTCAAACCCATTTGAGACCCTCAACTACTACCTGTCCCTCCGGACCGTACGACGTCAGGTACCCCAACGTTTCTCAACTTGTACTGACTTGCTGACTTGAGTTGACTGGACTTGTAAGGTAACAGACCTACATGGTGTCTGACAAATAGGTGACCGGAGGACCTCCTGTGGAACCAACGAAGTCTCAAAACTGTTACTACTTATTTCGACGATATTTATAGACATACATCCAAAAATACACCTGTATTCAAAAGTTGAGGAGACCATGTATGGTCTCCCCCCGTTAAGGACTAACATACCATTTTCATACAAATCAAAACATCCTTTACTGGTTAAACAGATGGTTTCTCCGACATGGTAACACGTAAAGGTCCTTTCTTACTCTCTGTGGAAACGATGGTAAACAATAACAGTTGTAAGACTTAGAACCGGTAAGATTACATGTGCATATAATATAGTCACATATCGGCTAAGTGAAACAACATGTTGTTTTTGATTGTGTTGTAACATTTTGTTAATATGAGGTTAAATTTTTAATTAATAAAACTTTTTCTTTTTTTCTTGACTGGAAGGGATCTAGAGGGCTAGTAACAAGGTCCAAAGTATCAATCTAACTCCGAGTAACAGGAGTCGTAACTCTTTCATCAGGTTCCATGTCACAATCATTTTTCGCATAAATGAATCTAAAACACAAAACACAAAGAAAGGATCATAGTCTCTGTCATTACCAGTAACCAATCTTAGGTCTTAAAAAGGGACCAAAATAGATTTAGGAACCTATATCTGTCTCTCTAACTTTATAAACTGGAATCTCGTCTCTCCTACCTACCGTCCATGTTTCCAATCTCCCTTACCTCCTACCTTGTACGACGACGACGACGATTCAGTGAAGTTAGCACAGACTGAGAGAAACTGGGGTCTCTACCGTCGAGTGGTCCGAGGGGGTAGGGGCCCTAAGAGGTCCGCTCTTGTGACCTCACCCAACGGTAAAGGAGGGGGTCACCCACTTTCACTTTTCACTTTCACTTCAGCGAGTCAGCACAGACTGAGAAACACTGGGGTACCTGACGTCGGAAGGTCCGAGGAGACAGGTATCCTAAAAGGTCCGTTCTCATGACCTCACACAACGGTAATGGAAGAGACTACCTTGTACGATCTTCAACTTATTTCCGGGGTCTTCGTTCCTCATCCCACTCCGGTTCGTCATCAGTCTCCGACCCCGAGTCCCGGAACACCGGTGCACGTCCGAAGCCCGGACCTACGGTGACTTCCCAAACGCCGTCTCACTGTTCTAGTCCGAGCACAATCTGTTCTTGAAGCTGACGCGTCTCTGTCTCTCCACCGTCCGTTCTTGCCTAGACCCTTCCTTTCTTTTTTCGTCAAATCCTTGGAAAACGTCACTGGGTCCCGTTCCTATGAACTTACGAAATGGAATTAACCTAAACCCTCATCTTTTTATAACTGTAGAAACAAAAACTTTCATCTTATTTTCGGACATTCGTTTTTTCATGTGACAAACTTCTTTTCCGTTTTTTTTTAAAAAAAAGACGTTTCGAGTCACGGTAAAATTTTTTTTTCTTTAGTCTAGACACGTCCTACTCAGGGAACCAACCGTCTTAGGGTACGTCTTACCGACATACCTGGGGAGAAAGTTTTTCATTCTTAATATGTCACCACTGCCGTCTCACAATTTGGCTTACACCCCGGGACAGAAGAGTGACGGGACCCAGATACTCTGTCATTCCGAAGTCAGTCACGGGTTCTTCGAAGAGAACCGGACAAGTCATTTTCCGACCACTAAGGACATCATGCCCGTCTCTCCGTTGAACACGTCGAGTTTCAGGAACAATAGGATTGGACACCACAGACCAGTTAACGTCTCTCACAACCCATTCATAGTACTGATCTACTCTAGTGATCCTTTCTACCACCATAATAAAAATAAGTGACACCAACTATTTCTGTATCGATTCTTCTCACTTTTTACGGTTGAAATTTAGACAAGGAATCTTGATAAGGAATGGTCATACACACGTAAATTGACCGAAAGAAAACTTATCAAAACCCCTGGTGACCGAACCCGTTTTTTCAAAAGACAGTTTAACACTATAACAAAATTAAAAAAGTGTAATCCTTAAACACCCTATGACAAAGATTGTAGGTAAAAGTTACAATCCTAGGAAGAAGTAAATAATACATGGAAATCTTTTATCAAACTTTTTGATCGATTCGAAAAGTAATCTCCATAGTTTAAAAGTTTCAAGACCCTGATACTTTTAACTTTCGTATTACGTACATAAACACACATATATATATAAATACATACGTATTATATAAATTATATATAAAATTGAACGACTACAGTGTCTTCCTTCTTGTCACCGACACCTTACACTATTACACTCTATAAGACTTTAACCTATGATAGTAAAAGTTAATGTAACGTAACTGTACGACTCAGACATGACCTCTATTGAACTCCCGTTTCAAACTTATGGAGACTTCGTCTCGAATTGCAAAGATCCTTTTTCTCGAATATGACTGATGTGAATACGACTCAGAGGAAGTCGTCAAAAGTCACTGAGTGTCGGGACTATAAACGAATCACTAAGTTGGTCGTTCCTCTAACCGGCGACTCTATTAAACCAAGGGTATTCAGGAGTCCAATTGCGACAATTTTCCAATTATTTCCGGAAAAGATTCATCACATGTTATCATCAAAGGTCCCCGAAACCCCGTTAGATTTTACGATGGACATCGCCACCCAGAACTCCCATTATAATTATGTAAGAGAGTCAGGGTGGTCCGGTCAAGACTTGTCAACTGTAATTTGTGACGTCTTAAGGTTTCACGTCTGTCGAACCGTTCAAACTTAAGACCACGTAAGACAAGTCTTGATCTCAAAAAAAAAGACAAAAAAGTTATCACGAAAACAGAAAGGCGATTTCCAGTCTGACGTGAACAGGTCATGACCGCAAGGAAACACTCGTAATCATCCCTCCCCCACCTGTATAACTGAATCAAAAATATAAATATTATTGGATAGTGTTGTAGTCTGAAATATCTAAGTTTTTACATTTAATTTTACAAACGGAAAATTTGACGACTACTCGACGACGGTTACCCTGTAAGTATCGAGAGGAAAACCACCAAACAAAGTACGGAGAGTCACGAAACCACGGCACCCCTCTTGGTCGTACTCGCAAATCACAGTCCGAATCAATCTTATAACCAGGGTAGCAAACCTGGTGACTACCTTGTTGGACACATTATGTCCCCAGTGTGGCGTGGACCGTCTCGAGAACCCATTTCAGGGACCGTACAACGGACGGTGTATCACTACCCTCGTAAGTGCAAGTCAGTGGACCCTGTCGTGGATCCTCTTCCCCATTCCGACTCACGGCACGGGAAGAAAAGGAGCCCGAGACCCCTAACCGTCTCCGGAAATCGACTTCGGGTAACAAATCCGTCACTACCGCTCCTCGGGTGTCGACCGAGGGTGTCATCCTCATGTCAGGACGATATGTCCAAAAGTTGACGTGTGTCACATAAATCCCTCTTGAGGATCAAACACACATAAAATGGGAGGCACTCACACCGACCTGAGAAGTCCTCGGAGTGACACGAACGTGAGAGACGTCCGGGACGAACGTGGGGCGAGCCAGTTTAGGGGGTACGGGCAGGGGACGACTATATCACCCGAGCACGGCCGTAAGGAATCAGGACCCTTTGGCGGAGTGGAGGACAGACGAGAAAAGACTAGAGGTCGAGGAGGGGCACACTGTCCTGCGTCCCTCGTCCCCAGACGATCGACACTTCTGCCACACAGGGAGACCGAGTAAGACGACGCCCCTCGGTGACGCACCTAGCTCGCCCTGAGAGAGCGGCGGTCCGAACCGAAGGGGGACGGAGAAGACGTGTCCGGGCAGGCCTCCCACGTCCGAGAAGACAAAAGGAACGGTCCACGGGGGGTAGTTTTTGATCGACGAACCCCAACTCTCAGGACGGCGGACCGGGTCGTCCACGGACCGTCGACATCCCCAGGGTGGAATGATTGGAGTCGTGAGGACGTCTTCCCTGACACGTTAGGTACTCCCAGGAGTGGGTCGCTCCTGATTTCCTGACCTTACCCTTCCCGTATAAGGGTGGAAGAAAAGACCACATGACGTGGACCCAGGGAAATTAGAGAGAAACGTACCCCGAGGACGTCACCCTGAGGGCAGAAGGTTTCATAGACACGGTCAGACACAAAGATCCATAGGGGAGTTAGGTCTAATACCTACGGCTCAAGAGGGTTGAGGGATTGTATGACGTAACACGATGTCGCGGTCAGGACCCGCTCCGACACCCGAGAAGATGTCGAGTCGGCCTGCTCCTCGTCCGACGGACCAAGGGGGAAGAACGTCCCTGGAGCCAGAGAGGACCTCTAAGAGAATCTCGGGACGGTAGGGGAATTGCACAACTCCTTCGGTCATCCTTGAACGTGATCCTTGCACGGGAGGGGGAGTTAATGAGAGGGAAAGGAACCCCCGACCCACCTCCCTTCCCGACACCAGTCGGACATCCTGACCAGGACACTGGAGAACGATTCGTCATCCCCCGTCGCAGACATATATGCACCAGTACCGAAAGATGCATCCCATGGCGAAAGTACCTAGTGTCGAAACAGTACTGCTTCCGAACGTATTGAGCCCCTTCGTTACGTGGTACGTCCCGGTGATTCTACCTGCCCAGTATCATCTCTCAAGACTGTTCTCCACCAGGTCACCTTCTTCTTAACTGTTTGGTGAGATCATAAGAACGACGCTCTCGGGGCACTTGTCATACTTTTCCGCTTTTCTGTCCTGTGACCCTCTACTCGGGGATCTAGTCTTCCGTAGGTCAGACGATGACCCCCTTTCGTCTCCGTTAAGGAGTATCGAGGTCTTTCTTACTTCGTCGGTAAGAAAGGAAACCCCGGTTTCTCCTTTACCACGAGTCAACACTAGCACAAACCACCACTTTCATTCCAGGTTAAGACATTTCTTGTCATAACGTATCCTTGGGCCTGACGACCCAGGTACTTAGTTTCATTTAACCTACACCAGTTCGTCTACCGTTCTCACCTGTGGTCGTAGAATCACTTGTTATTTTCCTCTTCTCCCACCGTCTTCTACTCTACAATCTCTCGTGGTGGTTGAGTTATCTGCCCTTAGACTCATTCGAGGTCCTCAATGACTTCCTGTCTCCTCGGACCTCGCGACGTCAGGTACCCCAGCGTTTCTCAGTTCGTACTGAATCGCTTACTTGTTGTTCTTCATCCCGTGAAGTGGGGTAACAGGGGTCGACATCCGGAACGGACATTAAGATTATTTCCCCTTTAGGGTGAGTAGAAATATGACCTTACAAGGCAAAGACATTTGTGGACGGTAAATCGCGACCCTACAAAAAGGGTACGTAGACAAGGATGTCTTCGTCCAATTACGAGGGAGCACGGACACCTCCGAGACTCTACGTCTCTTTCTACACCGGTCACAGAGGTGCCTGTACCGATACCACACTTACAAAGGTGTTAAGTGTACAACTATAGGATTCCGACTCCACTACCATAATCCTCCACCTAAACCCTCTTCTGGCTAAAAACTCTCACCTCGGGAGTACTTGTCCCCGACTCACAACAATGTTTCTCCGGAGTGACTCAAGGGACCGAGGAAGGTGGTACCCTCCTGTGCCCTTCTCCTAGGCGTGGCCGGTACGACCGCGGGACCCAAAACCTGAAAGCTCGTAGGTCTTGGTTCGTTACGTAGCAAAATTAATCGAGATCCTTATCCTTCAAGTTCCGGGAAGTTTAAACGAAGGCGAAGTCAGAGGACTGACGAACTATCGTTGACCCTATACATTTCCACACAAGACGACCTCGCTACTAAACCTGGTAACGACGACAATGAAGTGTGAGTAAATTGGTTCTCTGTCAGTAGTACTTGACTGGCAGAGGGAAATTTATCATCTTGACTGTCATCCCCGATCATTCGAGGAAGGGACTAATAAATAAGTCGTGTGTCCTTTTTTCTGTCTACACACTCACTCGCCACTCGGGATAGACCCCCTTTTAGTCGGACCGTCGTATCCTGTGACCCAGTAGGTCGCCCCGTCCCCCGCCCCCGACCTCCATACTTTCAGTCTCCAGTTCCCCGGATTTATCCAATTCACCCTCACCTCTCTACCTTTCTGTATCGGGTCTCGACCACCTTCACGTATCGAATAGTCTTCCTCTCGTCCTTCCCTACGACGTCAAAGGTAGCCCCCAGGTACTCTCCTCCCCCACAGTCCGGGTCTTTGTCCCTCAGCCTTCTCTTCTCGCTAAGATCCCACCCTTCTCGTCCCGGAGCAGATCGGACGTCACGGAGACACGTCTCCCTTTCCGTACGGGAGGGGGTCTCCGGACCGGTCCGCCCAGGGGCCCCGACCCTAGGAAAGGAGTCGCACGGTGGACATGTCGGCCTACGTTACCGGGACAGCTTCAAAGGGCTCCTCGTTGCTCTGAGACTATCAGTGTCGCGAAGGTACCCCGGTGCCGACCCGACACTCTCGGTTCCCCAACCACCAGCTCCCTCCCCCCTCTACGAACAAGGACATGACCAACGACTCTTTCGGTCGTTCATTGTTTTCGGGGAGGAAACCTGACAGAAGAGATACCTATAAGGATAATAAGAAAGAAAAAAAATTAAAATTTAAAAATTTAAAAAATTTAAAAATTAAAAAATTAAAATTAAAGATTAAAAATTTAAAAAGATTAAAAATTTTAAAATTACACCATTATACATACTGTCTTTTAACTGGTAAAATTGGTTCGAATTTACTCGTCAAGTCCCCGTAATCAGGTAAACGCCACAACCCGGTGGAGTGACGGAGGGCGGAGGTCACGACAGAATAGAGCGTCAGGACTTGGGAGGGGGAATTGGCACTTGAGGGTCAGGACGAGACAGGGTGGGGCCTCCGGTGGTCAGGACAGAGACACACATACTGACACTCCTAAGGTCCATGGAGGACATTCACCTTCCTGTGTCATAAACGGGAAAAAAAGCCAGACCGAATAAAGTGAAATCTTCTTACGGAAGTTCCAAGTAGGTTCAACACCGAATATAGTCTTAACATAAAAATTCCCACTTATCATTCGACAACATACCTATTTGGTGTAAAATAAACGTGTAAACAACTACCTGTGAACTCAACAAAGAGAGAAAGTCGACAACAGTCCCACGACGACACTTGTAACCATCTGTTCATAGATAGACAAACTCAGGGACAAAAGGTAAGGAATCCCCATATATAGGTTTTCACCTTAACAACCTAGTATATATTAAGACAAATTGAAAAACTCTTTGGGGTCTTGACCAAAGGTGTCACCGACGTGGTAAAAGATCAGGGTGGTCATTATTAACTCCCAAAGTCAAATAGATGTAGAAGTGGTTATAAGCAATAAAAGTCACACCAAAAAAAAAAAAAAGTTACCGGTGGGATTTCCCACACCACTATATCGTAACACCAAAGTTAAACGTAAAGGGATTACAAGGTTGAAGATCACATAAAAATGGTATTTAAATTAGTAATATATTTATATCACGGAACGGAAAAAGAAATGAAAAAAAAAAAGTTTCAAGATGAAACGTTCTGGTACGTCTCTTTCTCGTCAATAATTGGGATGTTTAAGTACGGGTTGGAAGTGGGTAGACTTTTGTATGAGTGTCCCGTATAAAAGTGAAGGGAAGTTCTACAATATTTTCAAATTCTACACAAAGTAATCTGTACGTCCTAAATAAAAAATTAATCAAGACTCGTAAATTTTTAGTCCTCGAGTATTTTTGGACTTAAAGGGTGAAGATTCCTTTAGGACGTCCACCCCGCGGACACCAGGTTCAAGGGTGTTTCTCGACCTTGCCGGGGTCGAGGGGCGTCGGGCGGTGGGGGGGAACCGTCATGGACGGGGTACGGACGTCCGTAGACAAACGGTCGGGACGATCTCACCTAAAAGACTCCGATTTCGATCAGACCTAAAGAAGGTCAAATACAATTATTAAATCCACTAGTCTTCACTGATTGTGAAGACGAGACGAACCGATGAATTATGGAGGTGACTACGAAAGAGAGGCCCATTCAAGTCGTTAGAGGAACAATAGATCGGAACGTACGGAGTTCGGGGCACCCCTAGCCGGGACGGTTGCCTAACCAGGGAGAACCAATTGACAGTGAAAGGTAAACTCACGAAGGGGAATCGACCTCGGGAAACTCTAACACAAGGACACACCCGTCTTCCGTGCATGCGAGAGAAGAAGGCACACAACTGGGGAGTAAGCCTCAAGGGTGGACAACAAGAACCACTAGTATAAACCTTTAGGTGAAAAGTGGACACGTCCCCGAACTAAAGATACACACACACTCACACACCGTGATAAGACACTACACGATTTTAATACCGACTTCTGTATTCGCATCGAGGACAGGCACCAGACCTTTGTGTCAATCGTAACAGGCGTCTGTAATCTAACACTTCTACGAGTGCCGGTCGAAGTCCCGGACACAGAGTGTCTATTAGTCCCGACCTTCCACGTCGGGACTCCACCTCCGGAGTACTTTGGGCTCGGTCGGGGGCTTGTGGGAGTGACGTGCCAACCACTGACGTGTCTCGACTGAGGACAGCCAGTTCGGTGCAAAGGACTTTGGATTCTTGCGGTCCCACATTATCACAAGAGAGTATTGGTCGAGCGCAAGGGTCGGGAAGCGTTCTGAGAGGGACACCAAAAGTCGGACAGAGAGACACACCAGGGACTACTGAAGTGACTTCCACTTGAAGCGCCACCATCTTCTTACACAGACCCCCGGAGTCCGACTGAACGGAGGGTCGGAGGTGAGAGAGCTCAGGGAGGAGACTTTGAGAGAACCGACGGACAGGTCGGCTGACTCGACCTTTGCAACAACCAGGGCTACCAAACGCGAAGGACGATCTCCCCCTCGGGTGCCACACACATAGTGGACGAAAAGGTGGTCAAAGAAAAACACAGGTAGTGAGAACGGGACAGACAGATGAAAAAGGATGGACCTGTATTATGAGTCGATATCTCAAACGTACAACTGAAAGAATGATGTATCTTCAAGTAAAAGACCGAGGAAGAACGGGAAACGGGGATTTTCGAGGTGTACAGACAAAGAAAAGGGGGTCCACTCACCGTGTTCTGACGAATAATAAGGACACCTGAACGTAAGGGGTATGGGGGCGTTTCCCCTTGAAACAGTGTCTTTTTTTTTCAACAGAGATAAAGCCTACTGTCAAAGTTATCTCTTGTTACTACTTTAACAATCAACTCGCTTTGCCGTGAATTAATACACAGACCTTTGAGAATATGTAGAGTCCCCAAAAGAATCGTCTCTCAAGTGACGCCTGCCGTGAATCCCATGAGTCGAGGTCTTGTACTATATCTCCACCAAGGACGTCCGAGACGAAAGATCGTCCAGGTGTCGCCCCGACCGGACCGTCTGCGGGGGGTGGTGGTGTGTGTGTGTGTGTGAAGGACGAAGTGTCCGGCGACGTGGGGGTCATCCACGACAAGACTGAGTCCTCGATCGATCGTCCGACCTTTCTGTGACCGAAGATTCTTTTCTTGGAACCGACTTTGTTGAAATATTGTACGGAACAAACAACTCCGTACCCCTAAGACCTCGGGAGTCGATACGGAAACCTAGTGTCTTCGTAGTCATGACCAGGCTCGGTTCTTGACATCTTTGAATTCCCACCCCTGCTACACTCTCTCCCGCCCCGGGTCGACGGAGGTCAGGACTCTTCTATAAGACCCACCGACCTGAGCTTAGTTAATAATTGGATGTGTATTTTAGTTCCTTCATGTCACTCGTGGCGTCTGTTCCCACGGGAGACAGCTCGACGAAGACCAAATCGACCCAGTGGTCCTAAACCCTCCGTTCAATAGACCGAGACCCTTCGACCCTAATGTGAAGCTCTCGACCCGACCGAAGAATGACCAAGACCATATTAACACCGTAACAGAGGAGGTCGACTAAAACATTATAATCCACATGTCTTATTCACGCACGAATTCATCCACGAAACTTAAAAAATAAACCAGTTTAATTTCTGTTTTATATTTATAAAACGTTATAAATATCATGTTTATACTTTCTGTTTTTATGATCTTTTAAATATAATGTTTCCTGATCGTAGAGATTATATGAGGATTTTAGATTACATTAGGATTTTAGACTGCCAGTCTTCCTTGGTGGATTATGTATTTACTTCTTTTCTGTACTTGTTACGTTTTAAAATTTCTAGGTTTTTCTCTCATACGTCACTTTTAATATAGGAAAAAGATGAACCGAGAGGAAAAGTCTACATCGGCGAAAACGACCAAAGAAAACATCAGATGTGGCCTAGTAAAACTCATCAATATTTACCAATATGATACTATGCATACAGTGATACGATCACAATAGACTAAACCGTTGTTTTGATACACGTGTTAACCGGGGTACTAATTTAGCAGAAGTCACTACTACAAAAGTATGTCAGAAAAGTAGAACAAAGTTCATCTTCCTTTTAATCTTGGACCTCACCTTTTCTTCCCGAAGGTATATTTCGTTGATGGCAAAGTCTCGTACCCTGAGCAGGACCTCTCCTTTATAGATCACCGGACTTTAGCATCGTAAAACAAGGTTACAGAAGTTTGATACTGACCGAGACGGACTCCTGGAGCCCACGTGTCCAACTCGGTCAGTGGGAGACGTCCCACTGGGTAGTGTCCCACCGGGGACCGAACACGACCTGGAGTCTCAATGAAGGAGAAAATGGGACCAGGGGAGGGACGGTATCCGTTGGTAAGTTTATACATAGTTCACGTAGTAAATCCGGACAAACATCAGAATATTACATAGCGTAGACCATGTATGGATCAAAATTATTTACGTCTACGACACAGACAGATGAAGGTAACATCGAAAAAGGGGGACCCGAGACTTTCAAGGTAGGAACGGACCACTTACAGGATGGCCAAACAACGTCGTGTTGACTCCAAACCTTCTCAAACACCACTGAAGATGGGGCTAAAAAGAAAACAGAAATAATGTTCTTAAAGTTCTTTTTTATTCCTTGGAATTTTAAAGTGGCTGGATCACATAGTTGAAAAATTTCAAAAGGATACACCTGTGAAGACTGTAGTAATATTGTTTTTCGTGTAATAACAGCAAAGTAACGAACCAAGTCAAATGACGTTGTTGTAGAGAGGGAGAACGATCCAACAGTATTATTTAAAATGAACGACACATAAAGTAGACGTAATATATGGCATTGAAGTACTAGAAAAGATACTTTACAAAAAATCAACACATAAAAAATAATAGTAACGTTACTTATAGAAGCACATATGTCGACCAGAAAATAATAACGAAGACAATATAATAAATCGGTACTATCTACGAGATATCCCCCAATACCGTAGTTTCTTTTTTTAACCGTTGCACTAACAGGACACTGAATCCTGTGTTCAATGGTGCAAGACGCAGAGTGACATACGGGTCCTTACTTACGTTCACAGATAGGAGGTAAATTTCGTAGGAAAATAAAAGTCTCAAAGAATGAATCTCGACAACGGTATCCTTAACTAAAGAATTCACGGTAACACCAGTCGTCTCTTTATTCCTTGAGACCCAAGGGACCGAACTCTTGCGCAACCCCTCTCACGGTAGACGATGGACATAACGTGCAAGAAAGATAGGGTGGTAGGGAGGACCGTGCCCCACGTCAGAACGACACTGGTAGCAGCCAACAAGGCGAGAGACACCAGCCCCAACAGACATCGGTCCACCATACTTCGGGACGAAGGCAGAGGGGACCCTCACGTACTTGACATTTATGTCTGTGTGTGTCCTCTTTGTTCCTACGGAGCCTTCGAGGAGTAGGTAAAGGTGACCTCCGGACACTTGTTCACTGACCGACGAGCATTTCTAACACAGGGCCACTCCTCCTCCTCGCCACCCTCATCCCTCTCCCTCCACAAACACCTTTGTATACAACCTAAGAAAAGTAAAAGGAGACCACTGTCACTAACTACCGCAGATCACTCGGAGGTAAACAGTGAAGGAACCAAGTCGACCGTCAGTCCCCTCCCCCTTTAGTTATTCCCGACCCGGTCCTTCCTTCTCCGAGAACTACACCAGTACTCTACGACAAAGAATGTCAATTTGAATGGTACTCACAGAAGAGTGCGACGTGACCCTATGATTCTCGGTGAGAAAATCTGAGATCTTCTTGGTCGGAAGTATGGACATAGAATAAGGGGTAACGGTCTTTTCCCAAGTGAAACTAGTGTTCTACGAATATCAAATTTCCCTTAGTCTCTTACTTCCTTTAGGTATGACCTATGGTAAAACCGGTTAAGACACAGAATATAAAACTTTAACCCGAACCGAAATCGATACGTTAAGAGAACCATTATTGACTTATAACTTATAAACCGATCCTTCATCTTTTTCCGACATTTTTCCTCTCAACTCCCATCCTTCCTCGCACCATTTAATCGATTCAAATGTTACTAGAATAATTCGAACAACGAAAGTAAAAGGACGGATGTAACCCTGTTTTTTTACAAATTTTCACGTTCTTGTCACTAATAAAACACCAATCTAGTACACGCGTCACGTCGGTTCGGGTCCTTCCTCTTAGACGAAGTAGTTCAGAAATGAGACAATGAAACCGGTTTTAAACACGCCTTCGGAGGCTACTCCCATCTGAACGGTTCTTTGACGACGGCGCAGGAAGACCATGAAAGAAGAAATGAAAAGGAGACGATGGGCGAGTACCAATAGAACGTCTTACCTTCCATGAAAAAAAAAAAAAAAATTAGATGTACTAAAATAAGGTTCTAAAAATTTTTTCGTTTTAACATTGTAACAGTAAGACCTTTTGGGTTTTAAACGATAGCTACGACTAAAGGTTCTCAAACGAAACGACGGTATCTGTTCAGTTCTTTAATTTCTTTGTACTGTATAAATCTTTGTGAGTTGTAGTCTTCGAAATTTTAGATTGACATACATCATTGGGGAGTTTTTCGATGTTGGACTTAAAATTTTTTGATAAAAGAGATTTTCCTAGTATGGTCGATATGTTTTTAGACACGTCAAAAATATGACTTCGATTATACCTCGACGTGAACTTGGGCGCAAGAATCGTTTTGTTAACAGACTCCTGTGTACGTCTGAGGTGTGTGTGCAGTAATGTCCTATCGGTAAATAAAGAGTAGAAGGAGGAGTGTAAGTAGAAGGAGAAGGTCAAGTAAGAAAAAAGGACCTCGGGTGACTGGACGGTCCCGAGAAGAGAGGGTCAAGCGAGAACGGGAACCGCGTCATACGTCGTTATAGGAAAAGGAATAAAGAAATCGAATCGGCGAAAAGACAAGTACGTCGACAAATACAAACCGACTGACGAGTCTAGTGTAAAATGGGCTAAAGAAACGTCATAGGGGTTACCTATTCGGTCCCACAAGCGAAAACTAGAGACCCACCGCAACCCTCGTTTACTGGTGCGGTCGAAGCAGAGTGGACACCGTTCAAGACTGCTTCGGCCCACCGTCTCAGGTTAAAAACTCAGTCAAGAGGTACCGTGAAACTAGAGACCAAAACGACGTCCGACCACCTCCCGGGGTCAGCGGAGGTAGGTCTTCTGATACAGAATGTACAAGTCCATCCACGTCGGTCCGACGAGTCCACAAATCCTGCGTCGAACCTCTTGTACACCACAGACCCTAGGAAATCTTGTAATGTGATTTGACTACGAGTGGACGGATGGAGGAAAAAGTAGGAAGACCGGTTGTAAACAAAGAACTTGTGGACAAAAGATGGTCCACTGCGGTGTCTAGACCGAAAGGACCACCGAGTCTACCGTTTCTTGGGTGGACGACTTGCGTCCTCTGTAGTCTAGGGACCCAGCCCTTTTAAGGGACTTCCTCCTTTACCATTGGGTGAGGTCACAAGTACCGACCTCTTAGGGCACCTGTCTCCTCGGACCACCCGGTGTCAGGTACCTCAGCGTCTCTCAGCCTGTGCTGGTTTCCTGATTGGTGGTGGTGGTGAGTGAGGTGTCTACCATAGACAAAATCAAGAGTACTGTAGAGACACCCCGTCGACCTCAACATGGGTCGAAAACTTTTCTTCTTTAACACCGGGTCCCTCTACCAACGTGTGTTTCCACTAGTACTGCTTAACATCTTGGTCCAGACTACGGTCTAAAACCCCTCGGGTGTGAGGCCCTGTGTCGACGTGGGGTATCTGTGCAGACTTTCCCCGCTCGCCGGAGAAGTCGGTTGGGGTTTCTTGCACAAGTGGAAGTAGAACATACTATCGTCGTCTCAGATACTTCTAGACTTGACCGAACAAAATCTTTTCCGAAGTGACACTCAAAGACGAATTCTTTACTTGGAAGGCCCTGAAGGGCCCACCAGGTGACCGATTCTGAGGTGTGAAGGGTCACGTCCCACGGACCCAAACTAGGGACCGGTCTCTTGATCTAGAAGGTACGACGTGACTCTCAAGTATACGATGTTGACATCTAGGTCGCACGGCGTACTTCTGTCTTCTAGGGCACACGATGGTGATTCTGGGTCACGTCGGTTTATTTATTTTTTACTTATTATTTATAAATTTTTACTTGGAAGGATCTGTCACTTGAATCCGGAACAAGTGGCACAAGTAGAATCCGTCAAACAGTCTCGTCTGTCCTAACACCACCTGTGCACGCTACCTCCAGTGTTTGACCTACTC
Organism: Capra ibex; assembly: GCA_006410555.1. Classification (NCBI taxonomy): domain Eukaryota; kingdom Metazoa; phylum Chordata; class Mammalia; order Artiodactyla; family Bovidae; genus Capra; species Capra ibex. Next base: position 74,193,043 of record SJYO01034137.1, on the reverse strand, counting down.
TTAGAGTCGACACATCGACACTCGTGCAAGGATTGAGAGACTCGGAGAAAGGAAGGGATTATTTCCCCTTAGTAGGACTAGCTTAGTCCGATCACACACTTATGTAAGCAAATTTACGACTTGTAACACGATTAGGGTACCCTAGACGACAACAAACACTAACCGTAATGACCATACGGACTTCGGGATAATCTCACCTTTGGACCGAACCCTTGTGCATAGTTATAAACATCGACGACGACGATTCAGCGGAGTCAACACAGGCTGAGTCGCTGGGATACCTGACGTCGGATGGTCCGAGGAGACAGGCACCCTAAGAGGTTTGTTCTCACGACCTCACCCTACGGTAACGGAAGAGGTGTTATAAACATCTCGGGAGGAATTTATGGTACATTCGGGATTGAACACATTCCGTTATTGTCTCATACACACAACTGTCCCCGACCCGACCCTCCACGTACCGAACCTAAATAGTGCCCTTACGACATCTGACAGTACTCTCCTCTTCCGTACAAACTGTATCGTTTCACGAACGAATCGACGTCGGGGTGCCTTCACACGAACCGTTTGTTTATCACGACTTCCCGTCTACGTTTGTTACTGAACACAACCGTCAACCCGTCTTATCGGACCCTATATCGTGACTCATTATTTTCGACGTGATCGATGAAGAGTCCCACAAGTAAAACACGGTTCGTGACAAGAGTCCGAACGAAGGTTGTTGAGTGTTGTCGGGAGACTTCGTCATGATGATGACAAGGGTCGTAACAGCAAGTCCGTGATTCAGCACAGGTTGAGACGCTGGGGTACCTGACGTCGTGCGGTCTGAAGAGACAGGGAGTGGTAGAGGGTCTCAAACGAGTTTGAGTACAGGTAACTTAGTCACTACGGGAGGTTGGTAGAATAGGAGACAGCAGGGGAAGAGGAGGACGGAAGTTAGAAAGGGTCGTAGTCCCAGAAAAGGTTACTCAGTCAAGAAACGTAGTCCACCGGTTTCCTAACCTCGAAGTCGAAGTCGTAGTTAGGAAGGTTACTGATAATAAGTCCCAACCAAAGGAAATCCTAACTGACCAAATTAGAAGAACAACAGGCTCCCTGAGAGTACATAGAAGAGATCGTGGTGTCAGAGGTTGTATATCTAATCCTTTGAAGTCCGTGGCAGTTCAAATTAGTCAAGGGGTTCCCTATGTCGTTCACCGGTTCGAACCCGAGGTAGAGTCCGTGACCAGGGATCTCAACCATGATATACGTCCGTTCCAGGAACGAAAATGTCGTAAATACTAGATTCGTCCACTTAGACAGTTTGGTTATTTATGTTATATTAGACGGTTCATCATTCTTTACGTTACTTCTCTTTATTCCAGCCCATTCCTCAAAGTCTTCTACTACCCCCAACTACCGAATCGATCACACAATAAACAAACCTGACGACATTGTCTTAGGGTGTCCGACCCATTGTATTTGTCGTCAAGTAAAAGAGTACCAAGACCTCCGGACACCTTAACCAAAGAAGACTCCGGAGAAAGGACCTGCACGGTCACCGACGGAAGAGTGACACAGCGACCCAAAGGGAGGCACGTACGTCTCGGGACCACAGGGACAGGATTAGCGGGGAAGAATATTCATAAGGTCAGTAACCTAATTTCGGAGAGGTTTACCAGAGTAAATTTGAATTAGTGGAGAATTTCCGGGAAGAGACCTATGTCAGTGTAGGAACACATGACCCCCAATCCTGAAGTCTTATACTTAAACCTCCTTTGTGTCAAGACTGGTGTTGTAAGAAGGGGTTTACAGACAGGAAGAGTGTCAGTTTTATGTAAGTAGGTGTAGGGTCTTCGGGGGTCTAGAATTGGGTAAGATCGCAGTTGAGATTCAGGGTTTAGAGTAGTCTCATAGGTTTAGTCCATACGGACTTTGAACTCTATACTAAGTAGGACCCCGTTTTTAAGGAGAGGATACTAGGATCCTTTGGTCCCTTCAAAACACGAAGGTTTTCTGCTACCTCCCTGTCGGTATGTTATATGTTGTCTGTAAGGACAAGACTTCAGTTCTTTAATCTTTCTTCTTTCCTCCACTACCTAGGGGTCGTTCAGATTTCACATGGTCCTGAGTAAGATAGACTAAAATTCCGAGAACTTATTAGACGGACCACCGGACAGGAAACCCGAGTGCTCCGACCATCGGGACGGAAGGTCTGGGAGTCTCCGTCGTCGGACCGAGTGGTCTTGGATTCCTTTCTATCAGAACGGGAAACGTTGGTTCCTTCTCTGCCGCAGACCCGGACAACACCCCCTCCGTCGAGACACCTAGAGACTTAGTGACAGTCCCAGGAAGAAGGGAAGAACACTACCCATTGTGCCGGTCTTTCGGTCAAGGTAGAGGATCTAGAGTCTCCAGACTCTCGGAGGGGAGGAACAGTGGGACAGAGACAGGGGAAATCTGATTTACCACATTGGGGTAGGGATCAGGACTGAAAACGTCTCTACCGACTAATTTAGTTACTCAACGTAAGAAATACGTCATTAACAGGTCGGTGTGGGAGACACAAACGAAGTCTTGTGGAAAAGAGTAAAAAACGTTATAAAAAAATTTTAAATAAAAAATACCTTCCTATTAATGAAATGTCTTAAAGTGACAAAAGACAGTTTGGAGTTGTACTTAGTCGGAAAACTTTAAAAAAACGTTATAACTATTCCGACGGTTAAAAGGTTTAGAAGTCCAAGATGAAAAAATGAAAAAAAAAAAAAGGCGAATTAAAGAAGAGTCAAAAGAGAGAGAGGAAAATATAAAATGATAGTCGTCGTACCTACTAGGTCCGACGTGAGAACTGAATAAAAAAAATTAAAAATAATCTCAGATCAACGAAATGTTACAACATAATCAAAGACGACGTGTCGTCACTTATGTATATGTATACATATGTATATGTGTATATATATATGTGTATGTGTATATGTGTGTGTATATATGTACATATGTATATGTGTATATGTGTGTATGTGTATATGTGTGTATGTGTATATGTGTGTATATGTATATGTGTATATATATGTGTATATGTGTATATGTGTATATGTACATATATGTGTGTATGTGTATATGTGTATATATATGTATATGTGTATACGTATATATAGGGGAGAAAAAACCTAAAGGAAAGGAAAATCCTGTGGTGTCTCGTGACTCATCTCAAGGGACACGATCTGTCGTCCAAGAGTAATCAATAGATACGATTATGTATCATCATATATTTACGATTAGGGTTGGAGGGTTAAAGTAAGGTGGGGGTGGAAAGGGGGAACCATAGGTATATAAACAAGAGATACAGACTAAATAATTACAAAGTAAATAAAACACATGAGTAATTACTCCTAAGGTGGAAATGAAAGATTCGGAATTTCGGTCCGACAATTGTACCAATCTCCATACACTTTTTCTGTTTGTATGAATTCTAAAAGGAAGGAAAGGAATTGTAAAAGAAAAGGATTGTACGAATTGTAAAAGGAATTGTAAAGTAGCCAACGTACAGAGTTGGGTATTGGAATTTTTTTTTTCAAATCCCACGGAAAAACAGAAGAGGTCGAAGGTGCGGAGCACTGTTTGATGGTAAAGAGGTAGATGTGGGTATGGGGACAGAAATAGTCGTAAGAAAATTACAAACGATGGCATTCTGAGATAAAACTGAGTTCGCGAACCACATTAGTCGTTTGTTCAAGACATGTGACCTTTCTCTATTCTTGAAATCTTATGTGACTTAAAGTAGTAAAAGATAATAACTTTTATGTACAAATACCATTGTGTAATTCTACTTTCTTTTCTACTTCTTGGAATGGTTGGGTGTCCCTTTTTGGTGACAATTATGAAACGATATACAAAGGTCAGACACATATAAATACATTTATAACAACAAGTCAGTGAAACCTCTTCCGTTACCGTGGGGTGAGGTCATGAGAACGGACCTTTTAGGGTACCTACCTCCTCGGACCATCCGACGTCAGGTACCTCAGCGCTTCTCAGCCTGAACTGACTCGCTGAAGTGAAAAGTGAAAGTACGTCACCTCTTCCTTTACCGTTGGGTGAGGTCACAAGAACGGACCTCTCAGGGTCCCTACCGCCTCGGACCACCCGACGGGAGATACCCCAGCGTTTCTCAGTCTGTGCTGACTTCACTGAATCGTCGTCGTCGTCGTCAAGTCAGTGAGTCAGCACAGACTGAGAGACACTGGGGTTCCTGACGTCGTGTGGTCCGAAGGGACAGGAAGTAATAGAGGGTCTTAAAAGAGTTTGAATGAAGGTAACTCAATTACTACGGTAGGTTGGTAGAGTAGGAGACAGCAGGGGAAGAGGAGGAAGGAATTTAGAAAGGGTTGTAGTCCCACAACAGGTCACTCAGTCGAGAAGTATATTCCACCGGTCTCATAACCTCGAAGTCGAAATCGTAGTTAAGAAGGTTATTTATAAATCCCAACTATTGGAAATCCCAACTGACCAATCTAGAGGAACGTCAGGTTCCCTGAGAGTTCTCAGAAGAGGTCGTGACGTCAAGCTTTCGTAGTTAAAAAGACGGGAGTCGGAAGAAACACCAGATTGAGAATGTAGGCATGTACTGATGCCCTTTTTGGTAAATTTATATATATTAAAATCTTTATTTTAATCGAATGGTATTTTGAAACATAGGAGAGTAAAAGAGAATTGAATGGGGACGATAAAAAGGTAAAAGAATTTATAAGATACTTTTATAGAGTTCACCGACATATTATCAGATACGTTACCTATTTGTAAGAAAAATCTACGAACGTAACGAATGTCAAAAACGTAACGTGTTTTCAGAACCTGGTATCGACACAAATCATTCAATATGAGTGTCACATTTTACAGATCCGACATATGATTTAAAGGACTATATGAGAAAGTACTTCGTCATATTACTCGAGTAATTACACGTCTAAAGTCTCTATAAACCCAAGTTTAAAGCCTCTCCAGTTTAAAACGAAAAGGGTAAATATATACTAGAACCCGTTCTATTAAGTAGAAAGAACTATAGACTGAGTCAAAAAATTTCTACTATTCAGTGACCCGATACCCTTCTTATTTATTTTTTAAAAAATTTGAGTACAGGATTTGAATTATCCACATATCATTAATGACTGATGATATACTAGGCTAACCCCTCTTCTAACGTCTCTTGGATGTCCAACCTATGACCTGTGGTCATCTCCCGTATTTTGTAATCTTATAAGGTCTCTACACACTGAATGTCGAAGAGAGTACGAGTGGGACCCAGGGACCTATGGTTTCCGAAGTTCAGAGATGTAAAAGGGAGAATTTGTAAGGAAATTTCGTGTATATAAAGACATTATCCATAACCGAAAGGACTCATATGAGGAAAAAAGGGGGTCCTATACTCATAATAAGAATTTTTTCTAATTCAATTTCATAACAATTCGTGATTATTTATAAATTGTGAACTTGGTGAACTTGGTGAACTTAATTCCACAGTCGGTTTTTGGCCCTATGACTTGTAATCGACAAATAGAGAGAGACACAGAGGTGGGTTGGTCGGTTACTTCAAATACTGGTCAGAAAACGAAATACGTCACAGACAGATCTTCAAAATCGTGTACATGTGTAAAACAACAAACATAAACACATAGACATATGTACGTGTACAGATAGGTCCGTACAAGATTATAGTCCTACTATGTAGTATCCATCTACTAATTAACCCGGTTTGGATTTGTTATGTCATTTATAGACTAAACACGGACCTCAATCCTTCTTAATACTTAACTCGTACATAAAACTCGTTGTCACATCAGATACTTTATTACATAAAGTTTTACTAAACGTTTCAATTAATCCGAATGACGTCTACCCCGATGTTTTAAACTTCCGAAAGAATATAGGTAGTCACGAAGTGTGGTAAGATGAATAAATATAAAAGGAAAAGAGTACAGATTCCTTGTATTTCCTTCTTTCTAATTTTATTACGTAATTTATAGAAAAAGATTCTTCATTGAGTGGTCTCTAAGAAACTTTTAAAACAAATGTCTCTTCCCTTGGTGCACTTACTGTAGACCCACGGTCGAGAGACGATCCAAGACATGATCACGACAGAGTAAATTTGGAGTTTTATAGAAACTTAATCACCAAAGGATTGTAGCTACTCTCCGACTCGGAATGAAGGGTCCTTTGACCCCCTGAACTGGACTAAGTAGTATACCTTGGTTCAGACCTTTCATGAACTACGAGTTTTTATAATTAACCTAACTACACTCTCAACCTGGTATTTCTTCCGACTCACGGTTTCTTAACTACGAAAACTTGACACCGACTTCTTCTGAGAACTCTCAGGGAACCTGACGTTCCTCTATTTCGGTCAGTTAGGATTTTCTTTAGTTGGGACTTATAAGGAACCTTCCTGATTACGACTTCGAGGTTATGAAACTGGTGGGCTACACTTCTCGGTTGAGCAACCTTTTCTGGGAATACGATCTTTTCTAACTCCCGTCCTCATCCCCCGTTGTCTCCTCCTCTACCAACCTACCGTAGTGGTTGAGTTACCTGTACTCAAATCGTTTGAGACCCTCTACCACTACTTGTTCCTTCGGACCACACGACGTCAGGTACCCCAGTGTCTCTCAACCCGCACTGACTCGTTGGGTTGTTGTTTTTTAGACAATTCCAATGTGTAGGTCATTCCCTTATCTTTCTTTTCTTTCACTTAAGCGAGTCAGCACAGGCTGAGAAACGTTGGGGTACCTGACATCGGATGGTCCAAGGAGACAGGTACCGTAAAAGGTCCGTTCTTATGACCTCACCCCACGGTAAAGGAAGAGGTCCTTTATAAGGGTTGGGTCCCTGACTTGGGCCCAGGGGGCGTAATATCCGTCTGCGAAATGGAAGACTCGGTGATCCCTTCAGGTTTTCAGGTAGAGACTCGAAAGTCCTGCGATTACGTTGAATACTTAGGAGTTCTCTCATGTGTCTTACTCTGTAATAGATTCAAGTGAACGGAGGGGGTGGAGGGGGTGGTGGTGGGGACCGGAGTCCTGTTATAATTGTAGAGTGACTCGGTCTTAAGACGCCTTGTGTCAAGTACTTCAGACCATTTCCTTATCGGTCTAAGTGTAAACCCCCTGTACGAGTGTTATGAACCCCAATTACAAACGACCCCAGAATGATACTCGTTCCGTGTCACGATTTATAAAGTGTGTCTAAGAGTAAATGAGGAATGTTTCCGGGAGGTTCCCGTTTACCAAATTTATAGAAATAAAATGTCTATTTAGTGACCATAATAAGATCTTGATCCTAAACTCGACTGTTTCACACTCGGGTTTACGGTACTAAAAACAGTGGAGTAACATGACGAAAATAGTCCATGGAGAGATAAGTAGGATACTTTATAACACTTCACCAAACCCTTTTTCCTCAAGATACCAGTTTTTTAAACCCTTTGTAACTCAATTTTTCAATTGAACCGAAGTCCTTAAGAGACTCGAAAGTCCTACGATTACGTTAAATACTTAGGAGCTCTCTTCTGTATCTTACGCTGTAAAAGATTCAAGTGAACCGGGAGGAGGGGGGCGGGGGTGGTGGTGGGGACCGGGGTCCTGTCATAATCGTAGAGTGACTCGGTTATAAGACACCTTGTGTCAAGTGTTTTACGAACGGTTTGAGTCACCTCCCGACGACAAAGGAGAGGAAGGATTTCTCGTCTTACTCTTTCTCCCGGAGGTTTCGGACGAGGTAGGGGTAATCCAGAACCACAGGATATAACGAAGAAAAGTGCCATAACATTCAGACACAAAATTTCTTTTATTAATCGTAATAAAATTGTAGAGTAGAGAAAAAGAATGTTGCTTGGTTGATTCAAAACACGTTATATACAAAAAGACATAGGGACAAGGGAACTCGATTATTACGACTATCTTAATACCACTGTTAATAAAAACAAAAATAAAGAATTAACTTTATACCAACTAAATGTCACAAAGTCCACATATAGCTTCACTAAGTCAAAAAAAAAGACTATATATACACACATCTATATAAGAAAAAAAGGATATATAAAATTGAAGAAAAAAATAACCTTATATTGACGAAATGTTACAACGCAAGCAAAGACGACATGTTGCAGTCCTTAGTCGATATGCACTGTATATAGACGAAGGAAAACTCGGACGGGGGGCGTAAGGGTACGGGGGATTCCGTAGCGTCCCGTCGCTCGACTCGAAGGACACGACTTGTCGTCGAAGGGTGATCTGCGAAACGTACACCAGCACACATATACAGTTACGACGCGCGAGTGAAACAGGGGGTGACAGGACGGGGCGGACACAGGTGTTCAGGCAAGGGATACAGACGTAGAGAAAAGGTCGGGTTATATCCATATATTGTCGTTCTATCGTTTATGTCAAGGGTTGTCATTCAGGAACAACAAATAAAATACAAGTCATCACACAGAAACAATTAGAGGTTAAGGATTAAATAAGGGAGGCGAGGAGCACGACTGTCAAACTGGAGTCGGAGGTCACTTGTCTTTCCAAATGGAACTCTCGAATTAGATCGTGACCGAAGGTTGCAAAATGGAGGATAGCCGTGTCTTCCACTGGTCAACGTGACATGTGTATTTTTTATCGGCCAGAAACGGAAATAAGAAAACACTTTATAAAGTATCCGACTACAAGTTTTGTAAGTCCTTCTCTTTGACTGAATATTACGAACTTTCAAGTACCTGCTCCCGTGAGGTAATTTCGTCCCAAACATGGCTTTTTTGTGTGAAAGACAAAGAACCGGTCGTCAAGATGAAAACCCTGTAAATAAGGTATGTCCCGACATACTATCTCTGGTTCTAAATATCGACCGCTAAAGGACTTATTGTTCAGTCTATCGTTTGCGGAGTCGCTTTGTTGAAAGTATACGAGACGTTCCGCGTTTCATCGGGCTGCCTCACCTACCATACAGAGGTCCAAAAATACTCCACCGTAAAAACCCCCAACACACACACACACAGAAAAAAAAAAAAAAAAAAAAACTAGAGAACGTTCTACTTTACTATAATTGACAAAAAGAAAGACCGGAATTGGATTTTGACCTTTTAAAGTGTCAAACAGGGGAAGTAGGAAGAGGGGTGTAGGAGAGGATGGTGGGAGGAGGAGAAGAGGAAACAGTAAACTTAGTCTGGAACACGAAAATATGTGTCTCGATGAATACCTTCGATAGAGTTGAGTTGATTTTTTTTTTTTTAACTTCTCTTATACGAACTTACTATCCTGTTTTTAAGGAGAATGGACATAAACCAAAGAGACACCAACTATTCTCTAAGTCTAAAAGGGACGTTTCATTTCTCTTTCGTTCGTTATGATTATATTCTCTCTCAGGAGGGGTGACCTTTGTTTTAACACCAAAAGGTTGTTGGAACTGCCTCTTCCGTTACCGTGGGGTGAGGTCAATAGAACGGACCTTTTAAGGTACCTGTCTCCTCGGAACACCCGACGTCAAGTACCTCAGCGCTTCTCAGCCCGTGCTGACTCGCTGAAGTGAAAGTGAAAAGTGAAAGTACGTAACCTCTTCCTTTACCGTTGTGTGAGGTCACAAGAACAGACCTCTTAGGGTCCCTGCCCCCTCGGACCACCCGACGGCAGATACCCCAGTGTGTCTCAGCCTGTGTTGACTTCGCTGAATCGTCGTCGTCGTTGTTGGAACTTCTACGAGTAGTCTTTAACGAAGTGAAAACCAACTCCTACTCTGCAAGTGGATGACCACACCTCCAAACCAATAACAACAACGAGTGAGTGGTTCAGCACAGACTGAGAAGTGTCGGGGTACCTGACGTCGTGCGGTTCGAAGAGACAGGGAGTGGTAGAGGGTCTCAAACGGGTTCAAGTACAGGTGACTCAGCCACTACGGTAGGTTGGTAGAGTACGAGACTGTGGGAGAAGAGGAAAACGGAAGTTAGAAAGGGTCGTAGTCTCAGAAAAGGTCACTCAGTTGAGAAGTGTAGTACACCAGTTTCATAACCTCGAAGTCGAAGTCATAGTCAGGAAGGTTACTTATAAGTCCCGACTAAAGGAAATCCTAACTGTCCAACTAGAGGAACGTCAGGTTCCCTGAGAGTTCCCAGAAGAGGTCGTGGTGTCAAGTTTTCGTAGTCAAGAAGTCACGAGTCGGAAGACATACCAGAGGTACTCCTCGTTGGGCATCTTCCTCGTCCCCTCCTCGTCGTTCGCGTTCCCGTCGTCCTCTACGACCGGACAAGACCAAAAGTAAAGACACCTAAAAATCCAGTTTAAACTTCTGTCAGAAAACTATTGTATACTCCAGAAAGATCCAAACAAAGTACACATGTATGTATAACAGACATACATTTAGTACCCGAAGGGAGTATCGAGTCGACCATTTCTTAGACGGACGTTACACCCTCTGGACCCAAGCTAGGGACCCAACCCTTCTAGGGGACCTCTTCCCTCACCGATGGGTGAGGTCATAAGACTGGACCTCTTGAGGTACCTGTTTCCTCTGACCGTCCGATGTCAGGTACCCCAACGTTTCTCAACCTGTGCTGACTCACTGAAAGTGAAGAATCGACATATTTGGTAACTCAAATTAACTCTCAAATCTACATTAAAAAGTGTCAATGTCAGTCAACTGAAAGTTGTTCACATGGTTCCTTTCAATTAACTCAAACTAGGGACCCGACCCTTCTAGGGGACCTCCTCCCGTACCGTTGGGTGAGATCATATGAACGGACCTCTTAGGGTACCTGTCTCCCCGGACCACCCGATGTCGGGCTTCTCAGTGTCTCTCAGTCTGTGCTGACTTCGTTGAATCGTACGTCCGTGTCTCAGAAAAGTTGTGTACCACGACTCTATTGACCTATAGGTGTAAGGTTTCTTACTTAAACCTGAGAATGGTGAGTGGTGTATGTTTTTTATTGAGTTTTACCTATTTTATAAATTTACATTCGTAATTTTGATACCTGGAGAATCTTCTTTTGTATCCACTTATAAACACTGGAAGTCAATTTGTTACCAAAGAATTTATACTGGAGTTTCATGTTCGTTGAACGAAGTTTTCTGTGGTAGTTCTTTCGTTTTTCTGTTGGGTATCTTACTTCTTTATAAAAGTACAACACACGGACTATTCCTTAACCATACTGTTTATATATTTCTCGAGAATATTGAGTTAAAGAAATTTTTTTTCTTTTTCGATTTTGTACCCGTCGTCTAAACTTTTGTGTACAAAGATTTCTATACATTTATCCGTTATTATTTTTCTACGAGTCTTGTTCTGTTCCTACTGATGAGAAGGGTGAAAAAAAGTTGTATTATAACCTTCAGGATCGGTGTCGTCAGTCTCTTCTTTTTCTTCCTTTCCTTTAATTCAACCTTTCCTTGACTTTGACAGTGATAAACGTCTACTGTACTATAATACGTGTCTTTTGGGAATTCTGGTTTTTTGATAACCTTGAATTTCTACTTAAGTAATTTCAACTTCCTATCTTTTAATTAGTGTCTTTAGTCAATGTAAAGATGCATGGTTATTAATTGGTAATCTTTCTCTTTAATTGATAGGATAAGTGTTAACATAGTTTTTCTTTTTTTTTATTTTTTCTACGAGTTATAGTAGTACGAGTCTACGAGTCAACACGGGTTGAGAAACACTGGGGTACCTGACATCAGGCGGTCCGAGGAGACAGGTACCCTAAGAGGTCCGTTCTAATGACTTCACCCAACATTAAAGGAGGAGGTCCCTTAGAAGGGCTGGGGCCTTAGTTTGGGCACAGAGAATATAGAGGACGTAACCACCCACCTAAGAAATGGTGATCACGGTGGACCCTTCGGGTGAGTTATAGTAATCGGTAGTCTCTCCACTTTTAGTTTTGGTATAACTCTACGGTGAAACTTAGATGGATCCTACCGATATGAGTTTTTCTGTCAACTCACCACCGTTCCTCCACCCCTGCAATCTTAGGAGTGAATCACGACGACCCCTACATTTTACAACGTCGACGAAACCCTTTTGTCAGACCTTCAAGGTTTTTTCTAGTTTGTGTCTGGGTCGTTAAGAAGAGGATGTATATATGGGTCTCTTTCCTCTTTTATACAGGCACGTTTTTGGATTTGTGATTACAAATGTCGTCGTAATAAGTATCGGTTTTTCGTCTTTTTTTGGGTCTACAGGTATTTGACTATGGATACTATATATAGATATGTCATCTTATAATAAGTCGTAACATTTACTTACGTCGCGATTAATATAGGATGTGTTATCTACTTGGAACTTTCGTACGTTTTCTTCGATCAGTGTCTACCGGCACACAACATACCAAGGTAAATTTACTTTATAGGTTTTATTTGTCTAGAGATTCGTCTCTCATCCAATTATCCAACCTTTAAACCCTCATTTACCCCTCATGACAATTACTCAATATGCCGAAGAAAAACCTCACTACTTTTACAAACGACTTTTAGTGACGTAACATGTCGAAGTTTCTCACATACTACACACTTAAGAGAGTCATATTTCGACGATAATTTGTGTGTTTTTTCGTATAACGTATTAATCACAGTATGTCTTAAGGTAAATATTAAAATCTGAAAGTCTGATTTTGAGTCGCATGTCAATTTTGAGATTGGACAAGGTCCTGTGGTCGATCACTAACCTTTCGGTCTGAAGGACTTGTAGTCCGGGCAGTAAAAGACATGACACTAATACTGTCCTTCAAACTGGGGTTGTCTGGCATTTTTAGTGTGAATGACTTAAAATAACCAAACCGACCCATTGTGATCGAATACATTGGCCATTCAGTGACTCCAACTCCAACTGTCATCTTCGAATTAAGGAAAAGTACATTCTAAGTCATCGTATTCCGCTCCTACTCGCCTACGTCTTCCAAGGAGAACATTGGCTGTCTCCACTGAGTCCCTGGGTCCGACAAGATGTAGAAAAGAAAGCTCCACCGGTACCCGAAATCGTAGGACGAACGTCTACCCCCATCCTCCCACCCCCGCCCCGCCACAAAGGGACCACCGAGTTGACCATTTCTTAGGCGGATATTAGGTTCTTTGGGACCAAGTCAAGGACCCAACCCGTCTAAGGAACCTCTTCCCTTTCCGATGGGTGAGGTCACAAGACCGGATCTCTTACGTCCCAGTGTTTCTCAGGCTGAGCTAAAAGTGACACAATGTAGACACACAGAACCCGCAGGGACCACCGAGTCCACCATTTCGTAGACGGACGTTACGTCCTCTGGTCTCAAGCTAAGGACTCAACCCTTCTAGGGGACCTCTTCCTTTACCGTTGGGTGCGGCCATGAGAACGGACCTTTTAGGGTACCTGTCTCCTCGGACCATCTGATGTCTGGTACCCCAATGTTTGTCAGTCTCTACTGACTCGCTGAAGTGAAAGTCGTCTACCCCCTCCCCTTCGAGTGGGTACGCCCCGAAAGGACTCCGGCGAGAGGTACCCTACGTGTCGTAAAGGACAGAGTAAGACACGAGTACTGGGCCGATGAACCGGGGTGTGTCTATCATGTCCCGACCCTTCACTGGTGGGACCGGTCGTCGGTGGGGTCGACAGAGGATCGGGACGCCACTTGGTAAACCACAGACATGAGGTTCACGAGAAGGGAGACAACAACAAGTCAACGATTCAGTACAGGTTTAGAAACACTGGGGTAACGTCGTGTGGTCCGAAGGGACAGGAGTGATAGAGGGTCTCAAACGAGTTTGAGTGTAGGTAACTCAACTACTATAGTAAGTTTGTAGAGTAGGAGACGGCGGGGGAAGAGGACGGGAGTTAGAAAAGGTCGTAGTCCCAGAAAAGGTTACACAACCGAGAAGTAGTCCACCGGTTTCATAACCTCGAAGTCGAAGCCGTAGTCAGGAAGGTTACTTATAAATCTCAAATAAAGGAAATCGTAAGCGACTAAACTAGAACGACAGGTTCCCTAAGAGTTCTCAGAAGAGGTCGTGGGGTCAAACTTCCGTAGTCAAGAATCCGTGAGTTGGATGAAATACCAGGTTGAGAATGTCCGTATATACTGATGACCTTTTTGGTATCGAAACCGATATGTTTAGAAACAGTCATTTGGATCTGTCGTACAGATCCACTACAGTCGTACTACAGAGACGAAAAGTTATACGACAGATCCAAACAGTGTCCAAAAGAAGGTTCCTCGTTCGTAAGAAAATTAAAACGAAGTCTAATTGTAGACGTTTACCAATAGGTATCGTGGAAAGGAATACCCTATCCACGTTCCTAATTTACTATTAGGTGTATATCATAATTTAGGTCTAAGATCTTATTTTACACAATTCAACGAAGACAGTACAGACTGAGACATACTGGGGTACCTGACACCGGGTGGTCCGAGGAGACAGGTACCCCAAGAGATCCGTTCTTATGACCTCACCCAACGGTACGGGAAGAGGTCCCCTAGAAGGACTGGGTCCTTCGCTTGGCCACAGAGAATACAGATTGGACGTAAGCGTCCGTCCAAGAATTGGTGATCGCGGTGTACCCTTCGGGAGATCTTATTTTATCACGAATTATTTGTGATCAATGGTAACTACCATTATCCTAGAAGAAGACTGAAAGTTCCATCACTTTATAATGGATTACAATGTTTTTTACGATGTAAATGTTCAGTAACCGTTACAGGATTTTCTAAAATACGATATTGACACTACGAACCTTTTGAGAATTCGTCAGTCTTAGAAAGTGAATTATTGTTAGACAACTTATGTGTGATAGATATTTGAGTAAACTGACGCACCTAGTGTTATTTGACCTTTTAAGACTTTTTCTACCCTTATGGTCTGGTGCACTGAACGGAGAACTCTTTGGACATACGTCCAGTCCTTCGTTGTCAATCTTGACCTGTACCTTGTTGTCTGACCAAGGTTTATCCTTTTCCTCATGCAGTTCCGACATATAACAGTGGGACGAATAAATTGAATGTACGTCTCATGTAGTACTCTTTGTGACCCGACCTCCTTCGTGTCCGACCTTAGTTCTAACGACCCTCTTTGTAGTTATTGGAGTCTATACGTGTACTGTGGTGGGAATACCGTCTTTCACTTCTCCTTGATTTTTCGGAGAACTACTTTCACTTTCTCCTCTCACTTTTTCAACCGAAATTCGAGTTGTAAGTCTTTTGCTTCTAGTACCGTAGACCAGGGTAGTGAAGTACCCTTTATCTACCCCTTTGTCACCTTTGTCACCGACTGATAAAACCCCCCGAGGTGGTGGCGGTGACGTCTACCACTAACGTCGGTGCTTTAATTATCTACGAATGAGGAACCTTCCTTTCAATACTGGTTGGATCTGTCGTATAATTTTTCGTCTCTGTAATGAAACAGTTGTTTCCAGACAGATCAATTCCGATACCAAAAAGGTCACCAGTACATGACTACACTCTCAACCTGATATTTCTTTTGACTCGCGATTTCTTAACTATGAAAACTTGACACCACAACCTCTTCAGGGAACCTACCGTTCCTCTAGGTTGGTAAGGTAGGATTTCTTCTAGTCAGTACTCACAAGTGACCTTCCTGACTACAACTTCGACTTTGAGGTTATGAAACCGATGGACTAAGCTTCTCGACTGAGTAAACTTTTCTAGGACTACGACCCTTTCTAACTCCCGTCTTCCTCTTCCCCTACTGTCTCCTACTCTACCAACCTACCGTAGTGGCTGTGTTACCCGTACTCAAACCCACTTGAGGCCCTCAACCACTACCCGTCCTTCCGGACCGTACGACACAAAGTACCCCAGCGTTTCTCAACCTGTGTTGACTCGCTGACTTGACTTGACTTGACTATTTGTGTAAAAGTCATGTCACCCTAGTGTTTTTCTTCTCTACCAAAAACGGAAACTCGTGAAGTACTACACCATTCGCAATCGTTATCGAGAAATTTATCCCATATCAATTGGATTCAAAAACCTTATTAAACAAAAAAAAGTCGGTAGACGTGTATATAAGATTGTGTCTGTTTTTAATTACACTAATAGAAAAAATTTTTCATTTGGGTTAAGATTTTATGCAGTTTCAACAAAAATAAAATCGAAAGATGAAGAACCAGAGTTTACAACTAAATAGTGGAGGGAGAGGACGATATTTAACAGTTAAATGGAGAGGGGTTAGGAAGTGTTAGATGGGGAGTCAACACCTTAATAATATGTCGTTAATATATAACGACACGTCTTTTGGTTAAAACATTTAAAAAACTTCTATTAATAAACTTTGTCCAAACAAAATTACACTTTCTCGTACTATGACATTAAACAACAAATGAATCTAATCTTTAAACCAGATCACGTCGCCGAAAATTAAACGGGTGTAAAAAAAAATTAGTTTTTCTGTTGTAATAATAACTAAAGAATGTCAAAATTTTTAAGTAGTTCGGATACTATGAGAATGTAAGTAAACGTCGTTCCGGGTATATTGGTTTATTAGGAATAAGTGGAACACAAACAATATACTTTCATTTAAAGCGTAGAGTACAATGATAACTTTCAAGGAACAAGAAGGTTCAAAAGGGTCAGGGGGATCCTACAATCTCGCCGTCTTCCGGAATTGTAGGACAGGAAGAGTAGACGGGGAAGTTGTCTCCTCTTGTGACTCCGGGTCCCTCCAGTCCCCTGTACGGACCCCGGCGTCACCTACACCCCGACTCAGGACCATGTCTCTCGAGGGAGGTGTACCTCGGGGAGAGGGACGGACCCTTATAAGGGAAAGGAAACTGGGCGAGGGGAGAAAGATTCGACGGTGTAGAACAATGGTAAAGGAACTTTACGGAGAACGAAAGGTGGGAAGGGCAAAGAAGGACAGAGTAGGTCAGGGAGTCGAGGAACGTCACCCTTTCCACTCACGAAACAGAAACCCCGGAGGTAAAATGTTCTAACTTAAAAGAGATTTATGGTGACAGTCGGACGGGGAGGAGACGACACTCAGACGGTTCTCGAAGGACGAAGGACATCGTCGTTTACAGTAGCGAAGAGAATGTGGTCGAGGACTAAAGTGACACATACGAGTCGAACTAAGGAAAGAGGGGTACTTGGGATTCCTGGGATCCAGAAGAGACCCAAACAGGGTACGTAGTCGGTACAAAGGAAGCACTAAGATCATACAGGACGGGGAGTCGAGGGTCACAGGGGGACGGAACGGAAAGGTTTAGGAGGGAAAGGTCGACTTAGGTCTAGGGTGGTGGAACAGTAAAAAAAAGGACGATGAGGTGACTCTCGGGTCACGGGGGACGGGGGTGTAATAAGGGTTTAAAAAAGAACAATCCGTGATTATCAACATAACCCGTAGTATCGGACAGAATGTACCGAGAGACTAAAAAGGAATGTGAACACAACGGAAGAGTCAAAACAAATTACGAAAAACTTCCGTCCCGAATATAAATACAAAAAAAGAGTAGCCAAGCCAAGTCAGAGAGTCAACACAGACTGAGAAACGTTGGGGACCTGACGTCGTGGGGTCCGGAGGGACAGGTAGTGGTTGAGGGCCTCGAATGAGTTTGAGTACAGGTAGCTCAGTCACTACGGTAGGTTGGTAGAGTAGGAGACAGTGGAGGAAGCGGACGGAAGTTAGAACGGGTCGTGGTCCCAGAAAAGGTTACTCAGTTAAGAAGTGTAGTCCACCGGTTTCATAACCTCGACTTCGACTTAGGAAGGTTACTTATAAGTCCTGACTAAAGAAAATTCTAACTGACGAACCTAGAGGAACGTCAGGTTCCCTGAGAGTTCTCAGAAGAGGTTGTGGTGTCAAGTTTTCGTAGTTAAGAAACCACAAGTCGAAAGAAATATCAGGTTGAGAGTGTAGGTGTGTACTGGTGACCTTTTTGGTATCGGAACTGATCTACCTGAAACAACCGTTTCAGTACAGAGACGAAAAATTACACGAGAGGTACAAACAGTATCGAAAAGAGTCAAGGTAAGTCAGAGAGTCAGCACAGGCTGAGAAGCGCTACGGTACCTGATATCGGGTGGTCCGAGGAGACAGGCTCCTTAAAGGGTCCGTTCCTATGACCTTACCCAACGGTAAAGGTACAGATTGAGGTATAAAGTGTAACGGATTTGTTCACCAGTCATTTATGAGGAACGAATAATCCCTGAGAAACTCCAAGATTTTTCACAACCGGTCTCGATGTCCGTGAACTCTACAAAATGTCACAGGTGACGGACCTAGGCTTAGGTAACAATTATCACGTCTCGTCGGGAGAGGAGGGACGGTTCACACTACCTCAGTCGCTACGACACAATGACCAGAAGACTCCCCGGAGCGACATATCCACACCCCGAGTGTGAGTCTCAACGACTACACCACCACCCAATCACCGTCTCTCCACTCCCGAACGTGGGGGCCAAGAACCCAGAATGTCATCCCTTCTCAAGGAGTTCGTACCCCTCCTTCGTGTCATAGGACACTCGAGACCGTCTGAGACGTGGGGCCGCCCTTTACACTTGACCGGACCGGGAAGAGGGTGACACACAGAAACTCGGTCATTACTGGAACCACGAGAGAAAAGATACTATGACCGTCTCACAGGATTCTAACTTAGACTAGAAAACGAGTTGTCGAAAGAGTCATGGGTCTCTTATCGAAGGGGTTTTCCATTCACACGACATCATTCGAAGACCGTAACCTTTTTCCTTACACATCCTTCTGACACAGACGAAAGACCTAAAGCTACAGGGACAGGATACGGAAGGACGGAGAGGACCATCAATAAAGGTCTGACTCGCCGACGTCTAAAATGGCGTGGAACCTGATGCGAGAGGAGTGCCGTATTGGGGATGTTTTACAGGAGGTGACTCCGAGTATTTGAACCTTAACGAAAAAGACATCACAGTCGTTCTGAGTAAGGTGGGTATATTCGTGTCTAACCGGAGAAAGAAGAAATTCTCTGAACCGTCTCTGAGTATTTCCACTTCAGTTGTTTGAGACCGCGTATCACTCAAAACACGGAGACCCGAACAGTTGGGGAACAAGGACAGAACAAGACTTAGGAACAAGGTAGGTCTTTGAAGAGAGAAGGACAAATACTGCTATTTCTACAAAGTCCAGGGCGGGGGAAACAATTACGGGGACGGTGACTATCATTCTGTGGTGTAGAGAAGTAAATATCTTTCTGTGGTTTGACCTAAGTGAAATTCCAAAATAAAAAACGAGAGAGAATTAGGGAGGTCCACCTACCTTCACACGAATCAACTTCTTAACGGTGGTTGGTGACTTGACCTTCTTCCTGAGGCCTTGCCTCAAATGGAACGTTTCAATCGGTTTAAGAAACGGGGGTTTTACCATAGCCTCTTTTTCTAGATACTACACCTTGTTTGTGCGATATTCCATTGACTCTGGATTAACCAAACCCGGAGACCGAGTTTCACTTTCAACTCAGAAACGGAAGGAAGGGAAAAAATCACAAAGATAGTCCTAAAACACCCTCCATCCCCATACCCCTTCCCCTTACAGGAACCAGAAACTTCGGACAATTATTAGTAAGGACTTCGACGTCGTCAAAACCTTCGTTTCGGGAAAAGACAAAGACCCGACTCCGACTCTCTGGAGACTAAACACCCCGAAGGTTGAGGGTTGGGGGTAATAAGGAAGTACCTCCAGTACAGTAATCATGGTCATTTATATTTTCACTCCCGGGCGATGGGGAGGAGAGAAGTGGTGGTTGTGCCAAATAATGAGGGGAATAAGAGTAGTTCTTCATTTCATGGGTCGCCTCTGAACTTGAACATCGGGGTTTCTCAATCTCGGTTCCACTAATTTTTTCTTTTTTTCACGATTATAACTACTCAGTCTTTGTGGAAAGGTAAACTACAAATTTTGTTTTACTCTGGTTGGAAAAACATACGTCGATCAAAATACTTAAGAAAGTATCGATTAAACTCTTCCTTATATCCCTCCTTTTGGTTTGGTTATATTTGTGGTTAGAATTAGTTTTATTTATTTATGTTAGTTTTATTTGTTGGTTAGTTATATTTGTGACATAATAAAAAAAAGTTACACACATAAAATACATATATTACAAATTCATAAAAGTCCATTCCACTATGTAGATACTAAACGAAGTTTTATTAACCCTTCTCCCAATTGTACTAAGTTCTGGTCGGTACTCAAACATTAACAACTCTAATCTACTACCCACGTTTACTCAAACAATATGATAAGACAGATGAAAAGTACAAACTTTTGAAGGTAATTTTTCATTTCTTCCTTTTTCATTCGTGGTTGGATTTTCTATGGAACTAATATACACAGAAGTTTTTCGTTAAAAATTTACACACGACAAGAGAAGATCTTACACTCTAGAGAAGAGGTGAAACCCAGTCCCAAAGATTTCGAAGAAACTTTGAACTAAAGAAAAAAAACAAAAGAGTTATAGGACAAACCAAAACAATATAGTCATAAACAATAGACGTCTAAAAGTTCACAAAAATTTTTTCAATAAAGAGAATTTTAAAGTTCCTATTGTAATTCATATTAACTTTTATCTTATTAAAAGGTAAATTACGTACTCAGTGTGATGGGAAGTCAACAATAACTCTGTTTTAAATAGAAATTTTATACATATAACTTAAGTCTCGTTTACAGACTGATTACTAAATCCGATTGTCTGTTCTACTTAACTGTAGAAAAAATTGTTCAGAGAAAAGTAGTAGATCAGATTTTCCCTTACCTCGTTTTCAGAAACGGAACTTATTACAATACTTCTTTATACAAACGTATACAATTTTATTCAAATAATTCAGTACACAAATAATTGAGATCTACAAAGAGGGATCTCACTCAAAGGTCGGAAAACCTTCTGAATTCGTTTTGTTTACTAAATCGGTCGGTGTTAATTTCAAAGAAAAAAATTAAAATTCCTGATAAAAGTTTCAAGTCTTTTTTCAATAAACATAGGGGACACAGTGTTTTATTTAATTGTAAACAGGTGTAAAATCTTGTACTAGAAAGAAAATAAGAGTAACGAAGACACTAACAACAATAGTTCTGGATCTGGATAATATTACCGGTACATCTAAACTACTATTTCACAGTACCCGAGGTTGGAAGGGACCTTTCCCTAACACCCACAAAACAAAACTACACACCTAACTCTCTTATTCCGGCCTTTCTGTCTGGAAAGCACTTTCGCTCGGAGTCTCGACGTCCACCTGATTAAGGGGAGGACCGTATAATATACGAAACTTATGTCCACAGAGAACGGTCAAGTCGAGATCTGGGAAGTACCGTTGAATTTCTCAATGGTAACGGAGGACCGTAGTCTCCAGGATGATAAACTTAGGTATCGTTGAAGAGAAACCCTTCCCCTGTCCCCTTTATAAAGGTTAGAGAACAACGTTTTATTTTAAGGACCCCGTGGACCTGTGCACGACTGTAGGGACTCGTTTGGTAGTACTGTCTTCACCAGACACAATGACAGGGGGTAGGGTAGTCCGGGGTTCACCCTACGTGTCTTCCTTCCTACAATCCTCTCCACACCTTTCTACCCTCTACTGTCTACCTCCCCTCAACTACGGTCGACACTACACCCTCTTAGTACCCTGTTTCCCTTTGATGGGGAGACAATTAAGTGACCTCTTTTCTCCGAAAAGAAAAAAAGAGGAACATAATTTAGGGACTTGCACAGGAACTTACCCTTAACAAGCACTAAACGACACAGTAGCATTTAAAAATAAAATTCCGATAAAACAAAGAAGACGTTTTTACTTTCTGTTTATAATCACCCGTCCTCTGTCGAAGGACAAGTACACAAAAAGTCTAGATTTCGAACAGTGTACCAGGAGAAGTTCCTCGGGATTTAGTGCCCTGTCACCGTTTCTACGACTTTGTATCCCCTTGTGAGTGATTGGATTCGGACAGAGAACTACCCGGTAGACCTTTGGTACTCAAGTCGCTCAGACTTACGAGACGTCCCAGACGACCCGACACTGGCATTTTATACTGGGTGGACAACCCGGCCCACAGGGGCTCGTTTTCGAGACGGGGTTTAGGGTCCCGGAGCCGACCCCGCGAGTACCGAAACGCGCTTCGTCGGCCGCGAAGGTGCGTCGGGACAGGAACAACAACGGTCGAGTACCAGATGTCGGAGCCGGGGAGCAATTAAAGCCCAATCCTTCAGTACGATCCACAACTCAATTTGGAAGGTCACTTCTCCCAGGAAAGGGACTGGTAGAGGCGGAGGGGGAGGTCCCGACTCAACGAACGAGCACGGTACGTGTGTACTGTGTGGTGTGACACGACATCATTGACAAAACAGGACTTCCGTCCTCGACACACACAGAGAAGGTGGCACAGGAGTCACTGATCAAGTCCAAGGCCGGGTTTATCGACAACCCATTTCCCGACTTACTCTTAAAAAATAAAAAAAAATCTCTAAAATTTAAAAAAATTACACCCGGTAAAAATTTCAGAAAATAACTTAAACAATTTTATGACGAAGACAAAATACAGAACCAAAAAACCGGCACTCCATACACCCTAGAATGGAGGGGTCGGTCCCCAACTTTGGAGTGGGGGACGTAACCTTCCGGTTCAGAATTGGTGACCTCACGATCCCTTCAGGGTTGATCATGAAAGATCATTCGGTTTCCCGAGGTAAAGAACAGAAGATACGAAATCAGTCAGGAAATAAGTTATGAACGACTTTGAGGAGGAGATTCACACTACGAGTCTGAAGGACACCAGGGGGTGCTACCCACACATATTTGTACACTTGAAACCCCGGGAGGGGGTCTTAGAGTCGGTCCCGGGGTCCTTCGAGGTAAGAATTAATAGTGGAGTCCACTAAGAAAACAATGTATAACGATTCCAAACTCTTAGTGACGAGACTATCCGTCTATGTACTTATATTATTCTAAATTGTTTCAATATACCTTTCTTCTATTTCGCCACGTTTCTGTCTTTATGTATTTCCCATCCCGTCCCTATAGGTAAGTAGGTACGTTAGGAGTAGGTATGGATCGTCCGTGGTCGGTGACTAGACCCGTGATTCTGTCGCGTCTCGATTCGTCTGCACCAAAGGCACGGCGAGTGTCAACCTCTCTGTCAGACACTCCTTTTCTCTGTCAGTACCTAACACTAGTCACATACTTCCTTCTCTAACTGCGGTCTCAATAACTGTCTGTCGGCACGTGAAACGACTCCTTTACAAGACTGTGTCTCCGACCTTCTTCCGCTCCTTTGAGTAGGTACTCTCGATTCCCATCCCTCACCCCTCCCACCAGGTCTGTTCCCCCCGAGTTCCTGCTTTCCGTGAACCGGTCCAACTCCCCGACCTTCCGATCCACTCCCTGTCTCCGCTCTTTATTCCGGTCCTCTCTTCGTCTCTCTCGCGAGTCAGGGTGGACCTCCTGGAGCATGCCCCGCAGAAGTAGCATTCATGTCCCCCTCGACGAAGTCACAACTGGCCCCGTGGCACCCTGTCCGACACGAGGTGTTTCTGACGAGACGACGACGCACCTCCCTTCTCCCTGAGTTTCCGTCCCACGCTACTCTCCTAAGGAGTCGCGTCCACTGGCTACTGGCAACGGACGTCTCCGTTCTTCATTCCCCTAAGCTCTCCCCTTTACTTCCCACTCAGGACCTCTTCCTGACCTTTACCCGTCTCTCTGGTTTCTCTTCTGTCGATCCACCTACCACCCGCCATTGATTCGTCGCACACCAGTCAAGATTTCCCCCAACCTGACTGTACCTACGGTCTTTCCAAAGGCACCACCCCGAATTGTCGACTTCCAAGGGTTCGGTGGATCCTACTGGTTCTCTTTCTCCCCACCTTCTTCCCCCGTAAGGAACCTCTCTCAAGTCAGACTATTCGGAGTGTCGTCATAGGAAGACCTGTCACGTAACTGTCGACATCTAAATATTGTTTACGAGTAACTTGTAAGTCCACCCGGAATCCCTTTCGTATGTGTCACCAGTCCTCATACTCGACGTCTTGGTCTTGTGAAGTCTTAGACCGAAGTGGTGACTGAAACTGAGCCACTCGAAGTCAAAGGACTCTACTTCCACCCTTTTATGATTGTCGTAGTTGGAACATCTCTTTAACCCTCCTTGTTTACACTAGTAGATACGGTCCGTGAGTCGGGTCACGGGCGGACTATCTCCACTCGTGGGACATTGACAATGTCTGCCACAAACAAACAAGACTCCGAGGTATTCGTCATTTACCTGGTCTTATAAACTTGATCCTCAGTCCCTTAAGACGTTGGACTAGAACTGGGACTCGAGTTGTTCAATCCAGTTGAGCTTACAGAATTTATGAACCCGGGAGTCAAAGAAGGACATTTTTTACTCGTTTAATCTTATTAATGACCAAAGTTTGATGAAGTATCAAGATTTAACGGAACTAGGATTATATATTCTTCAATGGTAGGTGGCTTCCGAATGTATTATGGGAAGATTAGTTAAATTTGACGTCATTAGAACAAACGACCACGATATCACCGAGTCGTTATCTTTTAGTCGTACAGGAAAGATCAGATTATGGACTTTCTTTAATCCATCTGCCTGGTATGATTGGGAACTGATTTATACTGATATCTATATCGTGGACCAGATTGTATAATTACAATCATACCCTGACCACTTTTCTGTTTGATATTTACAAATATTACCTGATCCAAATAAAACTCGGAGAAATCTTCTGGAAAAGACAAGATTGACTTCATTTAGATGTCATTTAGATGTCATTTAGATGTCTAAATTCAATGTCTTCGAATGAAGATTTTATATGTCTGTACCTCGTGTCCCAAGACTTCAGTCGTAAGGAGTCCACAAATTTCACCTACTTCCTAAACTTTGGACCGTACAGTAAATCATATCTTTATACTGGTTCTATTGGTGGGAAAGGAAGTCACGGAGAATGTACTTCGCGACTTGAAAAAAACTGGAATTTCCACTTGTTTCGAAGTTCGGGTCAGAGTATCGTATTATTAATGGTATGGGTTGTAAACGACGTAAGAATCCACATGAAACGTTGACTCACAAAGTACATATCAGAGTACTTTAAGGAGTTGGGTTTCTTTGTATGGTAAGGGTAAAACACCGACTCCTTGGGTCCAAGTTTCTCTGAACCTTGAAAGGACTCCAATGGATTGATTGCTCTGGTGATTTACCTACCCTACAAAAATAACGTATTAAACCTAACAAGTTCCGATAGTTGGTTTCTAAGAGTCTTTGGTTGGATCCCAGTTTGTTTTGATATAAATAAATTTGAGTCTTTTTTCCGGTTCTTTTTCTCCGTATGGGTACCTCGACATTCTTTCTCCTTTATCCTCGAATCATCTCTAAACTTGAACATGACTCGCTCAGATTATTCCTAAATCCTTCGTTCTTGGTCAATAGAAACCCCACAATAGTCCTTTCACTTTCACTTCAGTGAGTCAGTACAGACTGAGAAACGCTGGGGTACCTGACATCGGACGGTCCGAGGAGACAGGTACCCTAAGAGGTCCGTTCTTATGACCTCACCCAACGGTACGGGAGGAGGTCCCCTAGAAGGGCTGGGTCCCTAACTTGAGGTCAGAGGGTGTAACGTTCATCTGAGAAATGGTGGACTTGGTGGTCCCTTCAGATTTTGCACTTTCAGCGAGTCAGCACAGACTGAGAAACGCTGGGGTACCTGATATGTCAGGTACCTTAAGAGGTCCGGTTTTATGACCTCACCCATCGGGTAGGGAAGAGGTCACCTAGAAGGGTTAGGTACTTAGTTTGGGTCCAGAGGGCGTAACGTCCACCTAAGAAATGGTCGACTCGGTGGTCCCTTCGGGTTCTTATGACCTCACCCATCGGGTAGGGAAGAGGTCGTCTAGAAGGGCTGGATTCTTAGCTTGACCATAGAGGACGTGACGTCCGTCTAAGAAATGGTCGACTCGTTGGTTCCTTCGGGTTATGATTACCACAATAGTCGTTCATCCTAGTTAAACCACAGAACCATTAAAAATCCTCCACTCTTACAAGTGATCCCTGGCCTAACGGTATCAGTTCTTTATTCAGCGGGCAGAATAAATCTTCTCCTGACACAATCAGTGAAATACCACAACTCCCAGGAGTCGGGACTGTAGTACCTCCTGACAGAGGTAAAACCGGGAGGTACAAGTGTCTCACCGGCACAGACTCTTGACAAACACAAGTCGTTTGCAACGACTACGACTCAATCGGAGTCTGTGATGGCGGACCGACACTTGAGACAGAGATACGTAAAGGAGAGAAGCGTACGGGCAGGGGGAGAGAGAGAAGGGGGGAAAAGGAGAGAAGAGACGTACGGGAAGTCTAGGAGAGGGGAGGGAGACCAATAAAGTGTCACCAATCGATTAGAGAAAGGAGACTTCTCATTAGGGGACCAGTGGTCCAGGACACGAGACCGGACCCCCCCCCTACCGTACCCCTTCCATAAGTCTAGGTGTCTCTAAATCAGAACTTAGGGTCGAGTCGGGGAGTTGTCTACAAACTGAAATCCGTTTAGTGAAGTAGAAACAACGGATCCAAAGGAGTGGAGAGTTTTTTTTTTTTTTTTCCTTTATTATTGATGAAACGTCTCATAAACCTTTTAATCTCTATTAAATACATTCCACGAACTGTATGTGCCAGGTTAGAGTCACTTATTACCGGTGATAGTTTTTACATATTTATAAACAGTTGCAAATTAAAAGAATACGAAATATTAAAGATTGTCGTTCTTTTTATCAAAAACAATTTAGTTGGCAATCAAACATCTTCGAGTGTCCTCTACCCTTCTCGATCTGAAACACTTACACTATCATGTGGTAACCCACAATTACTGCCACTTTGAACGATATCAAAAGTAAAATAAGTTTCACTTTGTATTCTATATATTGTAATACCATATGTGAATTGATTACTTTATATATTCTAATAAAATTTCGACAGTCGTCATATATGGACTATTTTGAAGTATTCTATTGTTGTTCTTATAAAATAAACATCTGACACACCTTTTATTACCGACCGACTAATCTTGACATCCTTACCTTTTGTCTCGGATAAAAATAATATACCCATCTTTTTCCAGAACATTTGGTAAAGGTGACTTTCAAACGAATAACATGTTCCGGTTCCAATCTTAGTTTAATATCTTCCTTATTTATGATTTTAATCGAGACTTAGTACCTGACAAAAACAAACAAAAGTAGAAACATAAAAAGATATAAAAGGTCAAACCAAAAAAGAAAATAATAATAGAAAAAAAAAAAAAAAAAATGTCTTTAGTATAATGTCAACACTAGACCGTCTTGGTCTTTGGTGTGTGTTTTTTACTGTAGATCAGAAGATTTTTAGGAAAAAAAGGTCTTCAATGATAACGGGAGTTGGTACCAACGGCGTCAGAACTGTGACTCACGCACGCACACACACACACACGTGTGTACACAAGTACGTACACGTGTGTACGGAGTATTTTGTAGGAATCCGCACGATCTGTCATTGACCAGAAACCCTCAGATCAAGTCTTAATGGAGTTCGCACACTTAAGACCCCTGACCGTACCAGACAGGGTTACCGACCTCACAACGATTCTTTCAGAGTAGAGGAACGGCCCAACGACATACACTCGCAAGTACCGTGACAAGACCCTCTTTATGTTAACTTCGCAGGACAATTACCTTCGTCGCCAGTGAAAGAATGGAGGAGAAACACACGAGGGGAGAAAAGGCGGGGTAGTCTTCAGCCCGGAAGTGAAAGCCGTGTGCCTATTGTGGCACGTCACCGACTCTCGGTACCTCAGGTAGCCAGATGGGTTCCATTCGAACCTGACCCTTCCGTCCTCCCGACCGTGTCTGTGGAGTGTCACCCTCCCCTAAGCGTCTTACCCCACAGAATGGCGACGTCTACGGGAGCAACGGAGTCCTCACTCTCTACACTCTTGATTCGTTTGTATCCCTTTTCGTGCGCATGTCATTGTGTACCGTTCTTAAGTCCAACCCTCGTCGATCCATTTCAATTTGTCCCAGTCTTGTCGAAATGGACCATCTATTAACTAAATCTTCACGGTAGAGGGAGAAAACATAACGACAAATATGGATTCTAAGGTTCCGAGAAACATAGCGATATATAACATAGCAATATTTAGTAGTATTTAAATAAAATTCATTTATAATAATATTTATTATCATAGTGAAATTTCAAATTACCGATCACTCAGTCTCGAGAATGAGGATTTTATCTAGAGGGTTTATTTTGAGTAAGACGTTTATAAGTCTTGAATAATTTAAGTTTCTCGTCTATGGGACTATGGACACTCTATCTAATCTGTTCATCTCCTTTACTCTTTTATTAATGTACACTATCTTTAACATCTCGATAAAGAATTTGAAGACTAAAACTTTATTAAAATCGTAGTGTCCTTCAACGCTTTTATCATAGAGAACACATTTGAAGTAAGTCCAGGGGGAGTACCACTGTAGAGTATTGACGTCATGTCTTAATTTAACCGCAACCACATACTTACAATTGATCTGAGTCTGAAACAAGTAACAAGTGGTCACTTGTAAGCACACACACACACACACACACGTGCGTGTGTTCACATCAAGTCAGGTATTTGTCTGAAGACACTGGAGATGGTCTTAGTTCTATGTCCGCGACGTCTCTCCGACCAGAGATGAAGTATGGGGAAGAGGTCGCGACAAGGGACCGTCGGGGGATTAGACGAGAGCAGAGATATCAAAACAGTAAAACTCTTACAATATCTTTACCTTAGTATGTCATCCATTGGAAAACTCTGACTGAAAAAGTGATTCATATTACGGGAACGGTAGGCATTCCAAAGGTACATATAGTCATCAAGGGGAAAAACTTAACGAATGAATCATTCAGGTCGATAAAATTTCTTTAATAAATTCTTACCAGGTCGTTCCCCTATCCGATGACTGAATAAATCCGGACACAACAAAAATCATAATAAGGTCCAAACGTTAATTTTTGTGGGGGTGTTGTTTTTGTTTCTTAAGGAATTCCACTTAATGCTTACGGATAAAAATTATGTAAACACGATGATGGACAAAATTGAGTCAAGTAAAATAGAACGTTACCAGTGACAACTAGATAAAATAAAACGGTAAAAATTAATTTCATGAAAGGGCAGAGGATTTTACAATTCTTGTAACTTACGATAAGGAAAGGTCCTTCATGAATAGTATGTCTTAAGTATAAAGATTTAACACTAAATCATTCATAATCGTCCCACAACTCACCATTGGTCTAATTTTTTCTTTCTTTAAGTTTACGGTAAAAAGACATACTCCGACGTATACAATCAATCCTATTAAAGTAATACAAACTTTCTAAACTAAATTTGGAAGAGTTCACCACACACACAACCGGTGTAAATAAAACTAAAATTCGGTTTGTTCACTAGGCACGTTGTCTAAGATAAAATTAGGACTACAAATAATACTTTAATCACTATATAATGTAACGTCATTACGTTTCGGTCGTCATACGACTTTACTGAATCTACATAATTATTTGAGGATGTACATAGTTATACTCGACGGATGAGACACGAGTCGAAGTACAATGTGTGACCCCAATGTTACGACTTCTTCTACCACTCGATATTTAACTAGGGTAGAGGAACTATTTCCTTCTGTATAAGTATTACCAAAAGGTGCTCTCTATGGTCATATTTTCAAAGAACAAATTTCTCCCCTTCAATGTCAACAGGAGACGAATGGACCATCTTGAAAATTTGGACCAGTATAAGATCTACCCCTTAGGAGAAGAGTAATTATGAAATTGTCGTTTACATAATTTCCTTTGAATCTTTCTGGAAACTTTAAAATATCTGATATCTATAAAGAACTTCGTGAGTCACTGATATTTAAAATATCAAGTTCTTTGAAACGAAAAGAGCATCGAAAAAAGTCACAGGTTATCTTTCGACACGAACTCATAGTTCCAGATGGTATACCATACGTTAAAATCAACAATACAGTTTAAAATATTTTATAAATGGTTTTCGTTCATTACGGTTATACGAAGAGAATTAAAATCCTCGAAGTTAGGATTAATAAGTAAAAACCACGGCATAAGACTTTAGACAAAGAATAATCCAAAAATCAAAGTTCGAGTTTTTCGTGTAGTTCCACGTATTTTTCAAAATCACAAGCCTGAAAAGTTAGATGATGGAGGTAAGTATCTACCAATAGGTTTTCTTCATTAGTCCACGTGTCTCTTTCGTCCCTACAAATAACATCACTGATATTATCCCTGTTTTAACCCCCTTCTTTACAAGTTGGTACCTCTTGACCAATTTAACACTAAGTTTTTATACTTTCTTAGGGTACGTAGATGATCTTCATTACAAGAATATCTGATTACTTCCCTTACCTTTTGTTAGTACGAGATAGTTCACAAAATTTGTCCGAATATTATGCACGTTAAACCAAAAGTTTATGGGTGTATGTATTTACAATTTTTTTTTTTTTTCTCTCGGTACGTCTATTTTCTGACCTTCTTTTATATGGTTTTACGATTATCACTGTCAGACCTCCATCCGAATATTCACAAAAAGAAAGTATGAAATAGATGACAGGTCTAAAATTAGTCATTTTTACCCACAAAAAAGGAGGAATTTCATCATTTACCCATACACACACAACATACATATATGTGTGCAAATGTCTTGACACATCGGTTCAAGAATATCACATTACTAAAGTTTCCCTGTGGGAAGAGTCCGGTCCCCTGGGCACCCGTCAGGGTTCTCACTGAGACCATGTCTTTCTTTTCGGACGTGCCCGAGGACGGAACACCTCACTTCGACGGTGGGTCGGGACCCCTGTTTCGGAAGAACTTCGCCGACTGACACTTAGAGGCAACTCGGTGATCCTCCGCGACAGTCCGTCCCTGGACTACGTCACTAACCAGGTGTACCTTTTGCTGTGCTCCGTGTTGACTCTAAGGGGAAGTAATTTATTTGTGTCTTGTCGTTCCTGTTAGTTTTATCCCAGTAAACGCCTCAATTTTATTAACACTTTTCGTCGTGGATTATTTATGCAAAAGGGAAAACAAAAGGTCTATAAAATGGGCCTTTGTTGTCTACAGATACTGGCCTTTTTGTATGGTTCTTACTATATAACGTAAGTACGTGACTCCACCCTTTTTTTTTTTTTTTGTTAATTTTTAGATCCTTCATTTAAATTTATTTTGGTATCAAAGTTAAAATTTTCTCGAGAAAAAGGAGAAAAATCTCTCTCGAGAAAATTTTTTTTTATTATCAGACTTGAAAATAAAAATTCTGACTCAAGATTTAAACGACCATTTTTTTAATTCTATCAACAGTATATTGTTATGAACTTGAATTTTTTGTAAAAAAGAAAAAAAAAAATTAGGTAAAGTTTTATCTTTTGGTCTTTTTACTTACTTTCAGGACACTTATATTACCCTTTTAAAATTGTCTTTAAAGATCCGTAGATTATTATTACACGAAGTATCAACTCAACATGATGAAATGTTTGATGAAATGATGACGAAATGTTTATGTAGTTTACTCGTCGAAATTACCAGCATGTAAACTAACACTATGAGAATTTTAGTAATCAAACCGAGTTAAGAATCGTATCTAATTATTTTAAGTGATATTTTATTAGAAAACTTGAAAACAAGTCATCTTGACCATGGTATTCCCATTTCTTCTTTGATTTTAATCAGATTAGTACTATGTAAGTAAAAAATTTTGTAAACAAACGATAGAATTGTCAAAATTCCCGAAGGGACCACCAAGTCTACCATTTCTTAGATGGACGTTATATCCTCTGGGTCCAAACTAGGGATCCAACCCTTAAAAGAAAGTACAACTCTAAGATGGTCAGTCTCACAAAGAATGGAATAACCTTCTTTACACTCAAAATCTACCAGTGTTTTTACTAAGATTTTTAGGTTAAACACCGACAACAGAACTCACGTGTGTCCATTACTGACTCTCTGAAGCACAGACTAATTTAAAATTTAAAGAAAATCTTGTAGACGGAACACAAATATAGTGACTTTCGGTAAAAGGACCGTCTCATAAGTCGGAACTCCAAATATAATTAAAGAAAGACCGAAAGAAGGAGAGGCTTCCTCGTCTAAAAATATCATTAAGTAACGTTATAACCTAATGATTTCTGAAAACTAATACAGTTTATTAAACGGAGGGGGTGGGATAGTCATGAATACTCTAAAGAAACCTTCTACTGTCAACGAACTTTATGTCTGTTTTACATCCACGGATAGGATGCTAAAGAAAAATGAGATCATTAAATCTTGTTGACTCCTTTTTTTACCAAGATACGGAAGGGGGGAGAATACACCGATCATATAGTGACAAGGTCCAAAAGATTTTCGAGAACCACGGGTTCACGAGCAAAACTACTTATAATAGTTTACGTAACGGGTTGTAAGAACCAGTCTACGAAAAGTCTCGGATCTTAGTAATGAATTGTGAAACACTGGACGATTCGGTCGGTAATCAATTAGTAACAGTATAGGTACGTAGACTTCCTTTTCACAACCAACGGGTCAGTACAGGCTGAGAAACACTGGGGTATCTACCATCGGGCGGTCCGAGGAGACAGGTATCTAAGAGGTCCCCTCCTATGATCTCGCCCAACGGTAAGGGAAGAGCTCCCCTAGAAGGGCTGGGTCCCTAGTTTCGGTTTAGAGGACGTAACGTCCGTCTAAGAAATGGCAGACTTGGTGGTGCCTTCGGGCACGTAGTCCCACGATTGGAGGGGTAGACATCGGACGACAGATATTCCATTGTGACTAAAGGACTTTATGTGTGGACTCCACAATTATATTTGTCGAATATTTCTTTACCACACGAACCAAGAAAAGACCACTGCAGTGACAACATGTTTTCAATGTCTCTTGACGTACCTCCGAATGTTTACACACGGACGCCATTAAACTTTTTACCGAACTCGTCGAACCAATTGTTTCTTCTCCGTTGAAGAACGAGTGCAACGGTTAACGTACGTTTACAAAAAGAGTTCATACATCTGACAGAAAGAGTCCAAAAGTAAGTCAATGAGTAGTACCTTCTGAGGTAATTACCTCACCTAAGGACGGCTTACAAGAAGTGATCTAAACTGAAATTTATCCTTAAAATTTTCGTCCTAGAACTTTTCGTTATAAGTCAATTACTTGTCGTAAGGGACCCTCTGAGAGGAAGTGAAAAGAGACAACGTTTGAATAACATCTTTCAATTTCACAATCCGGGAGTCAACACAGGTTGTTACGTTGGAGTATCTGACATCGGGTGGTCCGAGGAGACGTGTATCTCAAGAGGTTCGTTCTTGTAACCTCACCCAACGGTAAGGGAAGAGGTCCCCTAGAAGGACTAGGTCCCTAGTTTGGGTCCAGCGGACGTAACGTCCGTCTAAGAAATGGGAGACTCGATGGTCCCACGAGGAATTAGTCCGTACCTCTTCAGAGTACATAGATCAACAAAAGATAGTTTTGGGAAAGGACGGCACCAGATCTTACACCAGTCAAGGAGTCTACTCCGACTATAAGACAAGACAACCCGGTCTGAGAGAACCTTCGACCCATCACCACGTAAAAGTATTCCTGTCACCTAAACGGGAGTGACGCACTAATCTTCACTACCGACTTTTACTTGGCTCTACAGGAGTCGCCAACATAGGATCGACGTCTATGTCGTCGTGACAACTGACCACATTTCTAACAGTAATGGACGGTCCCTTAATCCGTCCAGTCTTCAGGATAATATCTAGTCCTCGGTCCGTCTTTCTAGGGGGTCCGGACCTCGGGACTGACTAGACGTCTCAAGTAGGGACCGGGACGGTTGACCAAAAGAGAAGAGACAGAAGAACTAAACCCAAATTGTCGGAGTAATCTTACGGGACCCAAGGACGGGAACGAAGGACGAACACAGATGAAAAGGGAAAAGGACGGACGGAGCGGAAAGTGACTTAAAGACTGGGACCAGGGGTCCGGAGTGAGAAAGTCAAGTCGACCCACAAGAGTTCGGGGCTGAGGTCCGCCACTATCGGTCCGTCGGGGTGTCCCTCAGGTCTTGGAGACGCAGTGCGTCTGGGTGGATTCAGTACGCACCGGAGTACAAGAAAAGTTTCTTTACAGATAATAGAAAAGGAATAAACTTTATTTTTCCACAAGTGACACCTTTTGTAACCTTTTAAACTTTGACTCAGGGGGATTTGGTTCAAGGAGACCGTCCAACTACCAAGTGGAGAGACATATTTTGAAAGAAAGAAAAGGATATGGACAAGGGGGAGTTCTAATTCCTCAGAGTCTCTTTCCCCTCCCCTGTAATTTTGACTCGTCCCTAATTTCGGGACTCCCCGGAAGGGTCTATATTTTCGGGGAGGTACAAGGGACAAAGAACAACCTTTTTTTTCCCACCCCCACCAATTAAAGGATCCGGAAGGGGGTCAAAGTTTCTCGTCCGAGTTCATCATTCACGAATCCCATTATCAGGGTCCTGAGAAGGAGGACTTCCTTATATCTAGTAGAGACTCAGTAAGACATCTTCGGTTCTGGGAGTGGGTCTACCTCCTAGACTGGTGTACGACTCGGGCACGGGACACGTATCTGGAGTCTGGCTAACCTTGATCTTCCGACTCGAAGGGTCTTGTAGTGGGACAATGGAGTGGTGGTTGGTCAGTCGCCACTGGGACGTAGGATCCAAGGAGAGGGGATTATAACAGAAATGTCGAGAACGGACTTTCGGTGACTGTTCAGACCCAGAAAACTCGTGTTCGGTGGTCAAAGGGAACGATCCGGGCCGTTGTCTGAAGAGAGACGAGGTCCTCAACTGTAAAGTCATGGTCTACTGTTTCAGACAAACATTGATAAAACCACAAAACCTGAATTTTTTATATACACCGTACAAAAGAAGCATCGAAATAAACCTTATAAATTTCGGATACGTTATTTTCCTCGGTGGAGTGTCTCACTCTTGGAACGATTGTTCTCTGACTATCATAAAAAATAAAAAAAAAGACCAGACCTCCGGAAGATTGGTACCTCTTCTTGTGAAAAATGGACAATAAATAACGGGTTACATAATTCGTTGACAATTTACGAATTTGTAATGGATATGTCAACTTAAGGAAATTTATTTATTTAAATCATCTGACGAAAAAACTTATAGAGTTTATGGAATTTTGTGTTCATTTTACGGGTCTAGGTAATAATGTCAGAATGATGTGAGTTTAAATAAGATTTTCTAGGTGTGACGTTCAAAGTGAACATCAATACAATAAATCGGTGATTAAGACTACGTAAGATTCCGATATCGTTACCGTGGGGTGAGGTCATGAGAACGGACCTTTTAGGGTACCTGTCTCCTCGGACCACCCGACGTCAGGTACCTCAGTGCTTCTCAGTCTGTGCTGACTCGCTGAAGTGTAAGTGAAAAGTGAAAGTACGTAACCTCTTCCTTTACCGCTGGGTGAGGTCACAAGAACGGACCTCTTAGGGTCCCTGCCCCCTCGGACCACCCGACGACAGATACCCCAGCGTGTCTCAGCCTGTGTTGACTTCGTTGAATCGTCGTCGTCGTCCCGATATTTTGAAACTTTGGATGGGTCTCAAGTGCCTCAGCGATCTTTGTCTCGCGGAGAGGTCACCTGGTCCAATGTCTAACGACCGTCTTGTGCCATAGCCAGACCCAAGAAGAGGATTGCACTCAGGTTGGAACCGGTGGTCCTTAGTCCGACTTGAACTAAACGTGTTAGTGGGTCTGGAACCTCACAAACCGAAAGTCCGTCCAAAAGTAAAGGGTGGGTCAGGGGTGGGAGACGGTGAGTCTTCACCAAACGAAGGCACAGAGCGACCCGGTCACGAGGTGTTGGGTAACAGGACAGAAGTACTACATAACCGGACGAGACAATTGTAATAATTTCCAATTACATACGGGAAACCTATAAAAGAACTTTAGTCAACCAGTAGGATCTCCAAAGAGGGGGTCCTCTACTCCCTACCTGAGAAGGACTACGAGAAACCCTGGAAAACCGACTATCGTAGAGCCTAGGACGAAGACCTGGGAGAGAGACGAACCGATAACTCACGTCGGTAGTCGTGACATGGGAGAAAAGTGGACCGACAAAAACAGTGGAGGACACGGGGAGCCAGACAGGAATAGAACCCTATAAGGGAACCAAAAGAGGTGACAACAGAATGAGTCTCAAGGACCAGAAATGAAAAAGGACAACAAATTTCCTATGTTTTTGTTCGTGTATAAATATGTGATATTTGTCTGTATTCTTTTTTGTTTCGTGGACATAAAATCGTTGTGAAGGATCGCACAATTTTAGGTATATTTATATTTATAAAACGTACAGAATAAAATAGAGACGTAATGTTTAAGCAAAACCATGTGAAATATGGCCCGAAGGGACGACCGAGTCCGTCATTTCTTAGACGGACGTTACGTCCTCCGGACCCAAACTAGGGACCCCGTCTTTCTAGGGGACCTCTTCCTTTACCGATGGTTGAGGTCATAAGAACGGATCCTTTAGGGTACCTGACTCTTCGGAACTTCCGATGTCAGGAAACTTTTAGCAAAACTTGAGGTCCGGAAAGAGACTAGATTTGTTCTAAACAACAACAACGATTCAACGAGTCAGTACAGACTGAGAAACGTTGGGGTACCTGACGTCGTACGGTCCGAAAGGACAGGAAGTGATAGAGGGGATCAAACGAGTTTGTGCTCTCAGAAGAGGTCGTGGTGCCAAGGTTTCGTAGTCAAGAAGTCACGAGACGGAAGAAATACCAGGTTTAGAATGTAGCGATGCACTGATGACCTTTTTGGTATCGAAAGTGATATACTTGGAAACAACCGTTTCACTACAGAGACGAAAAATCATACGACAGATCCAAGTAGTATCGAAAAGAAGGTTCCTTGTTCGTAGAAAATTGATTGGTTCTAATCACAGAAGAAAAAACTACCTGGTCTAACGAAGTCAAACCAGTACCCTCGAGAAAGACCGGTTGAGGAAACAGGAACATCGTGACAGGGACTGTAAAGAAACTCTATAGGAACGAAACACCGGTGTTCGTCTAAAAGGTTAGAAAGGGACTAACACACAAGTTAACTCAGACTGAGAAACGCTGGGGTGCCTGACATCGGGCGGTCTGAGGAGACAGGTACCCTAAGAGGTCCGTTCTTATTGCTTCACCCTACGGTACGGGAGGACGTCCCCTAGGAGGGTTGGATCCCTAGTTTGGACCCAGAGGACACAGAGGACGTCCACCCAAGAAATGGGGACGTGGTGGGTTCTTGGGGGAAATTTCAACAGTACACAAACATTGTCAAAAGGAACGAATTGTGTACTCCGAAGACCTAAGTCGAAAAGAATAATTTATTGCGAATAAACGACCAATTCTAAGACGATGTGACTCGTGTTCCATTCGTGTACAGACGGAGAGGAGACACATTCCTACCGACAGGGGTGACGTCTCAGACACCAACGACGGGTCGTCAGTACAGAAGTTTGCGCCACTTCTGTGGTTTTATCGTGTGTAAGTCCCGAACCTAAATACCTTTACCGACGCTGTCGGGGTGAAGACCAACTGGTCGACGAGATTCATGGGACTCGTCAAACACTACTTCCCGAGGAGATCATCCACTTGAACTTGACCAAGTTTCAGTTCGAGTAATCGTTTCGTCGAGTTCGCCAGTTCTTAGAAGGACGTTACGTCCTCTACGTCCAAGTTGGGGACCCAACCCTTCTAGGGTACCTCGTCATATGGGTGAGATGATAAGAACGGACCTTTTAGGGTACCTGTCTCCTCGGACCACGCGATGTAGTTATCCCAGCGTTCCTCAAACTCTGTTAACTCGAGTGTTCGTGTGTGTGTATGTGTGTGTGTCATCACTATTACTTTTGTCTGGTTGTGGATGACTCGGAAGGTAATGCACGGACCACGACAAGGTCCATAGGACAATGTCCATATTAGAGTAAATTAGGAGTACTGCATGCAAAAGACATGTCAATAATCAGAGTAAAATTTGATACCGACCGGTTCTACTATGTCGATCATTCCCCGTCTCAACCCTAAGTCTGGGTCCGCCCTACCGTGGTCTTGGATGTCAATGAATCCGTCGGTCAGTAACAGGAGTCTTCCCTC
Source organism: Capra ibex (assembly GCA_006410555.1). Taxonomy (NCBI): domain Eukaryota; kingdom Metazoa; phylum Chordata; class Mammalia; order Artiodactyla; family Bovidae; genus Capra; species Capra ibex. Next base: position 74,154,890 of record SJYO01034137.1, on the reverse strand, counting down.
GGGTTATAAACGTAGGTTGATCCTTTTACTTTTCTTCTCACCGTAATCGGAACTTCAAGTCGTGTCCAGAGATTCGACAATGTAAATCCTATAAAATTTTCCTTCGAAGGGGTCTAAAGTCTTGTACTTCCCGGAACTCTACAACTCAGGTCAAATAAAGTGGCTACTCCTTTAACTTTCTAACCAAATACACTCAGTCTCAGTGTATGACTTTACACCGGTCCGACCCCGGTCCTAGGTCCCGAAGACTGAGGTCAAGGGAGAAAAAGGATTAGTCGGTACTCCGAAACTAAATGTCTGTAAGTAGAGGGTATAATGTTGTATTTTACTTGACACGTACTACACTAGGTCTTTTCAACTTTATTTGAGTCGAAAACGGAAATTTCAAACGCAAAATAATGACATCGTGGAGAATTGTGTATGTAAGTTTCATCATCTGTTTTGACTAAAAAAAAAAAAACGAAAGAAATAACGAAGGAAATGAACTTGACTATAATAATCATGTTTTATCCTCGTGTACCCGGTTACTCCGAAAACGATGGTATCCTGTTGAAGAGATAATGACCGGAAAAGAATCGTTGTGTTTACATGATGTCGAAAACTACACTACTTTAAGATCGACAAAGTACGGTTCACGAAAGAATATACACCTTTCACTCTCATCGAGAAGTCGAAGGAAACCTTACGAGAACAGAGAAACACAACCAACAATCGTGACTTCCACGAATTATTTAAGTCGAAACTTCTCGAGGTTCTTTAACCACTAACCTGTCTGAACAAAAAATTTGTGATTCTGATCTAAAGGATATATGAAGTCCATTACGGGAGTAAACTTAGCTTTACGAAACTTCCCTTACCCGGTGACTACAACTAAGGAAAGTCAAACCCTTAGGTCTTATTCATGAAAAGGATCATTTGTAAACGGGGAAACTGATTAGACGAACCTGTATGGAGGGTGTGTCTCTAAATTATATATTTGAGTGTGTGACACTTTTCAATAGAAAAGTTTTGATTATCAAATTTGAAGTTGGAGTTTCTATTTTATTTACGACTTTTAACTTTGGTTTATTTTTATATGGAAGTGTAATTTTTTATGAATGAAAACCACTTTCATACATTTACGTTTACTCTAAAGATGGACTAGGACTGACCGTGTGGTTTTAGCCTAAACTCTATTTAGACTGAAAAGATAAGTTTTCCATGGACTGAAGAGTCGTGGTAGAACACCATTGAAAATCAATTTGACCCTACAAACGAACACTCTAAGTACAATATGTCGTATTTATCTCTTCATTTTTCATTTTAGTCTTTCGGAAGGTCAGAGAAATTATGACGTCCCTTTGTACTTGTGAAAACAAATCACATTAATTAAATCGAGTATATTGGTTGTTTGGAGACAAAACACCTTCGGACTCATGGAATATCCCTGTCTGTCAACTCTCATCAATTTACTTACCGGTCTATAGAGGTCTTTCCTCTATGTCACTTTTGTTAACACAGTTCGAGGAGCCAGTGTCCACAGAATCAGAGGAATGTTTCGACCGCACGGTACTGATTTCATCCTCCCCAAAGAAATTATTTGTCACAATAGTAAACGAAAACCGACACGACCCAGAAACAACGACGTGTCCGGTGAGGTTACAAGAACGGACCTCTTAGGGTCCCTGCCTCCTCGGACCACCCGACGGCAGAGACCCCAGCGTGTCTCAGCCTGTGCCGACTTCGCTGAACCGTCGTCGTCGTCGTCGTCGTCGAAAGAGAGATCGACACCACCCGAGGAGAGACCGACACCGAGTGTCCGAAGAGCGCCGTCACCGAAGAGACCGACGTCTCGTGTCTAAGATCTCGGTCCCCCGACGTCCTCGACGTCGCGCACCCGAGCCGTCAATACGGAGGACCCGAGGTCCCGGGTCCGAGTCGTCAACACCGGGTCCCCGAGTCAAGGAGATGTCGTGCACCCCAGAATTACCGAGTCCTTAGCTTGGGCACAGAGGACGTGACGTCCGACTAAGAAATGGTGGTCCCCTTGGATAAACAAACAAAATTCAACAAAATTAGTAGACATCATTCTCACAATAGGTAACTGGCCTTTTAATTCATTGAGTACTGTCTTCCGTTTGTCTATCTAACCTAATTGACTCTTTGCTTTGTCCCAGTGTCGGGTCTCTGGTGACTCAACACGTGTTTCGACCCTCGACGACACCCCGAAACCAGATTCATCTCTACCCTTCTCCTCTCGGGATTCGGTCGTATTAAACCTAATCAATCTGGACGACTTGGATGATAAGGAAGGGGTTCCGTTGTTCACTTCTACGACTACCGTCCCAGCGTGTGGTCATGGGTTCTTCTGTGTCCCTTGGGGTCAGATTCTTCTATTCTGTCACTCGTGGGAGACCCGTAGTCGGAGGAACAAGGAGATGGCAGAGGGATTCCGACCGAAGACAGTGCCCTGTGAACACCAAATCAGCGATTCAGGACAGGCTGAGAACACCGGGGTACCTGACATCGGGCGGTCCGAGGAGACTGGTATCCTAAGAGATCCGTTCTTATGACCTCATCCAACAGTGAAGAAAGACGTTCCCTAGAAGGGCTGGGTCCTTAGCTTGAGTCCAGAGGACGTAACATCCGTCAAAGAAATGGTTGTCTCGATGGTCCCTTCGGACTCCGTACCCCTGGACGTCGGTTGTCACTGTTTGTCAACGTTCAGAGTTTGGAGTTCTACTCGGGGTTTAGTCCTTTACGGTCTGTAAACTTCCTTTGATGTCGAGACTTTGATGTCGAAGGGACTATCGAGGGTGCCATTTCACGGACGGACGTCACGCCCTCTGGGCCTAAGCTAAGGACCCAGCCCTTTCAGGGGACCTCTTCCGTTACCGCTAGGTGAGGTCGAGAGAACGGACCTTTTAGGGTACCTGCCTCCTCGGACTATCCGACGTCAGGTCCCCCAGCGTTTCTCAGCCTGTGCTGACACGGTGAAGTGAAGTGAAGTGTCGAGACTTTCTCCTTAATGTAAGTCTTTTGTCTTGGTTGTGGGTTCCTTGTTTACTTTTATCACTTTATACACGTGAACACTCATTAAGTAAAACAGATGAATCATTTATACGAATACTTACCGTTTTGGTTTCTGTTTTGACTCTTTCTTCTTTTGACCTATGTCTAATTTAATCTTTCATTGGACTGTTTTAAATAAATGGACTTGAAACTAACGTATTAGACTTTTAAAAATTTACGTAGATTTTAAGGTCTAACAGAGTTGTAATGGATCCGCCCGTCTATCTTCACCTTTATCTAATTCCTATTGACTATAAGTAATCGAATCGGAAACTACGTTCTTATATTTAAAGTTCATACAATTTTGATTGTCTTATAATAGCATTATATGTATTTATATGTGTAATTTATACTTTAATATAATACATATTTTAAATAATCTTCTATAAAATACCCTCCGAGGATCAATTTAAAATGATAGTACAAAAGTTTCAAAAAGGGTAACTTAATGAAAATATGAAAAAAAAAACCAGTTGAACAAGTCCACATAAAAAATTAAATCAACATTTCCCTATTTTGACGTTTAGTCCTTGGTACTTTCTTAAGTATGTCACCATAAAAAAACTAGTAAATACCTAGATAAAAATAAAAAAGTTCATACCGAACTAAAATGAAAGGATCTTAAGAAAAGATTGATGTGGGGACCGACAAATTAAGATAACTTAAAATAACAAAGACAATGTCAGTCTTGACACACTGATCCAACTGTAAAATAAACCAGGTTCACTGTACTCCAGGGAAAATGGACCTTATAAAAAAGAACACATTATTTAACTCTCAACCAAGTATTTTATAACTACCAAAACCTTTACAGTCGTAGGATCAAAACTAATATTACTGAACAATATAGGGACTATTAGAGATTTCTGGATCTTAAATTTGATTCTTTACATCGGACAGAAAGATCGAAACTTAATACTTATGTATTACAGACAAAAGCCTCTTCCGTTACCGTGGGGTGAGGTCATGAGAACGGACCTTTTAGGGTACCTACCTCCTCGGACCATCCGACGTCAGGTACCCCAGCGATTCTCAGCCTGTACTGACTCGCTGAAGTAAAACTGAAAAGTGAAAGTACGTAACCTCTTCCTTTACCTTTGGGTGAGGTCACAAGAACGGACCTCTTAGGGTCCCTACCCCCTCGGACCACCCGACGGCAGATACCCCAGCGTGTCTCAGCCTGTGCTGACTTCGCTCAATCGTCGTCGTCGTTGTAAATGACGAATTGAGACTTACTACTAAAAGATACATAAGAAAACTTTGGTACCTAGTCATTAAAAATTGAAACTGGTGTATAACGAAAAGATTCACTAATAAAGAATGTTTCTAGCTTTTTAAATTAAAGTTACGTATGACGAATATGACTAATTAGTACGTAAAATTCTCAAAAGTAAGGTAATTCTTCCGAAAGAGAACTTGAGAAAATTACTTTAAAACACAAATATTTGATGAGTCTAGACAGAGTATAGTTGTAAACTTTACTCAGAACTTTATGAAGTTTGGTAGTTTTAGTAAGAGTCAAGTAAAAGGGCCTATACCATAAACATTAAGATTACAGATTAATTTTAAAGGACAATATTCAGTTAGTCTTGACTATAATTCACTTATGTCTTAAAAATCAACCCAACATCTCAACTAGAACCCCCGATCCTTCCAATTTTATGTACATCAAGTCTTTGATATCGAGTTACGAAAACTCCACTCTTCAGTGTATTGATTTATAAAAGTAGAAGAAACCATCTTAAATCTACAGTCTGAGATCGAAGAAAACAGTCTAATGTCCGTCCAATCAACACTGGTCGTAACGAAGGATAACTTGAAAAATTTTTATACATGTGAAAAGAGACGTAAAAGGTGAAAATTTTTATATAGGTGCAGTATCATTATATAGGTGTAGCACCAAACAGAAATTACAGAAAGGTAGACGGTCATCAGAACGACGAGATAAATAACCAAGTCTTACATATTTTGTTTATCAAGAAGTTCCCCCATATATCATGAACCTCCGTATATATCCATACCTTTCCTTGTATATTAAAGTCGATATGAAATTCGTTTTATTTTAGTACATTATAGGTTTCTTTACAAATGACACAAACAATGAACGACCAAACACGACACAGGGAATCGGAGGGACATTAACCTACTAATCCAATCAGACGGACACTCTCACGACACATCGAGTCTTCTGGTCCAAAGGTCCGTCACTGACCCTGAGATCAGGACCAGGGTCATCCCTGATACAGTGGAACGTGCCTAATCAATTCTACTAGCGAATCCACACAGAGTTTATTTTTCTGGGAATTCTACATACATCAAAGATCGAGATTCTAAATACTACTACTTCAAAGACTATCAAAATACCAAAGAGAAAGTCAAACATAGACAAGTTTGACCCTTAACGTGGGGTCTAGGTCCTAAACAACCCGTTTCATCTGAAGTGTCCATGATAAGAAATAGAACTATTAGAAAATCTCACACCAATACTTCTTTTACATCGCTATAAAAGGAAAGTAAAACTATGACTAAGGGAAAAAAGGAAACATAACTAGTCTCCTCTTTTGAACGAATGACAGAAATCTGACGGTTCAAAGACAAGGGAGAGGAAACACTTCACTCTTTGCCTCCGACCGAAGAAAGATTCCAAGAAGAAATCTTAACTGGGGTACAAGAACTACTTGTGCAAAGAATTGTGTTTACGTGAGCAAGGACGGAGGTAGAGACACCGAAAGTGACTAAAAAAACCACCACCAAGAAAAAGTCTCCTTCTTTAGTCATTATACTCTTTCCTCGAACTCTTTATACCTTATGTTTACGGTAGAAAGTCGTTTTATCCACCATAAGACCGATTACTTGACAGACACCTACTTCGACGTACACTCATATGAATTCTAAGTTTGAACGGTTACCGTACTCTGAATGGATAAGAACTAAAACCAATATTCTTTATCTTATAAATCTTCTATAATATTCGTGGGATTCAAAAAAATATTATACATAATATCCATTAACTAAACTCGTGTAGTGTTATATTGGTTTATTAACTGGAACCTGAGAGCTGTAGACGAACATGTTACGTTAAATTCTTCAAGGTCTTCATAGAAATGAGAGGGTTTACAAAGAGACGAAAGAAACAGGAAACTGAAGTCTCCGTCCCATGAGTGACGACCCTTAGAAAGGTACGACGTTCAATTTAACGTCAGCAGAGAACTTCTGTTGTACTACGAAAGACACAGACAGTGGGACGTTTGAGGGACACCAACGGTATCGCAAACTAAGTGTAAGTTACGTTCAACTTATTTACTTATCCTTAGTCCATTGTCTACGACTCCTGGACTCTATTTACGCGTCCACCCCTCCAACAGCGTCCCTACACGACACTACACAGACTCCAAGATAACAAACTTAAGAACTGACCTGGGGTGCCTTCTTTCACTTCGACGAATTCGATACGTGTCAGTCATGTGGACAGGTACAACAGAAAGCGACTATTTCAAGAAAAAAAGAAAAATGAAACGTCACGTACGACGTCAATATCGGTAATTACTTCGATAACTTTTTCCTTAGCGACTCGTTTGGTAACATTGTGATTCTTTGGGTTTACGTCAAGACTGAAATCACCTACTACTAGAACGTGTCCTTATAGTCTTCCTTGAGACCCTGCGGTTCTTTTCTTTTCTTCTTTTACGTTCCGACTTCCATAAGTCAATCTAGACTCACCAGTTATGTCATTATCCGTACCAAGACGTAACGATCAAACTTTTTCGAAATCACAATACTCCCTACAAAAATTTAGGTGACCGACGCCAGAGAGATCGGTGTCCGATAACGAAACCCACTTTATATTTCCACTTTCTTCTGGTACGGGAGACATTCCTTTAATCCGAAAAAAACAAACAAACAAAAAATTGGAAAAATCAAAAAATAAAAATAAAAATGAAATATAATGAAATGTTATGACATATCCAAAACGGTATGTAACTGTACTTAGGTGGTACCCACATATACGCAAGGGTTTGTACTTGGGAGGAGGGTGGAGGGAGGGGTATTGTAGAGAGACCCAGTAGTGGTACATGGTCGGGGTTCGTACGACATAGGACGCAACCTGTATCTGACCGCTAAGCTAAGAATATACTATCATATGTACAATGTTACGGTAAGAGGGTTTAGTAGGGTGGGAGAGGGAGAGGGAGTCTCAGGTTTTCAGGCAATATGTGTAGACACAGAAAAAACGACAGAACGTATGT